>JAIXHY010000009.1:3690907-4061749 GCA_020449905.1 Globodera pallida | reverse complement strand
GGGGGCGTCTACCTCCTGACGCCATGGCATATGCCATTATGTCCTCAGGCATCTAGAGAAGGTTGTGCCAACACTTCAGCTCTTCCAAGTTGGCTTTGCTTGCTGAATGTTTTCCCCTTTTAGCCCACTTTTTCCCAAGCTATTGCCTTCGGGGTGACTTCCGCTGCCAAAAGGTGTTTTTGAATAAGTCGGCCCAAAAGGCTGATTGATAAGAGAGAGGCGGGAGGGCATGGGACGGGACGGGACGGGACGGACACTTTCATTCCGAAAATGTCTGCTGGTCGGTCATGTGCTCAGGTCTTCAGTTTTGAAGCTTTTACAATTTTGTTTACTCACAACATATCCACGTTGATTTGAGGTCGGAGGAATTAATTGAAATGGGTGATGACCGTCCACAAATAATTCCCCCCCCCCCTCCCCCCACTATCAGTGCCCCCCCCCGCCTAATGTTTGTTTCTTTTGCTCCTCTAAATCATTTACTTTTCCCTTTTTGGCTGTCCATCCAAAATTGACGACGTGAGAATATGTGAAAATGGTTTTATAATCAAAACGTCCAAAGCATTAAAAGGCTCGTCGGAGGATAGGCCAAAAAGTGATGGGAATAAGTTTGGAGAGTTTAGAGAATTAAAGTTGAAATTTGATTTTTTAAAACCCATTTTTGAATGGAATAGGGGAGAATTGAAGATTCTAAAAATGTTGTGTTCTCGTGGATAAATGTTTTAATTTTTATTGGACACATCGGAGATAAAATGCGTCTGAAAGGCTAAGCATTATCCAGCACCGCCTTTCTACCGTAATCGCTGATCACTATGATCGTCTACCATAAAACTTGACTTTCCACCATTTATTCCCTTCATAAACTTTATGTTTACGAGATTATGGCTGAATTGGGGGGAATTGGCTGATTGTGAGGGGGGGGGGGGGGGGGGGGGGGGGGGAAGTTGTCTCCGAAATCGCCTCCCCGATAAGGTTGATCATCCCTTCTCCATCCTTCTCGACATTCATTCATTCCCTCCCCCCCCCCTCCCTCCCTCCCATTTCCCGTCTCCCCTCCACCCCCCCCCCCCCCCCCCCCCCCCCCCCCCCCCTCCCCCCATCCATTCCCAACTCTCTCATCTTCTCAATGCCGCCGCCCCTTTCCGCATCAAAACTTTTGCCTTGCTGATAAGCGCAAAATTGGGACGTGGGCGAGAAAGGGCCTTTCCTTTAAGCCTGACGATGAGATGACTCTCTTCTCCCGACCATCCGATCCCCCCCCTTTCTCGCCCCCCCCCTCGCCCCCCCCTCCCCCCCCCCCCCTCCTCGCCCCCCCCCCCCCCCCCCTCGCCCCCCCCCCTCCCCCCCCCCCCCCCCCCCCCCCTCGTCCCCCCCCCCCTTCTCTCGCCCCCCCCCCCAGCAGCCAACATTCCGTTCACCCACATCATCACCAGCATCCGTCCATCCCATCCCATCCCTTCCAGCGGCGGTCGGTCGGTCCTGGCTGGCCAACACCGCCACACACTCTTCTTTCCCAATTACTCACTTCCTCTTCATTCTTCCCGTCAACTCCCTCCCTCCCTCCCTCCCCTTCATCCCTTCATCCCTCCATCATATCGTCGTCGTCGTCGTCATCATCCGATCCGCTTATGCATTGCCACTGAATGCCAAAATGCGGTGCAAACATATTTATGAGTATTTACAATTTCTATTCCATTTTTTTTATTTACTAATTCCCAAACGATGGTCAAAAGACTGTGCATTTTTCTTTCATTTCCCACTGCCCAATTATTGTGCATTTACAATTCCCTTAAACGCGCTTTATCCAACTCATTTCTCAACGTTTGTTCGAGGATTAAACTTAAACCTGCCGCCGCCGACCGACTCGCCCATTTCCTTCATTTACTCCAATAATTCCTTCGCCCTGCTCACTTTCCCTCAATTGCTTCCGCCCCCCCCCCCTCCCCCCCCCCCCCCCCCCCCCCCCCCCCCCCCCCCCCCCCCCCCCCCCCCCCCCCCCCCCCCCCCCCCCCCCCCCCCCCCCCCCCCCCCCCCCCCCCCCCCCCCCCCCCCCCCCCCCCCCCCCCCCCCCCCCCCTCCCGCCCGTGCCATCCTGCTGACTATGCCCTGCTTGGTCCTCCTCCTACTGCTTGGGGTCTGGCGCCTGCCATAGGCCCAACTAATCCCTTTGAACGGGCGAAATGGTGGCGGGGAGTTGGGCGGAAAATGGCGGCGGACAAAGCCCTAAGCCCCCTCTACAATGGGAAAACGGCACAAATGGGCCCGAATGGGAGAAGGGATTAGGCCGGACAGCAGGCGCGCCCGAGGCAATCCTTTGCTGCAATGGCAAAAGGACTGTCGGCCGTCGGGGTTTGCCACTCATTCACTCGTCGGTTTGGCAGAATATGGCCAACCGATGGGGGAGGCCTAAGCATTTGCGAGGCAGAAAAGCTTAACTGAAGTGGCTCAAATGGATGGGTTGAATGGCTGGATAAGCACCGGAGGGGATGTTTTGTGTCTTTCTGCTACCGCAGCCGGTGGCATTTGACCTTTGTCCAAAAAATGGTCCAAAATTTGATTCGACGTTCTTTGCTTTTCAGCTTCCTTCCTGAACTTGTTGACCTTTAAACTCCCCCAATCAGCACATTTTGTCGACCCCTCCAAAAATGCTAACCGGCGGAACTCACAATCAGCCAACCGCCGACATTCGCTCATCATCGCCAAAGTTACGAGCAGAAGACGAAGGAGAAGCGAGGGAAGAAGGAGCAGAATCGCCGGCAGCGAAAAGAATGCACGTGGAGGAGGGAGACGATGGCCAAGAAAGGGGTCAGTCAATGCAAGCCTTTCAAAGTGGGGAATCGGATAGTTTGGGGGCTTTCGGCAATTCGGTCCCCCCCCCCCCCGGCAATGTCTCCCCTCCGCTCCCCTACTCTTCCCTTCCCTCTCCCAAGGTCCGTCCCCTCTTTCATCCTCCGCTCGTCCAATGCCAATGCCAATGCCAATGCTTCCTCTTCCTTTCGTCTCCTCTTCTTCACCAGCAACAAACGCGACTTCGCCTTCACTTCATCGTGCCCCGATGATGGCTCTTCCCCTGACAACAACGCCTCTCTCTTCTTCTTCCTCCTCCTCTTCGTCTCCTCCCTTCTCTTCAGCTTTCTCAACAGCCAATTTGTTCGGCTTATTCGAACGAATCGCCAACGGGACGATTATTGACACGAATTTCGGTATCGGCGGCGGAGTTTGGCCTACTGCAGAAATTGTGTCGCAGCAGCCGCAAACACTCAAAACGAATTCTTCGACAATGGCAATGGACGAATTAACGGCGTTGTCGCTCAGTTTAAACGCTGGACAACAACCGCAGACTCCGGCAACAATTGACAAACTTTTGCAAATTTCTCAACAATTTTTGAGCGGTCGAAACGAAATGAGCGGCGATGGAATGGGCAAAAAGAACGCTCAAAAAAGGGCGATGGCCGTTGGAATTGGAAACGGCGAGACGACGCCGCGGGGCGAAGAGAATAACGGCACGGAAAAAGATGGGACGGCGGCAAAAGGAGGCGGGGGAGGGGCGAGGGGAGGCAACGGCGACGGTAGAAAAAGGGTAAGCGACGATCGCCCGGGGGGTTTCTTTTAGTCGCTGCTGCATTTGTCGATACAAAAATAAAAATTGAGAATTTAAAACGCTTTTTGAATCGTTGACTCCTTTTTGAGAGTTGAAATTTACCGACTCGAGACCGAGAAATGACCTCGAGACTGAGACTCAAACGGCCCTATAATTTATGCTTTAAGGAGTGAGGCACAAATACCGTTAAGTGTTTGGAGGTCCGGCCGGGGGGAAAAGCTTTCAAAAAGTTAACTTTCAAAATTTCCCGGAGGTCCTTCAGCTCCTTTTTAATATTTCTAAATGTTAAGAGATTTGCAACCAAAATTTTAAAAAAATACGGTAATTTTTTGGGTCCGCGGGAAACATTTTTGAATTTTTTAATGGGAATTTGTTTCCAAACCGTTTGCCCCCCCCCCCCCCCCCCTAACGGCCTGGCCTGGGTTTTGTCAAATTTGAGGAGCTGTTCTCAGCTTAGAATGTTTTATTTCTCTCGACGAGGGGAGTCGATTGATATATAATTTCAGGAAAACAAAAGTTTTTGATATTCTTAACTTTTGCCATTTATTTTATTTGGCATTTCACTTACTTTCAGCAACCGTTTGATTGCATATTATGGTATATTGCCTTCTCTCCCCTCGCCTGCCTCTAAAACCCGTAAACTCCCCCAATTTCAGAGCTACCCCTACACCTTCCAGTTTTGCGTGTTATGTCAGAAGAATGTGCACAGCAGTAAGAAGAAGCTTTCCTTCTCTCTCATTTTCTCCAAATTTAGGCAAATTGCCCTGTCACATTCGTCAGTGCCATGTCGGCAAGCCAATGTTCCAATGTCCGGTGTGCGATTTTACGTCAACTTACTCCAAGAACAATGTGAAGAGTCACATGGTGTCACTGCATGGATTGGCGGTGAATTTGGCTTTCTGACGAAGGGAGTCATAACGGTGAACAATTTCAGGGTGACCCTATCAGCTACATGGACCAGTACGCTTCCCAAGTGGAAGAGTTTATGAAACAGTGCTTTCCCAACGTCAGAGGTCGGTGATTTGGGGTTACTTATTTTGGTACTTTTGTTCAGTCTGATTTAGACGGCTTGCATAAAATTGATGTAAATATTTGGTATTTTACTTAAACGCTGTTCAGGTCGAGGGCGTCCGCTTCACGGGCGACTGTCTCCAGGTGCAAAACAGCAATTGGCCGTGTCGACGACTACGGCAAGTTCAGCACGGATGAAGCAGCCGGTTGCGGCAAATGATGGCCGTTCTCCCGTCGTGACCATTTCCCCGCCGACGATGAGTCAAAGCCAACAGCGACGACTCTCTCCAGCAACGGCAAATGCGGGGCCTTCTTCTTCACAGCAACGCAGCGGTGGACGGCAGCAAAGGACGACGACGACAGTCACTCAACAGCAACAACAAATGGCAGACGATCAGCCGATGGTTCGCAGACGGATTTTTCGAAAACTGACAAAATAAAATATACAAATTTCCTACAAATCGACAAATATATGTTTGGAGATAACTTCAAACATCTTCCAACCCGTTCAGATGGTCGTCGGGCGAGCGGAAGCTCACCACCATCAACTGCTGAACAGTAATAATGTCAACGGAGGCGCTTTGCTTCCGTTCGATGCCACCGATGTGTACGGAGCGGCCATGGGAATGCTAAAGACAACACCGGGGAACAGAACGCCAACGTCGCTGGTTCCGAACAGAGACGGCTGTAGTGATCCGTCGTTGTCCAACTTCGGCAAGGGCGCGGCTTTTGGGCCGCTCCCTCAAAGGGATTGCGGGTGGGTTTTGTAAAGCACCAAAAATGTTATTCGACCATCCGAAATCATTAAGTTTTCTGTCCGCATTCAACCCGTTCATCTACCTACAACAGCTCAACAATTTGTTTGCACTTAACACTGTGAATCCGAACGGTCATCAGCAGCAAATGCCCGCCGAAGTTAAAATGGAGGTGACTGTTCTTGATGTTCTTTCAAAATTGAGTTCATGTCCACTCTGAGGGGTTAATGAAACGAAACACATGAAAATTCTCTTGTGGGAAGTGAACTGTTCAGCCCCTCCCCCACACTCGCCTGCAAGTGTTCATCTACTAACCCCCTTTCGGATTATTCGTCATAATTTTATGTTCAGACTGAGTTGGACATGGCAGTTGATGAGGACGCGCTTCACCAACAACAGCCACGGCTGAATGCGTCGTCGATCTTTTCGCTTGAGGAATGTCTAAATCTGAGCCAAAAGTTTCTGAAGGAGATGAGCAAATGCGAAGAGCCGACAAATATAGCGAATGGCGAGGCTAACGATGTCAAATCCGATGGTTTGGTCGCATTTACTGCGCCGGCGATGCTTTGGAAATATTTACGCTTTTAGCCTCTAAAGAGCTGCTGATTTGTCATTCCTCCTCCTCCAATACGTCGCCCCATCCGAGCGGATGCTTCCCCTTGACCACCAACTCCTCCGCCTCTGTGGGCGCCGTTCTTCGAGAGGAAGTGCCTCGTTACTTTCCGCACCAACTGAATTTGACCGTTTTGGACGGACCCGTCCTTGAAAAGACCGTCTTCAAGACGTTCGCAAATTCAGGCGAACTTATTGAGGTGTGTGGAGATGAACAGTTCCAAATTAAGGAGGAAATTCAGAAAATGTTTTTCTTTTTCAGAAATTTGATTTGTCTGTTTTCGAGCCGTTTTTGGACCAGAATTTGGGTTCTCTCCTCTCACCTACCCAACATCAAAACGTGGCACTGGTGCGTAAACAGCTCGGTCTAAAGTCGTTTGAGATAATGTTCGCCGTTCATAGGTTTGGCCGACCTTTGTAGGACATGTACTCCTTAAAGTCTTGTTCAGGTTGGACATTGACGTGCTAAAGCCAGAAAATGTGCATTTGGTGATGCAAATTGCGCCGACCGACTTGGACATCCGTCGTTTTCGGCTTTTTGAGCAGTCCAATTCTCTGAATTCGTTGGACGAAGACGAACAATTTGTCGTTCAGGTGTGGCCAATTGTTGTTTCTTTCTATCTTTGTTGGCGCTTCAGCTGTCCAAAATTGATCGCCTCCGCGAGAAAATTTCCGTTATGGCACTGATGGGCGAATTTGACCAAAGGGTGGCGCAGCTGAATAAGGTAAATAGTAAATGTTGGAAAGTGTTTGGACCGCTTTTGGTTATGGCCAAACATTTTGCCCCTTAAAGCATTTACTCGCCCACTCCGTGGCGGCCAAATTGCTGTTCAATTCGGCCGAGTTCCACACCATCCTTCATGTGCTTTTGACCTGTGTCAATTTGGTCAACGGCGACTTCGCCTCCCAATTGGTCAAAGGCTTCCGACTCCTCCGCCTCCCTGAAATGTGCTCCTTCCGTTTCCCCGACGGGTCGACCCTTCTCAAAGTGTTGGCACAGATTTTGCGGAGACATTTCGCCGACGATTTGGACACTTTCTTAGAACGGACCAAAGTGGTCGAAGAAGCGGCCAAAGGTAATCATTTACGTAAGCCTTTTCTTTCGAATGGCACCCCTGAGGCGCTTTTTTGGTTTAAATTTATTCATTTCCAGTGGAATTTGCGCATTTTCTCCGTGAATTGCGTTGTCTGGAGAGAGGCCAATCGTTGGTGGAGGAGGAATTGCAACTTTGCCACGGGAAGAACTCGCAGTTGGCCAACTTTCTGACACACTGCGAATTGGAATGTGCCCAGCTCAGAGAATGCATTCAAAATACGAATGTAATTTTGAACTGTTCAACAAATTCTATTAAAAACTCAAGTTGACTTGTCGGTCCAAAATTGTCAATTTCAAAGGACATTTTGACTTGTCAACTTTAGGATTTATTTGTCTTGTCCTCTTTTACGTGTCTTTTTAGTGCCAGGTTCTGTCTACAATGGAATTCTTCGGCGAATGCACTGACGAAGCATTGGGCCGTGCCGGTGAAAACCTCCAATTGTGCCGGTGTCGGCGGGAACATTTTTTCGCAGTGATCGCGCAATTCGCGCGTGACCTTCGCTCGTCGACTTAAACGGGGGGCGAAGCATTGCATTGACAAAAGACACGGAGACCAGAAATTGGGGAGGGGAGAGAGAGAATTCGGATTCGATTTGTTTCTGTGTCCTTTCTTTTTTCGAATTTCTTCTTTCAATATATTTGTGTATTTTATTTTGTTTCACAATTACGTCATCGATTATGCAAAAACGTTTTTTCTGATTGCTTTCCTTGAACTGTCCCATCAATCCGTTTTTAAAACATTGGCGTTGTGCTTATCTTTCCAATTGTCTCTCTTTTCTCCCAATTCAGAAAATCCCAATTTATTTTTGTTTAAATGAATGTGAATATTGTATTATGCAATTTACGAAATAATTGAGTTCAAGATTACCAAATTCGGCGTGGATCGGCTTTTTCGGGTTGGGTTGTGGGGGGATCCGTTGGTGCCGATTAGGCGCCGTCGGAAGAATACTTTCTTTACGAACACTTCAGATTTTTTTTCTTATAATTTCTTTCTGCTTTTATTAAATCGGTTTTTCAAATATCTCCGCCATGGTAATTGCTTAATTAAGCAAAATAAAGCTCGAAAACGATGACTTTAGCCAGGCAATGAGACGATTCGAGGGCGTCTGGAAAAGCGTAAGGATTGGATCCGACGCACTCGAGACTACCAGGGAAAGGCGACGAACATCCGACAGCTGAAGAGAAGGGCCCGGGAACGGAATCCCGATGAGTTTGACTTCCACATGTTGCGCAGTCAAGTCGGAGTGAGTTAGTTAGTTGGTTGGTTGGGATAGTCGGAAGAACGAGGCAATTAGTGTCTGTGTGCCGGAGATGTAACCGGATTTCCGGACTTTTTTTTGGCATTTGGTTACATCCTTGCTGTGTACTGTTTTACGAATAAAATAAAATGAAAAGTTTGTGGGGCTTATGTCGGGACTTTTGAGGCGCTTTTTGGGGGTCCATCAAATAATGAAAAGAAATTTGTGCTCGTCGCCCAAATACTTTAGTTATACGTAGTTTCAATTTACTTAATTCCTTGAATGATTTGATCGCTTTTTATTGAGTTTGACGGCTTGCACCGGGATTTGGAAGCGGAGGACGACGAGCAAAACGAAGCTCAGCGTCTTTTGGATGATGTCAACGACATTGAATACGTGCGCTTCAAATTGGGCATGGAGCGCAAAGTTGGCGTGGGACAACAAACGCTCTTAACGCTATACCATCTTTCAATAACCCGCAGAAAATTGAGAAACTGAAGGCGGTGCTTCACTTCTGTGCCGGGGAAGGGTCGGCATCTAAGCCGTTGAACAAACACAAAATTTTTGCGGAGGATGAGGAGGAGGGTATCGAAATTGGGAGTTGGTAAGAAACAAAAAAAGCACATTTAGCTCAGAGTTTTGACCCGCTGAAGTTTTTTAACACTTCCGAGCAATTTTTGGGCCGAACCTTCAATAGACCATTCGCGAACGAAGCGAGCAAAACTCTCAACGAAGCGGAGAAAGGAATGCTGAAGGTCTGTGGGGACGACGGGCGGAAAGTAAAAAACGGCAGTAAACCTTTTGACAACAATGAGACTGAAATTCCAAAATTTCCCGGTAGAAAGAGGACCAGTTCGTTCGCTTTTTAGTTGGCTTTTTTTTTAATTTTTGCGGACGCATGACTTAAAAGTACCAGGTTCCCTTCCATTCAAACTGTCGCTTAATTCCTAAGCCTTAGCTAAATTAAATGTTTCATCAGGAAACTGAGAAACAGCGGCGTCGTCTTTATGCCGAACTCGGCAAACGCGTGGAAAGGGAGCGCGAGTTGGCGGTGGTTCTGCAGAAATTGGAACTGAAAAAGGATCTGGCGCAGTCAAGAAAGTCGGAACTGAGACCGAAACTGATTAGAAAAGGGGACGCGGGGAGGGCGGCCGTCTATAAATGGAAATACGAAAGAAAGAAATGAGACGTTGCAGGGATCCCATCGATAAATGGCCGTTGATTGTTGCACTTATGGCAAAAAATATTTATGCATTCTTACAAATGGGAAGACAATGACGTCGTGCCAATTATATGGCACTAAAAACGTTTCTTGCGTTCCCTTTATCATCCCCGACGGCTTGCGCTCGACGCCCGAAAATGGTAAAAGTCCATTGCTGTGATCGAAATGTTCCAACCGGCACTTGTCGTGGCGACGAAAAAGATGAAGAGGAACGTTATCGGGTAGAGGAAGAATTGCGTATTCTTCAGCGTTGGAAGTGCTGAAAGAAACATGTGACGGAAGGGAAAACTGAAAAATTCACAATTCGAATCCAATTGTGATTTTCCATCGCCATAACAAACAAAAATGGTTTCAGACAATTTATTTATTTGAGTGTTCGAACCGGTGTATCCGAGAAAGGTCACGTAGTTGTAATACACGGTGGCAATACACCAAATAGAGTTGCCGAAAAGACGCGCAAATAAATTTTGGTAATCGATCAATCCTAAAAAGTTAACGAATAAACAATCCTAAAGGCATGTACAAAAAGGAAAACAAAAACAAACCATAAAAAAGCAAAGGTAAGACGACGTGCAGAAGGACAAGCAGAGGGAAGAAAGCGTTCAAATGGACGTCAAAACAATAGCCCCACTCGACCACGTCACAGTCCCTCGACCGGCGCAAATAGCGATTTGAAACGAGCCTAAAGGGACGAAACACTATTCAAATATTTTCGTAAAATAAGTGAAGCCAAAGGAGTCCCCCCTACCCCTTTCGTTCAAAAAATAAATCTGAGTAACTGTTCTTATTTTAAGGAATGAGAGGGAGATGAGTTTAGTTTAGACATAGAAAAATCGAACCAATCCCTTTTTGGGTGCGTCATATTATTCCTTTGCCCGAGCTCAAATTGTTACCAAAGTGTCGTGGCGACGACAAGGCCAATTCCGATGCAGTCGATGAACACGGCCCAGAGGAAAAAAGCGCAGAACGAAGAAAAGGACAAATTGAGCGACAAAGCGAACAGAACACTCGACCCGAGCAAAGAAAGGGCCAAAAGGACGAGGAATGCGGGGTCATCACGAGCCCATTGGTCCTTGGCCTCTAAAACGTTTGATTTTCATAATAATTAAACGAATGAATCACGGCACTTTTTCTGTACATAAAATTCCTGTACACTTTCTGCGGGTTGATCAGTAGGTAAAGCATCTGCCAAGCGGCAAATTCAAAGTCCATTTGGCGAATGTGCACTAAACGACGGAAGAAACGGCTGAGCTTTGCAACTGCTGTCATTCTAACGGCCGAAAAGCAACCGGCGTTTGAGGAAGAACTAAAATCATTTAGAAAAGCATTTGACGGATGCGGTGAACGAACAATCTGCTGGCGTCGGAAGTGATGGACGCGGGCGTGGAGCATCCGCTTCGGTTCCAATAATAGTCTTTCCTCGCACCACCAGAAAATGAAGTTGAAGGAGACTGACAGGCGACTAAAACTTTTACAAAATAATATTTCCTGAAAGATACGTAACCCCTCGGGTGAAATGGCTTCTTTCTGTTATCAGCCGCGTTCATAGGTCATGGAATACGCGAAAACAAAATTAAATGAATGGAAAAACAAAACAAATTTTAAAGGAATGAAAGTTATGCCTTTAAACTTAAAAAAACGTACAAAAATGAGAAAGAATAATTTATGCAAAATATGCCAATTTTCACATCATAAACAAGAAACCCAAAGAGAGCGAATACCAAAGCCTAAGACACAAACGGGCCAATCCGAGTCAAATTGCAGCATCGAAGCCTTAAATCAAAAGTTTCACCAAAAATGGTCCAAAAAATTAACATCGCATCACTGCGGAAGCTGTTTTTTCTGGTTGGCGACAATGTAATGGTAGAAGATGACCAAAACGAAGATGGTGACGCCGAGCACATTAGCCATGATACCTAAACAACAAAAGTTTTTTAGGAGTAAACAGTTAAAATACCCAATTGCATGTCCGTGATCATTCTTTTATATTCTCGATGGGTAATTCGTAGTGTAATAGTATAATATCAGCGCTTACAAGTTCTAAGGCTTTAATTCTTGTATAAAAGCAGGGTGCGTAACTATTTTAATGAGTTATGCACAAAACATATTTTTACTCGAAAATTTCGTCGTTTAACGATCCTTTCGGACCACCTAAAAATACCTCTGATCATGGAAAAACTGAAGAATACGGAGGTTTCTGATTTTCCTATCAAATCATAAACCAATCGATCCTCTCGCTCTCTAACGCACGAATCTGAAAAAAAAGTTTGTGCGTACCACTATGCAGCAAGTTATGAATGGGGACACGATTTTTAGATTTACCGTATTATTCTTTTTATTAGCCGGCTCTAATTATTAGCCACTCTCTAATAATTACCCACCCTAGAGGAGGATCGGAAATTATTATTATCAATTTGGTGGCATAAATTCAACAATGTTTTGCTAAATCTCATTGAAAATTAATCGACATTCGACTATTTTAATTGAAAAATGCGAAAAAAAAATTTCTAAAATTGTTTGAATTCGGGTTTAGGGTTCGAAATGGAAGTCATATTCGGATCCTACGACCCTAAAAACCTCTAGAAGTGTGGGTTTAACGTTTAAAACAAAAAAATTTTGCTGTTGACACATAAAGGAAAAGTACCAGCTTTTTTCACACAAAATCAAAACAATTCAGGCATTTTACATATTAGTTAAATAAACTCAAAACTATAAAAACAAAACAAAAGTGATCAATGCAATGGGACCGCTTGATCATTTCACTCTGCTGATCTCTACAAGCTTTTTCTGTTCAAATAATTCGTCTGCAATGCTGTGACAGTGCCGAGCATAACTCCGAAGTTGACTCCGATAAGGACGCTAACCAAAACGGACTGAACGAAACGGAAGGACATCACCCGTAAAGAACGGGGACCAATTAACGCATTTGCCACGCCAATGGCTCCGCCAAAGAGTAAGCCGTACCTAAAGTAGATGAACTCTCAGTCCAATATTTGTCATTAGCACTTGTGAACACCCTGCCCCTTACTTTGCGCATTTTCTGATTGTGTTCGGCATAACCTCACGCCATTCTCTCAACAATTCCTTCGCGCCTTCGAAAGTCGATGGCAATAACAAACTTTGCTTGTATTTCTGCATGAACTCCTCCGCTCGGCTCCTCTCTTTGCGTTCTTTTTCGCTCCTATCCGATTGTACATCCTTCCGCTTCGCTAAACCCAATGAGTTCAATTAAACGCTGTTTTCGGTTGTTAAAAACGGTTTCGAGAAAGCGGAATTAGCATACATTTCTTGTCAACTGTTGACGCACCATCAGCACCAATAATACGCAAAAACTCGGCGTCGCCTTCTCTTTTTCTTTCTTCAGCCATCATTTTTTGCTTTTATAAAACATTCAATTCATTTCGATTAAAAATTTAAGAATATATTGATCGACATTGTTAGGACAACTTTGGCTAAAGAGCTGGATTTTGGAAGATAAATTTTCTATGAGACAAGCGACAAATAAAAAAAAACATAGAACAAATGGTGAATTGAAATCTGAAGAGCTTTTCACGAAGCGACACGCTTTAGACGACACACATTTGGAGAATCCGTTCCAACACGAAAGGATTCAGTCCATCTTTTAAAAGGCCATCCGAAGGGTCGATGTATTGAAACTTTTTCTGAAATTAAACCAAAAAGAATTGCTGGAATATGCTCGAGAAAAACCGACCGTCCCCTGATCGAATTCGTCATACAGTTTGAAAGGCCCACTGACACAACAGTAATTGGTCCGCTGATTGTTGAAGCCTAAGAATTCGAGTTTCAAAAGAAATTGTCGTGCCCTGCCCACCTTCAACATCGATGTTAATTGCTATGGTATTAAGTTGGCCGAGAGCGAAGTAAAACATCTGCGAGCCGTCCGAAAGGATCAATTGCGAACTCAGCGGGCTAAGAATCTCCGTGTACTGAGTGTGGGCTAAACTTAACTAATTTAAGAACCATTTAAATATTCGACTATTTGGCCCTAAAAGGCACGCACTTGGCCATTGACTGACCGAGACAGTGCGCTTGGCCATTCAGCCAATTGAAGAGAGAAGCGACGGCCGTTGCGGCCAAACACTCCTCCAACACTTCCCGTCGCTCAATTTCCGAGTCGCAACGCCAATGCTCGTCCAAACGTTTGATCAACGAAGTGATGTCCTTGACAGCCAATCGACCAAATTTATGTGTTTCGCCTGAACAGAAAAAGATTATCAATTAATTTTAAAGAGTTAACAGGCTTTATTTCGAGTAAACAACGACGATGAATGGGACTTACCCGAGTCATATTCGTATCCGGGACACTGCCAAAGGGGATTTTTGTCGGAGAAAAGATTGTACATCAAAGGCGACAGAAGCACTTCATTCGCAACATCGACAGACGGCGGGAAAAGAGGCGCCTCGAGTTTGGCACGTTCATTCCAGTCGAAAAGCTAAACGTTTGGGAGCCATTCTCACTCCTAAAGCACTTTTTGTTACCTTTTTCATGGGATTCTTCGCCCTCACCTGCACAATGTGCTTGTCGCGCATTGTAAAAGCGAGTTCACCAAGGCGCCGTCTAAATTTGTTATAAAATGCCCGTTTTTATTAGCCCCGAAATTTTGACCCTATCAAAAAAAAGAGATTCCTTAGGCGGCAATATCTTAAAATCGGTTTCCAAATGTTTGCATAAGTTTGTTTTGCCGGACTTGGGACCTGTCATCGCCGGTGAACTTCGTCTTGCGAATTTGCGGCACCTCCTCCTTTTCCCAAACGGGCAAATCCTCGTACAGAGAGAGGAAGCCGGCCCTTACCCAAAAAGATTCGCAACGGTCGCAGTGCGAAACCTTCGAATTTAAAGCGCGTAAATGACCAAATAAATATTGACTCACGCGATAATCGGCAATTTTGGAATTGCCATGGGCCATCGTTAGCTGGGCGTCGTCAATGAGCGATCGAAGGAATTTGGCCCGACTTTCGGCCCTTTCCGTCTCGGGGTGATTTTCCCTTTTGGCAATTTCCTCCCGTTCCAAGTGAAAAACCAAACTTTCGACGACACTTTTCTGCGAAAGAAAGGAAAAGTAAATGTTTCTGGTTGATTCCGGCCCAATCAATTTAGTTTTTATTCATAAAAATTTGATGAAAATGACAAATATTCCCCAGCATGGTAAAATAGACCTATTTTGCAAACACAAAAAGCCAACGAATACCTCAAATCTGGCAGTTGGCAACCTGAGTCCCTTGTAAAAATCTTCAAACTCCTGCTCGGCCTCGTCGGCATTGGCCAGCCGTGTTTTCGTAACATATTTGTAAAAGTCGAGCACATTGAAGAAGTTCGGAGTGGGCGGAATGGCCCAGGCGGACCGCGGTTTCGACAGAGGTGCCATCCAAGCTCTTAAAAGCAACGACTTTAGTATAACTGAATGCTCTTTAGTGACCTGTGCCAACGCTTCTCTGCTTGTTTCCACTCCCTCTCGTAAGGATTCACAAAATCGATCTTTTCCTTTACCGTTGGCAGCAAATTCACCAAGTCTTGCACCTCGTAATAGTCCTGCAAACGCCATCCAACCAAAGTCTCGTCGGCGGGGCTCTGACAGAATTGGTTTATTTCTATATTTTTCCAAGAAATTCCATTTAAAAAAGGTTTTACAAGTGCTTCTTCGGCGACTATACTCGGCCGATCGGCGATTTTACGACGGTACCACGGGGCTTTGACCATTCCCGGCGGCGGCTTCCAATATTCTTCGTGAGAGGGGCTCTGATGCGGCTGAGAACTTTGATCATTGGCTGTTGTGAGATTACTAAAAACAAATTATGGTTTTTGAAGAAATAAAAGATTAGGCTAAGAAAGCATTTTTTCTGTTGCTTTTTTTTGAGAGACATGCACAAAAAAGCGTATGTTTAATCGGAAATGTTGCGTCTTAACCTCATTATTCGCAACCAAAAAACTATTTTGAGATTTTCACCACAAAAATAGTGGCGAAACTATTTTAAGCAAATGGGCGTTTTGTTGAAAATTTTATAAAAAAAGCAATAAAAACAATTTGTTGTAAGATCCTTCAAAGAAGTTCGGTAATACTAAAGATGGCCCCCCTTTTTAGGTGAATGAGGACGTAGAATCCGAATCTGACCTCCATTTTGACCAATTTCGAATCCCCGACCCGAATTCGAACAATTTTGAAAATTCAAAAATCAATTTTAGCCACAAAATAATCATTACTTGTCTACGATGTAATTTTGGCTTATTAAACAATTTCAAGGCCAAAATGTATTACCGTTTTCCTCCTACCCAAAAATGCACCCCATAAAATAGACTTTTTTTGCATGTTACCCGAACTCCTTCAATAATACCGGAATGACGCAGGTGACGACGAAAACGGGTGGAAATGGGCGACCATTGGCACTCGACGACAAACGCTGTCTGCTGTCGAAGGACCAACAAACGATTTGGTTGCACTTAGGCAAAAAAAATATTGTTGGCGACAAAAGAACATTCGAACCAAACTGACAAAATGCTAAACCAAATTAAACTTTTCATGCCAATTAACAATTACCTAATCCTGAAACAAGATAAGCATAATGTATGTCCACGGTCAACCTAGGCTTAAGGCTTCGGTTTTATATTTTTGTTAAATGTGGCGTCCTGTTTAAAAGTTGCATTTTTCTTAAGAAATTTTGAAAAAAGTGCCAAAACAGGGATTAAAACGCAAAAATGGCGAAGTAGGAACTTATTCTCAAAAAGCCCGAAATAGGGATTTATAGGGATCAAAAAGTTGCTCTAATCAAAATTTTTTAAATGAATGCTATTTCTGGGATTCTCTCGTCAAACCCTGTAAATCTTCGATCTAAAGGCAATTTGAAGGTTTTATCTAGCTTATCGACCCGGCGAAGTTGACAATAATGCGGATATGCACGGGTATCCGGGAATCCGTATTCGTCTTATTTCAACATTCCCATATCCATCCGGATACCCGTGACCATTCCTGGTTGAGAGGCGGAGGTTCAAAAACAGTTTACCCGATCGGAAATGGTGATAAAGCACAACGGATAATTGTATATAACAAACGAACAATGGAATAAAACAAAATTAGTAAATTTCTTTGACTAAAATAAATAAACAAGCACTCCAATAAAAGTACATAAATACACATTTATCAAACAAAAAGATAAAGTTTCAAAAAACAATCCAACCAATGAGAGTAAACGTGAGCAGAGAGTGACCAGGAAGTCGGCATTATTGCGATTGCATATTTTGTTGGCCCAAGTCTGTTTTTGTCTGCATAACGCGGGAAAATTTGTACTATTTTTGAAAATGAGATTTCAATCCCCCCACAAACTTCTCGGGCTTTGCATCCCTCCGGGAACGTTACTCGTACAAACGATGAGGGAGGGGAACAAAGAGGGCATATACAAAAAATAAAAACTTAGACAAAATCAGAATGGTGTATAGTTTTGCCGCGCCCGTATTCGCTCGCTTCTCATAAATCACTTTCAAGACAACGCCGTGTCCCCAAATCCCCCGGCGCCACTGACGCCCGCCGTCTGTTCGGTGATGTCCACGACTTCATTTTGGAGTTGGACAATGAGAATAAGTGGGCAATCAATGTTGTTCGATGGCACTTCCGCTTTCTCAAGCGTCCAATTCCCCTCCAACGCTTGTTCATCCCGATAGAGCAGTTGATCGACCGGAGACTGCTTGGTCCGTTCGTAAATGCGCACTTTCAGATGGTCAATGGTCTCGTCCGAACACATCTGTTGACAATTGCCCTTTCATTGTTTACTCAGACATGGGGGGGGGGGGCACACCGTCCTTTTTACCCGAACTTTTATAAGTCCCCTGGACGCCGCTCGACGCGTCACTGCTGCCGCTGGGCCCGTAATCAAATTTTTGATATTATTTTTGGCAATATCCTCGCTCTCATCGCCCTTCTATAAAATAATCACTAAATATTACGAAAAAGCTTAATTTGTTGGCCGAACCAATCTGATGTAAATGTCGGCGCCTTCCGGGTAAAAACATCGCCTCCCCTCTGCGTAAGCATTGGTGAATTTCGGATCATGATGAGCAAAAAGCTTGCGCACACAGTCGAGACAAATATCAGCACTTGAAAAAACAATTTAGTCGGCCAAAATATTTTTAACGATTTTAAAATGTCCAATTATTCGAAGCTGAACGTACCCAGTTCTTAGACTCAAATTCACATTCAACTCCTAAATATAAGAACAATAAAAAGAACAATCAACATGTCTTATTACCTTGATCATTTCTTGGGCTGCTGACGTATTCACGACCTTCAACTCGCCCCTTTTAATCGGTCCAGGCGGGACCCGATTATGTTCGCACAACGCAATGGCCACGTCGGAAATTGGGCTGGGTGTGTACGTCGAGTCGACTGATTTGCACTCTTCGACCGCGTTGAATTCCTTTTCCAATATGTCAGTTAACAAAGTCGTTGGCAGAAAGGCGATGTCGTCCGCGCGGTCAGCAAAAGTTGAACCATTGTGCACCAGAAGAGGGGGAAGGAGTAGAAAATTCCAAAATAAAATGGAACTAACCTCCAATTCAGTCCAAATCTGTCGCAATAAAGTGCTTCTGTCGCCGATTCGCCTTTTCCAAATGTTAAACGCCAAATCGCCTTCATCGTTTTGCCGCGTAAAGTCATCTTCCAGCTGAATGCACAAAATAAACGCCAATTCTTCTGAGTTTAAATCCGTTCCAATTCAAACCCTTTTCTTTGCTTCTGTCAAAATCGTATCGGCAGGCAATTGCACGGGGCCCCTCAGATCACTTCCCACCCTCCGATAAATCAACGCGTAACACCCCGTAACGTCAGCACTCGCGTGGGGTTTATGCGTTAACTTACCCGAATAGCCCGGGGCCGAACGTTTTACTGTCACTTTCTGAAGGAAACAAAGGCAATTTGAATGGCAAAAAGCAATCACTCGCCTCGTCATTATACGTAAACCATCGGCCAATGACCGGGTCGCGGATGATGTCGTAGTAATGACCGGAATTAGTGCTCTTTCCCTCGTGGATCATCACCGCACACAGCTCGTAATCCGCAACAGCATCAACGCCCTTTTGCAGCTCTTCGTTGGACAAAACGCGCGGATAGTAAATGGCATTTTGCAGTTTCCGAAGATTGCCGTTGCTAAAAGCGTAAAAAATTAATAAAATCTGATTTCATTTCATAAATCACTGTATAAAAGGGCAAAGAAGCACAAGGAGTCACCGTTACCACTCCTCCCACTTTTGGCACCCCCCCCCCACGGCGGCCGCCAAAAAAGGAGCCCAGCCTCGCAGCTGCCCTTTGAGTGTCTGTGAAGATGGATAACTCACCTGCCAAATACATAACGATTGAGCTGAATGATCAGCACCTCGGGGAGTTGAGTAAATCTGCTGGATCGCGTCACAGAACCGCTCTCTCCGCACTGATCACATCGATAATCGATCAGACTAATTTGGTAAATTTCAGATTAAATGTGTTTATTCACAATTGCGTGAATCTAAATAAAATTCTCAAAAAAAAAGTGTCTAATTAACGAATTGGGATAAAGCCAAATACGAACGGTTCAGCCGCAAAAAACGATTGTATTGCCGAGATGAGACTGTCATGGCCATCAATTCCGATTTGCAAAGACCGATATTCTCCGTCCGTCACGCTCTTCCTATGGCAATTCCCACAGCAAATTGTCTGACTAATGCGACTCTAAAAAGTAAACAAATACGGATCGCATAACGAATTCCCACAAAACAAACCTGAAAAAGTTGCCGGATGCCCTCGAGGATCGGTCTGCCGTTGGCATGGGCCTCGAGATTGCGTTCAATGGTGCCGAAAAAGAGCGTATGGAACTCCTGAACATCTTGCTGTTGGTTGTCCAAACGAAGCAATTGGATAAAATCGTCCGCGTTCGTCGCTTCCTTTATATTTTGGGGAGATATAAAAAATAGGGGGGGGGGGGGGGTTGACGGAGGTTTCAATAAATGCACTCCGGAGTATTCAAGCAATAACCCGTCAACAACCCCTTATCTCTGTGCTAAGATGAGCATTTCGTCCGATGAATACAAAAGGTAAACAGCCAAAGTTGGGAGGGGGGGGGGGGGGCTGTGTTTTTTTAATAGTTTTCAAACAACAAAAAGTCTTGTGATTTCCATTTTAAGAAATTTAAATGTACTCGCCAAACTGCCCATACATCAAAAAGCATTGCAATTAAAACTTCTTACAAACGGAGTGAATTGCATTGCGATGAACAATTGCTGAAGACAGTTCATGACGGTCTGCGTGTCCAATTTGGCCGTTGGTGACACAGTCCAATCCGCCGATGCGCGCCAATTGTAAACGCATTGACGGAATTTGAGATCATTGAACCAAATCTGAACCAAAATTCGAATTTTGACATTCGGTCAATTATTTTTAGATAAAAGGGCCCAAAACCTGGAGAAAGCTGTTCACGTAGCAAAAGTTGCCAGCGTTGGTCAGGCCGCACGGCTGTTTGGAAGGATCGCGACGGACCAAAACTTCGTGCGTTTGCTGCGACTGGGACAACAATTTGTCAAATTTCTCCAAGCCGAGTCGGTGAAGGCAATAGGGATTCTTTTTGCAATTTTGCGATCTTAAGTCATTCCAAATGTTATAAAATTGCAAAAAACGCTTTACTTCCGTTTTGGTGGCGTGTGTGCCTGACAATTGTCTTCATCCAGCTGATAGATTTTCCAACAAACTTCCCAACTCACCTCGTCTTCATTTTCCATTAAAACATCATTTTCCATTGCTAAAATTAAATCGAATAAAATATTGACTAAAAAAAGCTTGAAGTTGAATAACGGCAGGCCGCGCAACCAAAGAAATAACTTTGTGCCCGTTTTGAGCATTTCTTAAGTAGTGGATAACTGAGTCCCCATTGAAAAAGAAACTTTAGTTCCATAACTAATGTAATCGTCGGATTTCGCTCAGAAATCATTCGGCCGAAAAATACAAGCCCTCAAATTCGGATTTTCCTGCGGCGCAAATGTCGTGACGCAAATGTCCGCGGCTCAAATGTGACGCAAATGTTGAATTTGCCCTGCGGCGCAAATGTCCGCGGCTCAAATGTGACGCAAATGTTGAATTTGCCCTGCGGCTTAAATGTACCAATATACTTATCCTTTCTGGACAAGGATTTTCGAGCATATTTTGCGAAAAAAATGCACACAAAAAAAACTTGTGGTAACTTTTTAAGTTCTGCCAATTATTTACAGCCGTCAGCAGCAGGGTTTCCGCTTCTGACTGTATTTCCTGTACTTTTTCTTAGAACAAGTTTATTCAAAACGGACCAAATGACAAGCGTTAGGATGGAAGACATTATACCGTTGGCGGACGACGGTAAAAATAAATGCATAAATTATAATTCTTCAGCATTTATCTTTAAACTTTGGTAGAGTCACATCCCAACGCATTGGACAAAGTGAGGAACGCGAAGCCCGCACTGCCGTTGCCCGAGCAGGAGGAGAGAAAGGCTCGGCTGATTGCCCAAATACTCGAACTGCAAAACACACTCCAAGGTCAGCTCAATGGCTTCGAATGGAGTCACCGTCTGGATTTACGACCCTGAAAACCTCCAGAAATATTTCAAAACTGAGGCAAATTTGGATTCTACCGCCCCGCTAACCCCATGAAACAATATTTAGTTTTATTTTTTCAAAAAAAAACCGGGGCAGGCTATCATTGGGTACACTTTCCGATGTTTCTTTAAACCTTGCATAACAGATCAAATGCAATTAAGGAATTGTGCGATTTGCTTGCTTCCAAAGTTAAGCAAAAGCATTTCATTCAGACCTAAGCCAACGCGTCGAAAATGTGCGCGAAGAGAGCACGCGCCTGCGTGCGGAGAATGTCGTTTTGGGGAAGTACATCAAAAATTTAATGCGCTCGACGTCACTCTTCCAACCGACGAATTCGAAGGAACAGCCGCCAAAGTAACGGAAATAATTGGTGGATAATAAATATATTTGGCCGTGCGTAATATTTTTGCTTTTGCAGTTCAACGCTTTTAAATTTAATCAATGAAACCCGTTGCCATTTTAAGTATATTTACTAAATTTGATTGGATTTTATTGTTTATGAAGCTCGGCAGTGCCCCCTAAAGGCGCCAGTGGGACAATCTTAAAAAGTGACCAAAGAACACATTGCAGGGATTTCATAACATTTTCCATGCGGGAAAAAACAAATTGGTACTTTGTCCAATTATACTTTTGTGTGTGCTGAAAAGTTTTGAGTTTAAAAACGAAACTGCAAAAGCAACCTTTTTTTGCTTTATTCAACACGTACCCCGTTGTTTTTTTAATTTATTTTTGCTTTACGCTCGCATTTCGTCCCAAATTTGCGTTGTTCTGATCTCTAGTCCTTTGCCACCCATTCTTGTGTCCCTCTGAATGATGTCCTTATGTTTGCAGTCTTTATAATTTGTTATTAACAAAAAATCCTGTTAAATACAAGTAAATTCTGGGCTTTAGACGCGATTCGCTCGAAATGATGGCATACGACGAGCGATTCTGGTGATTAATTGGATTTGCTCACAAATCAGTCAATTTAATCATATCCGTTTATTGGCCGTTTGCAACCAGTGTTATTTGTGCTCATTAAGTGCATTATTCGGGAAATAATTGCGTTGACGTAATTGGCCACGTGGGGAATGTTAGTGCAAAATTTGAGCGTGTCAGAAAACCGAGTCCATTCCGTCAAAAGGACGGGCGAGGAGGAAAGTCGGCAAAGGAATTCGGCCAGAGAGATTTCCAACTTTTCGTCTTTCAGCGAGCACAGCAGCAAAAACGGGTTCCAGTCGGTGTCCCTTCAAAGAAAAAACAAATCCCATAAAATAAATTTGTCGAAGAGAAAACCTTATAACTGAAATGAGAACGTCAAAGAGAAATTGGTGTTTTATGAGTTCGTTCAGAATATGAAGGCTCAGGGCGGCCAATGCCCGCGCGTCCTTGACAGAAGTGCCCTTAAAAGCCGCCGAAATGTTCGGATTCTTTCTTCCCCTTTTAAATGCCTTCTGCTGGTGGTTGGTGACAATCCGCTGGACGGCACTTGAAAATAGGCCAAGAATTGTGTAGATGGCACAGTTTCTGTTCAAGGAGTCGTCGTTATTAGTGGATGCGAACCGGTTGAGAATGTTTTGGCCCAAATGTGTGAGAAGACGTGCGAGGAGAGTGAGCAGTCGGACACGAATGGGTTCGGAAGTGTCGGGCGATGTCAAAAGTTTATGGAACAGCGCAATTGGGTCATCCCGGAACTCCATCACTGCCAAGCAGGACACCGTCGGGTCCGCGTTCACTCCGTTCGTTAAGTTGCACAGTGCGAGCAGTACAGTGTCCACAATCTCCGCAGCGCCTTCTCTGCAAACCAAAATGTTTTTTGGCTTTTGACCAATGGCATATTAATAAGAGTGAAGAATGGACTAATTATGTCACTGTTTAAACGCTTCTTTTTTTACTTTTGTGCGATTGAATGCCGGCAGAATTCGCAATTTTTCACGTCACTGCCATTGTTGGGACATTTGTGCGTCGCCACCGCCGGGGGAGACGACGTCGTCCAAACCGACAACAAAAACAGCAAATTTGGAATGGCGTCATGAGTTTGCATAAATGCCTAAAGCAAATGTAGTGCTTCTGAATAACTAACGGAGGAATGAATTCTCGTTGAGCGAAAGCAAAGTGATTCGAGACGTGGGGCAGAAAAGAATGGTCATGAAAAAGCATGAATTAAAGAATTTTAGAAAACAGGACAATTTGAGCATTTTCTCACAATGCAAAAAGGTTATGCATAAATTACCTTTGCTCCGGGGTTTTTTGCCTGAATGTTGACCAGAAAACCGGTAATATGTCGTACCAGCTCGCCATCGGTGGAGGCAAGCAATTGGATGGCCTTTTGAATGGCGCCGTCGATGGATTGGCTGGCGAGTTGGTCGGAGTCAGAGCAAGAGGAGAGACAGCGGCCAATGTCCAGCAGCAGACGGGGCGACCCGTGGTCCAAACGACGGGAAAGCGTCTGATGGAAACGTATACACTTAATTCCTATCTTTGGGCTCTTCCATTTTTGCATCACCTGGATTCCGTTCAGCTTGACAAAATGGTCGGCCATTGCACGTCCCGTGGGGTCGTCGACGAGCAGCAGCAAAAGCGTCGCGCACGCGTGAAGCATTGGTTCGTCGATGGACGCCTCGAACAAATCCAAACACATTTGCATTCCGTTCGACTGATGAAAGAAACGCTGTGGCGAAAGGCAAAACCCATTTTAATCGAATTCCGTCTTCCTTCCAAACCTTAAGCTCCTTTGAGGGCCGAATCAGCAGGTAAATGTGTCGAAGAAAGCGATGGCGGAATCCGTAACTGTCCTGTTGCAGGGCCATCATCAAATCGCGGACCACGTGCTATGTATGATAAAGCTGAGATTTGAATCACATTCCGTAAATCCGCTAATTCTCGAACCTGTGTTCTGGCCTGGCGACGAAAGAATTCGCCCATTGTTTGGTGAGTGAACAAAGAACTGAGAATATTTGTGGCGTACCGCGAGTCGTTTTCAACTTCCGATCTGAACAATAAAACATTTAAATGCAAAAGACAATCCATGGAATTGAGCCATGTAAAAGGACATGGAATTTAATGGAAAGGACTATGTGTGTGTTGTGTTGCAGGTCAGACCTCAAACAGAGGATGATGGTGTTGAGGAAGAACCCGCGGCCGGCACTTTCCAACGACCGAATGGCGTTCAGACAGACATTCCCGGCTGTGCAGATTTTACACAGCACATTCAGCACTAAAGAGCGCGTACTGCTCTTCGTATTCGGCCGCAAAATTATCTCGACGAGGTGTTGCACAATCGAAGAAACGGAAGCCGACTCGGAGCAGTACAAAAAGTGATGGTACTTCCCAACTCGGTACAGCTGACAGATGGCGTTGAACTCGGAAGACTGAAGTTGGCAACAAATAAAACGGAAACGCTCTAAAAAAGCAACAACGACAAACTTCGTCCAATGAGCCGAGCTGTGCAAGAATGAGGGACAAATAATTTCGCATCTTCTCGAAATGGGACGGGTCCATGTTCTCAATATGAGACGACGAATTATTGGACGACAAAGACGGACCATCGCATTTTGCCATCTGAATTTAACTCAAAACAAAATAATCGAAAGAAGTGCCAATTACTTGATGGAAAAGAAGCTGTTGGCACGGCTCCAAATTCATCAAATTCACCGCAACGGTCAGTCGAGTGTCCACACTGAGAGCACTGAGGTTGGTGACAGCGGAACCGGTCGAAATGACAGAAGGCGCCTTAATGTTTAACAAAAATACAATCCAAAAAGTGAATAAACAAAAAACTGAAAGCATCCAAATAGCCCCATTATCCGCATCAGTGACGTAGCTAGAAAAAATTTTCGGGGGGGGGGGGAAAAAGTCGATTCTTAGGAGTGTATTTTTTCCTTTTTAATTTTCAACCAAAATTTTAAAAATCGGCCCTTTTTTTGAAGTTTTTTTAGGAATGGGAGGGGTCGGCGGTGCCGATAGGCGCCGCCGGAGAAAATTTTTGATTTTTGATGGCATTTGTTAAGAAAATTGGTCAAAAAAAGTGTAAAAGTGCAAAACAATAGGGTCCCCCCTCTTGTTTTTTTTTCTTCAAATTTCATTTCGGGGGGGGGGGAATTCCCCCCCCCTTCCCCCCCCCCCTGGCTACGCTCCTGATCCGCATGACTGTCGTTTTATGCTTATGCACTGTTTGTTGGGTGTAAACGCACACTCATCGAAGTGCTCGGCTGTGCTGCGCATTCCCCGTGGTGTGCATCCATCCAACTTTCAGTCCAATCCATCGCATTTTTGGGCCTCAAAGTTGCAGTGCTCGGAGATGGGGAGGACGTCGCATCGGAAGCCCCGTAAATTTGTCGAAACCGTTTCATCGGACCCGGACTTGGACACGCACTGCCGCTGTGTTCACTGCTCGTCCCACATGAACTAAAATTCCCAGAGAATATTCAAACAAAATTTAAAATAAATACGACGGGGGAGGGGCGGTGGCTCCTGGAGAGGGGCCAACCGGAAGTTGGGGGTGCTCAGTTCGAGAAAAATGGTGCAGAAAATGGACTTGGGCGGACGGAGACAGCGCATTTTGTTCTTCCATTCGTTTACCAAAACATTTTAAGCATTAAATGTAAAAAAATAACGAAATAAGAAAATGTATTTATCAATCATTACGCACAAAAAAACAATTTGCCAAATTTATTCAAATTTCACAATTAAAAATGAGGTGAGTGATATACATATAAAGCGAACAAAGTAATATAAATTAGAAGAGATCTCTCCACTTGGGAATTTGGGGAATTGGAAATGAAAGATTTGTGGAGAAAAAGTGAGGGAATTGGACCCGATTCGACAATTCAAAAGGTCGAACATTTGGGGGGAGGGGGGGGGGGGGGGAAGCCATCATCTTCGTGCGCATTCATTCGTTCAGTCGAAAAATGTCACAAAATGAATATTCCTGGAACTGATCCTGAAAAGGCCATAAAAATTCTTTTTGCCTTGGATTTCACCGGGTACCTCGCCCATCTGCAGCATTTCGAGCACTTCATCGCACAAACGCGCTTTAAATGAATTTTGAAAAAAGAATCTTTCTGAGATAATTACCAATTTCGTTATTGTTCGAAATTGCGGAGTTGGAACTCAAGAAATGGACGTTGTCGACACTGGACCATTGGGACTTCAGAACGGACTGAAAATGCAAAATGCAAAACAATAACAAATCAAAAAAGAATAAGATTAGGTACTTATATTACTAGTAAGAAGTACCTGTTTGCAAAGCTCTCTAATGATTTTAAGCATGGTCAAGTAAAGGTCGCTGTCCAAATTGCCGCCGCTGGTAATTGAATGGAGCAATTCAAACGGTCGAAACGTCCCGTGGCTTAAACAAATTGGCGAATAAATTTAAATATTAAAGAAATTGCCTCATTAACGAAACAATAACGGCCAAATTTTGTCCGTCGACCGCGACAATCAATCGGTGGAGCACTTCGGCACACATTTTCATCAGATTCTAAAGGCAAATTCTTTCCTTTTTGGCGTCATAAACAATTTCTTATGTGTTTATTTACCGATTTCCCGACATCGGTCGAATCGAAACGCGAGAACAAAAAATTGAGCAATGTTTCGGAGAGGTGAGGGCCCCGAGCAAAAACGGCGGGAAAAGCACCGGATTTTGTGATTCTGTTCAGACCCTTAAAGAGATTTGTGCATAAATCTTAAATTTTGAACATATAAAAGCGTTCACATCACTGGTCGCCCCAAATGAACGCCGAATTCCCCCAAAAAATAACCCCCTCCCCCGCCTCGCCAATTACGCACCAGCAAAACCGTTTTTTGCAAATCAAAAACAGAAGCGGTGTCCATCCGGAGAATGGCCTGGTAAATGAGCATTATGGTTTCGTTTTTGGCAATCTGAAACGATGGAAAATGGTGAAAAACGTAAAAATAAATTTGTTATTTTGTCGGACTTAGCGGCGGTACCTGCCCAAAATAAGTGACTTATGCCGGGCTCATTGAATTGGTAACAAAAGTGGCACTTTCTATTCTTTTTTACTTACGATTTTTGCCACGGTTTTCTGTCCGACACTTAAAGACCCATCGGCTGACATTTCCTTGCACATGGCGGCCAAAATCACCAAAGAGTCGTCCAATATTGACCTCTTCAGCCGAATGATTTTGTCTTTTTCAGTCGCCATTTCGCCCGCGTCCATTTCGCACATACACTGGCGCGAAAGGTCGGCAAAATGCTGCACGGCACGGCCCTCGTCCATAGAGGCCAAATAATCCTGAGGCAAATGGCCAAATATTAATTAATTACCCCCCCCTCCCCCCCCCCCCGCCCTCTGTCCTACCCTCGCCTGCTTATTCAGAACGATCGCATTGCGAAGGAATGCCAAAGCATTCGAAATGTTCGACATGTAAACGATAGGCTTCGATTCGCGCGTCGGAAAAGTGCCTCTGATGGAAAAATTGATGGCCACTGACAGATTTTGTGTTGCAATTGCGCTGGCGTCGCTGACCAATTTGAGGCAATTCAACGGCTTCACAAAGTCCTCCTCCGAACAGTTCGCCACAAATGCCATCGTTTCCATTAAAACCTCAAAAAAAAATGTTGTTGACCAAAACCCCTTATGGTAATATACAAAATTGGTGAATTAACACTAAAAAGTCAAAGTTTGGACAATTTGCAGTCGAATAGTTTCGAACATTTATTCCGCCAAATTTGACAAATTCCTCGGCGAAACGGACGTCCCTCGAGTCGAGCAGAGTGTTGAAAAAGCGCAAAGACTGGCCGAACATCTTGCGGTTACTCCTCTTGTCCACAACGTTCAGCACCAACTTAATGACTTGCCGATCGAAGACGAATTGCTGAAAGATTGGCATCAAATAATTTAAACGAAACAAAAGTTTGGGCGCACTTTCCATTTCTCTGCCCCATGGATGAGACAGCGGAGGATGCCCAAAGAAACGAATTTAAGCGTCGACTTTCCGTCCATTCGCAAAATCGTCAGAATAACGTTGAAAAATGGCTCCGTGCGCGCCCCGCTTTTGTCCTTCACCAAGGCCAAACATCGATGGATAACGACGAGGGCACATTGAAGGGCGTGCCGTTGTTGCTCATTGCCCTCGACGGCCAACGGCACAATTCGCTGCAAAAGGCCGACAAAAACGGGCAGCACGGGCGCCTTCCGCTCGAGAATGGCCTCAACACGGGAAATGAAAATTATAATCGACTGATTCAGCAATTGTTTAAGCAACGCACCAACTCAAACTGTTTTTGGTTGATCAGAATGTCCAGGATGTCCAGAATGGCATTGAGAGACTAAATTGTATCCACAAAAAGTTTAAATGGCAAAATATGTTCGCCCACCCGCTGATCTTTGAGCAAAGTGAGGCGTTCTATCAAAATTCTAAATGTAATTTGATAAACAAAATGCCAATTTAAATCTTTCAAAAACACACTTAATCAGCTCACGAAGGTCCTTTTGATCAAATTCCGTCGAAATTTTTCGTTTTGCGATTCCCGTTGCAAAAAATTTCAGCGTTTTCAGCAATTGACCAAAAACCTCCTGAAATGGAAGGGGACAATCCGATATTTAGCTAATATATATACAGTATTAAACACAGTGTTCTATTCATCAACGCCCACCTGATCGGAGTTTTTAAAGGCTTCCAGCAAGTACGTCAGAATCTTCTGCGTGTCTTTCTTCGGATCCAGCTGTTCACTGACGTATTTGCTGTTCAGCTGCTGGGAGTTGAGCGTAAACGAACTGTCGGCGGAAAAAATGCTCAGTCCGGAGAGATTGCTGATCAACGAGGGGGTCTGGAAGTGAAGCGAGTAACAGTGTGAAATGACACTAAAAGTTAAGAAACTGCCTTCTGGTTACTCCTCATATTCCTTAAATAATTCAGACAATTTTTAGAATAAAAATGACCCCCCCCCCCCCCCCCCCCTATGATTTTGTTGGGGGGGGGGGGGGGTGGGGGTGAATGAATGCACTGACAGTGGACGGAGTCGGACTCGTCGTGTAGGGGCTGTTGCCGTTCTGCTGAAACCATTGCTGAACGCGGGCGATGTCGGGCGGAGAGGCGAAGGCGGCCAAAGGGTTAAATGTCGGGTTGAGGAAGGGATTTTGGGAGAAAATGCTGAAATTTGCGATTATAGAACACAAAAGCCAATCAATGTAATTTTAAAAAACAAAATAAAGTCCAAGACAAAAGCGGCATTACAATTAATCTAGATGCAATTTAAATCTCATATGGCACAAAAACGTAAAAAATGCATATATTTTTGATACTGTCCAAAAAAAGGTAACAAAGTTGATCAGCCCATCTTTAATGGAAACCCGGAAAACTCCAAAATAAACGGAAATGGCGTTAATTTCGAGAACAAACGCCTTGACAACGCACGTGTTAGCCATCGCCTGAATGGACGGAGGCGACATTAATTGTGCAGCAAATAATGAATTTGTTGTTGCCGTTGAAGTGGACGGAAATGCGTTATGCGGCGATTGTCCCATTTTGCCCGCAGGCGATGACCGAACGACGCCAATTTCCGCCGGCCGAACGGATTTATTGCCAGCCGCGGAAGTTGGGAAAGAGCAGAGTGGCGACTGCGACATTAAGCTGAAGAATGATTTAGGGACGGACACAATTCCATTTGATAACTTATCATTGGGCCCGGATAGCAAACCCAAATTATGCTTGGGGAAGACAATTTTTGAAGTCTATTTGGGTGTGATACAATTACTCGTAATGGCCACAAAGTGGTCTCTTTCTTTCTTATCCGACTTCATTTCCTGCGACGAGGGGAACTGCCCGAGGAGGAAAGTAAATGACCCCTCCCCGCCCACCTATGCCAAATACTATGCCATCATCGATACAACCCCCCCCCCCCTTTTGCGTTGAGTCATTACTCAACGACTCAATGTGAGGGAGGGAGGGGGGAGGGGCGAACCCAAGCAGAAGGCCCTCCCCTCCCCACAGCCCAAACAATTTTTGAATGCGCAAATTGGCGTCCTTTTCGTTCGCTGTCGGGGGAGCGGACGATAAGTGAAGGGGGGGGGGGGAAGCGGAAAACGCTCTTTCGATGTTCCTTCCCCAAGCAAAAGGAGGGGGGAAACACATGCAATAACCAAAAAGCCTATGAATAGGAGGACCCTTTTGGGCGAACATATTCAAAAAAACAAATACAGCGAAAATGGAAAATTTAAATATGAAATTCTTAGGCCAAATTGTGAGACATAAAACTTAGTTTAAGCGTAAAATAAATTTTGGCGGATGGCTGGACAGACCACCGAAAGTTTCGTTCGAAAAACTTTTATTTCTGCACTATCAAATTTGCAAGTGAGGAGACAAATTCATCCAAAAAAGGATTCACTGTAAGTGAAAGAATGCAAAAAGTCTCACCGAAAACCCGGACGTCCCTATTTCTGTTTTTTGTCTTCACATCACTGAACAGTCATTCAAATTTGCATCGTCCGGACCATTTGTGACGGGAAATCCCTGAGAAAGTTCCGGTGGTGGCAACCCGTACTTCTGCATTTCCAACCAAAGCTGCGCAATTTTTGAAGCTTTTCCTTCCTTCGCCTGCTCAATATCACTTCCGCCCGCTTCGTCCTCGTACACATTTCTGAGCAGTCCAAGCACCTGAAAGAGTAAAATTCCAATGTCCGGGCCGGGTTTTCTCTAAAGCAGTTAGAATTCGCAATGGAATTTTCATTCTTGGGATTCTATGCCAGCGGGCGATGATTTATTGTTAGGGGCTTAACCCAAACACACTCTGTGCTGTTCCTTGTAACGCTGCAATGTGCTGGAGTCGAACTCTGCCGACTTCTCCTCCAGAAAAGGTCCGAATTTGCTGTGCAATTCCTAAAAAAAGAACGCTTAAAGCAAAAGTTAATTTGGGTGATTCTCAACTAATTTAAAATGCGTTAAAAATTTGAGTTGTTATTTGTTTTCAGCAGCAAAGAGAATTATTAACTGTGTTTTGAGTTATTTCTAGTCTAGGGGCTATGAGTGCAGTTTTGTTAACATTTTTGCCACCGTCACCACCACACCACGAGAAATGATATCGGGAAACTGAATATTTTAAACTATTTATTAAAATATTATTTTAATCAAATAATTTGTTTACATTCATAGTGAAAAATCGGCTCTTATGCAGTTTAGCCCCCATATTTTTTTTTGGATTTTTATTCATAAAAAATTAACTTTTTATCGGTTTCCAGGGCGCAGAAAGCGTTCCGAGCTCCGTTTCGACCCATTTCGAACCCCGGGCCCAAATTCGAACAATTTTAAAAAATTCAAATTTTTAAAAATCAAGTAGTCTCAAAATCATTCAAAAAAAGCACAAAACTACAACAAAAGGTCAAATTCGGACTAGGCCCCCCGAATACCCTTAAAAATTGGGAGGGGGGGGGGGGGGGGGACGGGGGAATTTCCCCCTCTGGTTACGTCCCTGAAATGCACAGTTAACTCTTGTCAGTGTTTCTCGGAAATTCCTTTCAGTATCCATCCGGCCATAAAAGCTCTTACAATTAGCGCAAGGGACCTTAATCGACGGGTACATTGCCTCCTTGGAGACGGCGGTCTGCACAATTGTGTCCATCAGATCGTCCAAAGAGCCCTTTGAGAACGAAAGTTTGTCCAATTCCCTCTCCAACTCTTTGTCACAAGAATCGCCACCAACAAATGCCAAATTGGCGATGGATTTCGCAATGTCCAATTTGCCCTTCGGTGAAGTGCTCTCCTCCGCCTCGTCCGCCTTATTTCTCCTCACCATCCCTTCAAGCATTGCCTGGAATTTTTGAGCCGCCTTTTGCGTTGCTTCGCTGTCGCCTTTCTGCATGAACTCGTCCAAATCGTCGTCACCATTCGCTTTCACCGGAGGTGGTTTGAAGTCGTTTAAGGCATCATCCAGCAACTCGCCGAGTTTTGAAGCAGAATTTGCAGCCATTTAAAGATGTAAAGCTAAAAATCGAGTTTCAAAAATGACTTATTGCCAATGAGACCGGACTCCAGTCGGGTTTTCGGGATTTATCGGATAAATCCCACCGGCAAATTCCCGGGTCTGGGAACCGGCGAATTTCTATTTTAAAAGATTCGTCCTTTATTAGGGGTACGCACGCGTCCTCTTCCGTCCTTTATTTGAGATTTCTTGAATTTTTGAAGCATTTTAGTTTAAAATTTTGAATAAATTTAAGACAGATGGCCAAATGAGTAATTTTAAATTTTTCTCATTATTTTGAATTTTGCTGTGCACAAACTGTTGGAAAAATCATTTGAAGCATTGTTTAAAAAGGTTTCCTTAATTTGACCAGCAAAATACTTTGTTTTATTTTTACTTTGGACTTAATGTTAAAACGATGGGTATTTTTACTTATATGTATGCATATGGGTTGCGTCGAACCTTCGATTTCGATAATTTCGAAGTTTTTTCGTTTTATTTCGAAAACCGAAATAAAAAAATTCCGATTGTCAAGAAGCTAGAATATTCATAACAAATGTAAATGAAAGTCATATCTAGTTTGTTGAGATGTCCTGGCTGGACCCGCAATACTTGAACGAGGCGGATCTTTTGCGAAAGTTCAAATCGCTGCCGGCGAGCTTCTGGCATTCTCTTTTTCACAAATATCTTGCCAACCGCAATTGCGTGTGTGTGATGGCCGAGCCAAGTGAAAAGATGGTCGAAGAACATGCCGAAAAGGTGGGATTGTACTTATATTTCGGAAGAATTACTTTTTAATTGTGAAAATTCAGCTCATGAGTTGTTGTATTTTGTGGTAGAATAACTTATATTAGCATTTTTTAGGAGGAGGAGCGAATAAAGCAGCAAATTGAACGAATTGGTGGCGAAGGAGGACTTGCTATGTGTCAAAAGAATTTGGAGGAGGCTATTGAAGCGAATACGGTTTGTGACTTTATAATGTCGTATAGGTATGCAAATTGTGGTAATGTGACCATTTGTTCAGTGTCGCCTTCCGCCGGACGAGGACTTAAAGGAATTTATTGTGCGCGACTTTGAGAAATTCAACATGATCGAAGTGAACACCAGCACCAATTTGCCACCGGATTCCAATGGTTTCGTCTGCAATTTTCCATTCACTGCAATTTGGCACGGAGTTCGCAGCGATTTCGTTGACGTAAAATTCCATCGGTTAATTTCCTATTTATTGAATTGTTTAGGTGAACATTCTTATCGACACCGACGGTTTGCCAGTGGAAGACCGGCATTTTCTAATGCTTTGGTATTCTAATTAACTTTTTTCTTTATTGCAAATTTTTATACTTTCTGAAACTTCAGGTTTGAACTGATGTTCCAGTCGCCTGCGGTCGTGGACGGCAAGGAGATAAGTTACGAGGAGGTGGCCAAGTTGTCCACTCGGGACTTGGTTTCGAACTCGGCGTCCGTTGGAGTTTCCGGAGTCTACGACCGCTTCTTGTCTTTGCGTCTGAGGGCCGATTCGGAGAAAGTTGAAAATCTTTCAAAGTGGGCGAACATTTACTTGAAAGGTTATTTTTGTATATTAATAATTGCCATACAAAGGTTATGCAATGCAACTGTTTTTCTGTATTTTTTTTTGCAAATAGTTCCTACGAGAAGTTCAAGCTAAAATTCCAAAAGAAAAGTCCACAAAAATAAACTATTGTATAAAAAAAGTTGGTTAATTTGAGAATTCGTTTTTATTCCATCTATTTTAATCATAACAATTTAGGAATCAAATTTTATCCGGATCGGGTGGCAATTTGTGCAAGGAATTTGGCCAATAATGCGGCGGACAGCAAACGGGACGGGAACAGTGTATGCCATTTCCTCAACGCAAATTCGACTTATTCAGAAGGTATAAAGAAATGAATGTAAAGCTTACAGAAATGAAATTATTGCATTTTGTTCGTTTTAGATTCCAATACGCGGTTCTACAGCTATTTGGGGCTGGAGAAGTTCCATAAGGCGGTGGCCAAAGCTGTCGAGGACGGCAAAAGTGATGCGGTGCTAGCTCGACTGGAAGCAGTTCGGCAGAAAGTGCTCGCGAGTCCGCTCAATGTGCACTTTTCCGGAGATATGAGTCATATTCAACGCGAAGGACCGTCGGCGGATGTCGCAACGCAATGGGGATTCATCGGACAGCAAAAACGCGAATTTTTACAGGTATTTTTGTGCGAGTGGAGTATCAATTTAACTTTGATCATCAATTCAGTGCTCCGCCGACCATGGTGCCAGCATGGAACACTATGGCAAAAGCAGTGCCATTGCGGTTGGCGGTTCCGAAAGTGCCTTTTTACTCCAGAAGACGCGGTTTGATGATGATTGGTCTGGGCCGACTACGATGCCAACCTTATTGCTTGGTAATTTTTTTTTCTGCTCTTTTCTTGACACTAATCTCACAAATTTAGCGCAGTACATGGTCCAGTCCGAAGGGCCGCTTTGGTGTGCAGTCCGCGGAAACGGACTGGCTTATAGTGCGCAAATTTACCTGTTGCCGGACCGCAAGGCCCTGTCGATGGAACTTTACCGTTGCTCCCAACTGGGCCAGGCTTACGAAAAAACTCGGGACACAGTGGTAGGTGAACGTGTTCACATCGTTCAATTGGCACTAATTTGGGCCAAATTGCTGTACAATTTTAACATCATGTCATTATCAGGAAAAAATAAATATTATCTATATAGATTTCCGTACTGGATGGTAAATTGGATGAAAATTTGCTGGAAGCGGCCAAGAGAAGCCTCGTCTGTGAACTGATCAGCGGCCAGAGCACGGTGAAATTGACTGCGACTTCCGCTATACTCGCAACCATACGATCAGTGGGCAACGACTTCACACTGTATGTTGTGCTAGCAAAAAGTTTTGTTGCAGATTTGAGAATTACATTTCCTGGGCCATGGACGGGGAGATGAACGGAAATCAGATTTTTTAGCAAACTGTGCGAGCAAATTTGGCATGCAAAAGCTGCAGATGTGCTCACGATTGGCGGCCCGGCACTTCGACGCCTGTTCGACCCGTTAAAGTCAGTCCGTTCAATAGCGCTGAATCCGTCGCGTCTAAAGGAGCTCAGAGAACACTTTCCGGAGACAAACATGGTCAAATTGGAGGATTTCCAAGTCAAGAATGTTATGTAAGCATTGTCAATGCTTTTGTTTTGGTCATATTTCCCATCTCATTTTCTCACCCTGTTATCTTTTTTTTCTCATGTTTTGATCTATTCATTTTGTTATTGTTGTATTTATTTATTCGTTTTTATTATAAATATGATTCGGCAGAAAAAATGTGATCTTGCCAGGCTTTCGATCTCAAAATTTTAAGAAGCGGCATCACATGTGGAAAAGCATCAACAATCATTCATTATATTGAGTTGAGTTGAGCAATTTTCTGGGAATTTCTACACAATACGTTAATAATTCAAAAGTCGATAAATTATATATCATTCGACTCCTTTCGACGCCTAAAGCACGAATCTGCAAAAATTTTTGTGCGGAAACCACTTTGAAGAAAGTTATGACCCTTCAAAGTTGGCCAAAAACCATAGGGGGGGCCCTTTTGGCCAAAATTTTTGAAAATGTTTTTTATTCTAAAAATTGTCTGAAAATACGTTATTTAATGCCCTGATTACGAATTCGTCAATAAAAGTTAAAAATTGAGAATTTGAAACGGTTTTTGAACCGGTTTAAAATTTTAAAATTAACGAAAAAACAACTTTTAAGTAAACCAAAGCCGGATAGGGGGAAAAGTTAGACAGTAAGGTGGAAAATAGCAGCCAAAGTACCGCAGACTCGACTACGGCGGCCAGTAGGTGGGGCGAGACTCCGGGCTCCGGAAGAAGTCCGCGCGTGACCCGGCTGGGGGTCTCGCGCGCGCCCGCTTCGCGGGTCCCCGCGCGCTCGCCCCCCAGTGGCGCTCGTCAGACTTCTTCCTCCGCCCTCCGTCTCGCCCCACTACTTGCTCCGTCTCCGCATGCTCGCTGTTGGCGGGCCGCCAGCGGCCTTTCATTTTATTATCCGGCTTTTGTTACTTAAAAGTGGCTTTTTCGTTAATTTTAAAATTTTAAACCGGTTCAAAAACCGTTTCAAATTCTCAATTTTTAGTTTCTATTGCCGAATTCGTAATCAGCGCATTAAATAACATATATTCAGACAATTTTTTAAATAAAAAATATTTTCAAAAATGTTGACCAAAAGGGTCCCCCCTATGGTTTTTGGCCAACTTTGAAGGGCCATAACTTTCTTCAAAGTGGTTTCCGCGGAGAAATTCTTGCAGATTCGTGCTTTAGGCGTCGAAAGGAGTCGAATGATATATAATTTATCGACTTTTGAATTATTAACGTATTGTGTAGAAATACCATTTTCTGTCACAAATAAGCATTTTAGCGATTTTTTAACCCTTTTTTTTGTGCGTGGTTTTTCAAAAGTTTTTGGGTAATGAATGGTATTTTTTCTTAACATTATGCCAAATTTTCAAAAATAGTTAAGCAATTTTTACTCTATAAAACCACAATAGCATCAAAGCATCATTGGCTTATTAAAAAACCACAAAAAGACACAGGCGGATACAAACTCAATTTTTACCACTTTTAAAATGTTGCAATTGCCACATTCTGTTTTGGAAACTAATTCCCAATTTAGATAAACAGATAATATTGCTCTTATAAGATAAAAATTGACTCAATGGACACCGGCGATAACTTTTTGACAACTCTCAAAATTTTAACCATTGGTGGGTTTTTAGCAGATTAACTAATAATTTAATTAATTTTTTCACAAAGGCGAAAGCGGCGTTGGTAAATCATGCCTAATCTCGAGGTTCGTGGACGACAAATTTGACCCTGAAATGGCGGCTACCATCGGCGTTGACTTTCGCGTTCGTTCGATTACAATCGACGACAGAATTGTGAAGTTGGCAATTTGGGACACGGCGGGTCAAGAACGTTTTAGAACGCTTACGCCGAGTTACTACCGCGGAGGTTTGAAATCTTAGGGGAATTAGCAATTAATTCTCACTTTTAGGGCAGGGCGTCATTTTGGTGTACGATGTTTCCAGCCGCCCGTCCTTTAACAACCTCGACCATTGGCTGTTGGAAGTGGACACGTACTGCACCAAAAGTGACACCGTCAAAATGCTCGTCGGCAACAAAATCGACGCGGTTGAAGACGAATTGATTGGATAACGAATTGAATTCTACCAATTTAGGAGAAAAGGCTGGTCACGCGAGAAGAGGGCCTTCAATTTGCGAAGAGACACCGCATGTTGTTTATTGAGGCCAGCGCGAAGACGCGCGAGGGCGTCCAATGCGCTTTCGAGGAGCTCGTTGAAAAGGTCGGCCGGCTCCTCCTAACTTGGCTTATTTATTGATAGTGGGAACAAATACATTTAAAATAGTTCTCACATTCTCAAAACTTTAAAAAACATATTCTGAACTTAAAAAGTGGGCTAAAAATCTAATTGTTAAGATTCTGCAAACGCCGGGTCTGTGGGAATCGAATTTGATTGGGAGAAGGGACTTGCAGCTGAGAGAAGGCAATGAGAGAGGGTCCATGTGCAACTGCTGAAGACTCCTTCCCCTCTAAGTGTCTCTCATTATTCTGGGGCGAGCATAACTCACAACTCACACTTTGGCATTTTTCCGTTTTTGAGACAAATCCCAAAAGTTGGTTTAGCTAGCTCGGTATTTTGAGTTTTCTTCAAAAGCATCGGCGGCAAAGTGAGGAATGTGCAGTCGACGCCAATTAAAGAAGATTTAATATTATATATTTCTATGTATATTCCATAACCGAAAGTCGCCGATAAACGTTATTCGCTTATAATCCAATTTTTATTTATTTTTTTGCTGAGCATAACACAAAAAGTTCCAAAATTGTAATTATCCCCCCCCCCCCCTCCTAATTAACCAGTTCATCCCCTCATCCTTCAAATCTTCCTTACCACATCCATAGCAATTTTCTCCCGTCTTCCCCCCGGCCCCCATCTGATCCCATTGTCCATTATGTCCATTCATTCACCTTCACAACCTCCGAAATGCCCACAAAAGTCCCTTCGCCAAATGTGCGTCGTCCATGGGCAGAGCACATAATTCACTCCCCCAATTCCATCCATTCATTCGCCTCCCCCAAACATTGCAATTCCAACTGTTCCCCCCCCCCCCCCTCCCCCCCCCCCCTCCTCCAAAAGTGTGGGTGCCAATCTCGGCTATATGCCATTGTTGGCCAAACCACCCATAACAACGTCCGTTATGTGCGCTTTCCACACCTCTGAGGGGAGGGGAGATAATTATTAGTCGATTTGGGGGACACAAAGACGAGAAAATGGGAGAATGGACGGAGGAAGGGGGCGGGGGGGGGGGCGGATTCGCACATTATTCCCCCCTCCCTCCCCCTCCGATTCCGTCCGTCCATTTCCTTTGGTGCTCCCCAATTTTTCGGGAGAGGAACCGACAATTTTCTCGGCCCAAACCACTAGTTGAAAGGTGAGGGGGGAGGGGGAGGGGGAGGGGGGGGGGGCAACGCAACAAAGCCATGCAATAAAACCCGGAATTAAATCCCAGGTCAGAATTTGAAATTGGCGGGTGGGGGGACCAGGACAAAACCCCACGATTTTTGGGGCTTTGACGTTGAAGGCAAGGCTAATGCGCCCCGACCATTCAGTAACATTCTTTTGGTTGGCTTTTTCTTTCTTTAGAGCTTATAATTTGTACTTTATTTTTATATTATTATTTTTACTTTTTTCCTCATCCAATCGAAGCACAAAAAATAAAAATGAATAGCTTTTTTTGTTGTTTTGTTTTGGTTTGCCCAAATTTCGGCTAATTTTTCCGCATTTCTCCTGCGGGTCATTTTTTTTGGATTTGCGACAAATCCCCCAAAAGTGTGCCTGCACATTCAGTGACTTTGTTTATTGGCCCTTGACCCCCCCCCCCCCCCTTAGACTGTTTTTGCCTCTCCCCCACTTTGGTGGTTACTCATTAAGACAAATCATTTTGCTTATATTTCCTATCATTTAAAATTAATTTGCCCATTTATTTTCCTAAAATAAAATGGAACCAAATTCAATGTAAAACATTTGGCCACAAAAATTCTTTCTTTCGACGGCACATTTTTTAACTCACACCTCCGTTTCTCACTTTCTTTTTGCGCCAGTGCCTGATTTATTCATCCGTCCGTTTAATGATTTTTGCCAAAAACCGTCCCGTCCCAACCGATCGATTATTCAGAAAGATCATTTTGTTGAATTGGTTGGTTGGTGGACAAACATTTGAACGTGTTTTGAATGCGGTCATTTCCCGGCATCCCGGCAGGTGTTCTCCCCCCTCAATTTTCCCATCAAAATTCCATTATTTGTTTGCTGTTTTAACCCCTAAATGGACAAATTTTCTGTTGTGTCCTTGGAAATTATATGTCTGTCCTTGGGCATTGTCTTTGCCCGATCGGAACACTGCGCTTTCATTTTTCACTTTCTTTCTTTTCCTAGTAAATCTTTTTGGTCCTAAGATTACCACAAATTTCCCACATTTTGGATGCAAAATTCGGTTAAATCCATAAATAATTACCGACCGCTGTCCATCCCACCAAAAGATGGTCGTTTCTCGCACTTTCAGACGCATTTTGAAAGGGTCGATGTTTTAATGCCAAGCCCAGCAAGCTTCCGGAAGCGATGAGTTTGTTCGGCCGATTGCCCGCCAAACGAAGACGACGACGGAAAGTGTCCATACAAAGGGACAAACGCAAAAAGGATGATGGCACACGGAGAGTCCTAGGCAAGCTGTCGGGACAGTATTTGATGGGAGGGTTCCCATTGTAGCTGAACCGGTTGAACCCGTGTCAGCGTGGCCACTCCCCCCCCCCCCCATCTACCGTACTCTCTTTCCTCCCAAAATACAGTAACCCCGCCGTCCCCCGCCCCTTCTCTCCTCCTCCTCTGGCTGTTGTGTGTCACTTCGGGCTCCCCCGCTTCTGTCCCCTCCGGCCATTGTTCCCAGTGGGTGAACGACGAGATCAAGCAGTGCGTGCAGCCGGTGGCAGACTTTGCCAAAACGCTGAACAAGCAGCAACAGGTGCCGGTGAAAGCGGGCAAAACGCGTCAAAACCCGTCCTTAAGACGGAAGAGTCCTCTCCCTCTTCGATGCCATCTTCCGAGTTTGGCCAGGCTTTGCAGTGGCCCACCAAAATGGGGGGCCAAGTCTTCCGGGAATTGTGCAGGTGATCAAAGTCTGTCGATCGGACGAACTAAATGAACCTTGCTGGACTTCAGACTAATTAACGACTTCGAGCTTTGCGTGGATGGGTACCGACAGAAGTGCCGTCGGCACATTACCATCAGCCTAATTGAAGCGTCTTACGGATTTTTGTGCAACGAGGGATTTGACAGTGAGAGGAAAAGGGGAATTTGGCCGACGTCCCTTCGGGCGCTTATTCAGCTTTTATGGCCTCGGCCGAGTGTCTGATGGACTTGGACCAGAGACCAAATGTGAAGCAATGCCACGATCGAACACTGAAAAGCATTGAGGAGGCGAACAACGACGAAGGCGGAACGGTTGCCATAAAACTGGACAAAATGTGCAGGTGAATGGCAAGAACAATAATTAGGGGGGGGGGGGTGCGCTAATGAGGGGAAATCTTTCAAAAGCCGGCTTTATCTGATGGATTTAAAAAGTGTGCAATGAATGTTTTAGTGCTCTCAACTATTTTTCGAATTGCGTTCGAACGCCAATCCGACAGAGTTGCGGCATCGAAGCATGGAAAGTGATTTTCCGTGTGTTAAAGGACACAACGCGCACTTTGATGCCGCAATGTCAATTTGAAAATGAAGAGAAAGAAAAGGAGGAACAAAAGGGACGAAAAGAAGAGAATGGAAGGAGAAGCGATTGGAAGGAAGAAAAAGAAGTGAGGAAGGGAAGAGGTGACTGGAAGGAAGAAAAAGAAGTAGGGGAGGGAAGAAGCAACTTGAAGGAAGAAAAAGAAGTAGGAGAGGAGGAAAAGGAGGCAAAAGCAATGAATGGGAAAAAGGATGAGGCCAATGAAAGGAATCGCGGCACGGCACTGAACAGCGTCAAAATGACGACCGCAACGCCAGCAGATCCCTTCAGAGAATGGGAAGAATGGGAGGAGGAGGACGCCGCCGTCCTTCGCCCATCGGCCGACGAACACGCCGAACTTCAGCACCAAATTCACTACGGATCTCAATTGAGTCGGAACGGTGCGTCGCCAACGGAAGCGGCGCCGGTCCGAACAGAGTCAAATTTCAATTTGTTCGTTCCTTTTCTTTTGTCCGTCGTCCTTTTCTCCTCCGCCCCGTTGTACTGTTTCTCTCTCCTCTCATTTTTTGTTCAATTCCGATAATTAACAAATTCAAAGAATAATTAACAACACTTATTTTACACCATTTTTCGCGATAATGACAAAATTTTGCGTGGGATGGAACTTGTTTTTGTGCTCCAAACTTCCTCCACAGAAGCGAACGTTCCCCGGGAGCGGACAAATTCTGAAAAGGCCAAAACGCTTCCGCCAACGCCGAAGTAATGGGCTTTGGCTGCTAGAAGCCTAAAAGGCGTAAGAATGGGACGGATTTGAGGGAATTAAAATTGAAATGTTTAAATATTTAAGGGACGTCGGGGCAAAAGTCCAACAATATTATGTAAAAATAAACGGCAAACGCACACTTTCCCATTGTCCGTCAAAAGAGTGGCCATTGTTTGGTGGAGGGATGCGTAATTGCATTCGTTGTAAATCGTCTCCGAAGTCAGAATCAAATCGAACCTCAAATTTTGCGGTAAAAAAACGGACAAAAGACGCGAAAATTAATTCACTTTTTTGGTCCGATTTTCCCCGCAATGTCCGCGCCCCATTCACCGCCCACAAAAGTGCACTTTTCCCCTTCACTTTTCATTCCGTTCAATTCGAAATTCTTTTTGGTGAAACATTCGACGACAAATTCATTCTGTCCATGGAATTTGGGGATTGGGCCAAGCAAACAAAGCGGCGACTCACAAAGTCCTGGACACAAATTGAATTGGCAGCCTTTCGCAATGCCACGATGGAAGGCAAAGCGGCGCCACAACCCAACTGCAAATGTTTTGGCATTATCACAAATTTGGGAACTTCCAGTCCGGCACAGACAATCCAGAAATGGACAATTAGACAGAAAAAAATTAATAAGGAATTTGATTAGCAAATCGATCGGATGTTGATTAGCAGCGAGCCTTCAGATCTAATCGATACCTCCAAAACATCGATGCCCGTCATTGTGCTGTAATTGGTGAGGAGGAAATTGCACAAATCGACGGAACACTCCCAAACTTTGAGGCCACCTGTCACAACAATTCCATTTTCCGATAGAAATCGGTTCCTCACCCTCGTAAACGCCGGCATCCAAATCTGAAGGCCCATTGATCCCGACAATTTCCCCAACAAAGTCCTTTGCTTCATTACGGACGGACCTTTCAGAAGCGTAAAATAACTTTGACCCGTCCTTTAACGTTACAAATTTATTTTTTATGTCGTTCATTTTCGCTAATAAATTAGTGTTTAAAAATATAATTAATCTTCTTTAATATATTAATGGCCTGTTTGGCAACACATAAATCAGCTGCTGAACCGTCGCTTTTATTAGACCCTCGTTTAAATACTTATGTTTTTACCATTTCCAATAAGTAATCAATGTACATTATGCATTTAGAAAAGGATTGGTCAAACCAGAACCCAATTAGTAGAAAAGTCACAGATCAGTGAGTGGTCAATTGTGAATGGATAAATCGAATAAACCCCTCGAAAACGCTTTAAACATTGTGGCAGGCGTTTGAAGGTGGGAAAGGAATTCAGAAGCTGCTAAAAGTCTTTATTCTAAGGAAATATCACAATAGAAGAGGTCTACACGCGTAAGAGTGAACGATATGAAGGAAAAGTGCAGCAGAGCCGGAAGTGTTCAATCGGACAAATAATTAAGGCTTCAGAGAAGCCGATGTTTAACCCGAAGTGAACACCTCCGAATTCCATTGTGTCAGGGGGGGGGGGAGAATTAGCTGCGGCTGATCATTTCGATAATTTTGTACTTTCAGAAAGGCGCTTGTTGAGACATTGTCGGAGCAACTCCGCCCATTAATCGCTGTTGTTGATGTTGGGAATTAAAGCTGCTGGTTGCCGACGGCGACAATTGGGGGACATTTCTTTGTGAATGATGATGAAGTGTCGGATGGGTGAGGGCGTGCACCACCGACCCGGGAAGCCAAGCCTGACAACGAGACTCCTCCCGGCGTAGCACGAGGCTGAGCTGTTCAGGCGGAAACTTACACACCGTCGCGATTACTTTGGCCAGCGTCTGCACAAGGAGAAGGGAAATTTAAAATCGGCGTTAGACCAAAAAGTGAAAGAAATTGGACTCCAACAAACAGTTGGTATAAATCCTTTTTGCCTTTCTCACCCCTTGGATTCGGTCGGGACTGCCATCGAAACCATTTCATTTTATTATTAATTAAAAAGAACCTAATAAATAAATTAATTCGCTGCTTACCACACTTTCGCGGCCCAATGTTTCGCGTTCTGTCATGTATCGGTAGAGAACATTCCGTAGATACTCCGCTTCCGTGGGCTCCGCAAAATTCAAATGGTCACTTGCGTTGCTGAGCTGGGCACGGAACTCCCGCTTCCCGTTGGGCGTTGGAGAACGGGACTAAATTTTGCACGATGAAAGATCTTTTACGACCAATTTTTGACTTTGTCGGTGCCGTTGTTCCCGTGCTGTTGTTGAACCAACGCTTTCAGTCTTTGCACCTCCCCCTCCTGCTCGTCCAGCCGTTGCCTTAACTCCAAAAGCTCGTCCAAATCCACACCATCAGCGAACGAATTGAACTGTTCACGCGAGTTCTGTCTGTTAATGCTGTTCCCCGGCTGGTCATGCTCAGCCCGTAATGCTTTCAATTCGTTTTCAAGCTTCTTAAATAGTTTTTTAAAAAATAATAATAATTTACTTACTGAAATGCTCGCATGGGTCGCGGCCAACTCGCAATCCTTCTCGTTGATGTCGTGGTACAGCTGCCGAATTTCCGACTGCAAATCCGCGATGCCTTTCTGCTTGGCCTTTTCCCAGTCCTCTGAAATTATAAGAAACACGATCAAAGTAACATTTTAAATCACAAAGGTTATCACTTTTCAACAGTTCCATCTCGCGAAGATGCGCTTCTTTGTCCTCTTTCGACCGTTTCTCTATTGCTTCTATCCGTCCCATCGCCTCTTCTCGAGCACGTTCAGTTGCGCAAAGTTCGCCGTTAAGCCGTTCAATTTCCGACACTTTTTCTAAAATATAAAATAGGAATAGTAAACGATTTCCTTCCACCTTTAAACTGAGCCTCGACTTGCTTCAGCCCCTTCAACTCTCTTTTTACACTCTTCAATTCAAGCTTCAAGTGTCCCTTCTCCTCCTCAAACAAAACAAGTTGTTCTTGCAACTTCTCCTTCTGTCAAAAAAGTTAAAATTTGGTTAACATTTATATAAATATTGGAGATTTTTCATTTTAATTCTTTTAGTGCCGAGTCGTTTCTCGGTAAGAACGAATGACCTGTTCAGTCCGTTCGTCCCTCTCCCTTTTGACCGCCTCAATTTCCAAGTCCATTTCTCTCCTTTCCTTTTCCGTTCTTCTCAAAAGTTGCTCCTTTTGTTCCGTTTCCTTTTCATCCTTCTTTTTCATTCTTTCCAAATTGGCGTCGATTGTCTCTTTTTCGACTTTCATTTTTTCCAACGTTCGCTCCAACTCCTCAACCTTTTCGGTTTCCTCTTTCTGAGCAAATGCAATTCGGTCAATTTGACATTGGGATTCCTTAAAGTTTCATTTTATCGAATAAAACGCTATTAGAATAAACCTTTTTCAGCACATCAATTTCCCTGTCGATTTTCGAATATTTCTGAAAATTTAACTTACTTTTTAATAAATCTATTTCTAACGCACTTCTTCTACAACTCGCAAATTCGCGTGCAATTCGTCAATTTGGCAGTTCTTTTGAGCCAAATAACTTTCAAATTCATCTTTTTCCGATTGAAATTGAACGAGTTTCTCGGATTGTTCGGACAGTTGGTTTTTTTGCGTCTCTGACAGACGGACGAGGCGCGAAATCTCCTGAAATGGACCAATAAACGAAGAAAGTGGGGTTTGATCGTTGAAAATTTTATAGAAATCTTTCTGATTGCCATTAAAGTCAATGTTTTAATAATGTTTATTGAGTCGACCTCTTCTTTGGACTCCATTCGTTGTTTCAATTCAGCCAATTCCCTCTCCGTCTCTGCCAGTTTCGTTTCCATTTTATCTCTCTCCGCCCTTTCCTCCACAGCAATTTCGCTTTTGTCGCGTACTCCCGATGTCTCTTCCGATTTGGCCAATTCTTCTTTTTTTAACCGTTCCAACTCTTCCTTTTGTCCATAAAATTGTTGTAAAATTTGCGAATGTTCCTAAAATTCGGATTTTTCAAGGCTTCTTCTCATCAGATAATTTCCTACCCTTTCCCATTGTTCAATTCGTTCTCTCAGTTTTAAAAGTTCCCTGTCGTGATCGGCAACACTCGTCTTCCGCTGAAGATCGCTTTCCTCCACCGCCAATTGCATTTGCTCCTCCAACTCCTTAACACGACGGGCCCATTCTTCGTCCTAACAATAAACAAATAACCGGAAACAATTAAAACAAAACATTTACTTTTTTCTTTAATTCTTCTGAAAGAATTTGGCTGTGTCGTTTCTCCTCACTTTCTTTTACCAGCTAAACAAAAGGAATTTAAAACGATTTAAAATTTACATTTTCCTTTGTATTATTAAATTTTAAACTAAAATAATCCGCCCGTTCTCTCCGCCCTCTCGACCTTTACGCCCTCCTGTTTAGCCTGCGACAATTTCTGGACCATGTCCGCCTTCTCGTGTTCCAATGCCACAATGGCTTTCTGAAGCGCGTCCACCTTTTCCTGCCAGTGCGCGTTCGAATCGGTGTCTGAAACAAAATGTTTCTTAATTTTACGCCCCGCTGTTTCCGATCTGACCCCTCTGCTCCAAAGAGTGGCATTTTTCGATCCATCCCTCGATCTCCTGGTCCTTTTGCTGCATTGTCGAATGCATCTCGGCCTTGTGAGTGGCAATGGAAATGGCCGCTTTCTCCTCACAAGAGCTCATTCTCTTCGTCCACTCCTCCTCTTGCCGATCGAAACGACCTTTCCACTCGGCACTCAGCTTCTCCTTCGAAAGCTCGGCATTTTCCTGCTAAATTCAGCGATTTCCCAACAAGTCGCCAATGATTCCCAACTTCCTCCAGATGTTTGTTCTCCTCATTAAGCGTCGCAATTCGTTCTCTGTTGGCTGTGATCTCATCCTTACACTTGGTCAACAACTCTTGCATCTTCAGCACCTTTCTGTTGGCCGTTGTCAACTGCAATTAACGCTCTATTTAATGTCGAACCACCGCCGAAGGGTTATTTCCCGAGATCCGGGCGCGGCATGAAAGCATTTCCGCCACTTTTGTTAGAGGAAAATGTGCTCTACCAACCTTTTCATCGTTCAACTCCAAGTGTTTGCACCTTTCGTGCAAACCACGCCGTTCCTCCTTTAGCTTAGCTATTCTAGCTAACGCTTTGTCTTGTGTAGAGGCGAGCACCATCTGTACACAAAAAATTGCCAACAAATAAAAGCACCAAATTACCTGGTATTTTTCGTTCTCCTTTTCTATTTCACGATAGGCACTCATCAAAACTCGATATTTCTGCTTATAATCCACAGCACGACCCTGGAGACGTTGAAGTATCGAGGTGACCTAAATGCAGTTCTGACGTCAATCAGTGAACAAACGCTTCAAAAGCGACAGAATTATGAGATAATAACGCTTTTCGGATAGTTCAGAGAAACAAAACTGCATTTTAATGGGTTTTATTGCATTTGTATTTGTTTTTTCAAATGCTGGTTGTAACCTTGTCATTTGGCACATTGTCAAGACTGCTCAAATCGGCCACGCTCCCCGCGTTACTCTCCACGTCAGAGGAAATTGGGTCCAATGTAAACGAAGGACTTGTTTTAACTTGAGACGAAAAATTGAAGTTGCTGAACGAACTGAAGTCGTCGAGAATTGCACGTTATGAAAATGAAAAAATGTCAAACCTTTCATTACTTTCGATCGAAGCATTGGACAGGCGACGCTGTCGGTTTACAATTGCGGAAGACGAAGGTGTGGCCCCATCAGCAATCGAAACGGATGATAAAGCAACGTCGATGTCAGGCTGAAAGTCGGAAAAATAGGATTGACACGACGATGGCACCTCTTCGTCGTGAAAACTGATTATGGTGTCGTCATTGTTCTCTGGTGAGCCCTCATTTTTGTTTGGTTTCGAATCGGACAGCTGAACAACGCCCAAAGAGCTGCCGGGCAATTTCCGACCCCTCCCACTGATGTCGCTGCCCGCATCACTCTACGGGGGACAAAAAGAATCACAAATAATCCATTTATTAAATTCCCACGTACAGCATTGGACCTGACTTGGCTAGCCAGGTTTTCACCGTATTGCGAGACTGTGGCCTGAAGACGTTTGGCTTCGTCCTCCAACTTCGATCGAAGTCCTTTGAACATTCCTTCGTTTATGAATTAAGAAAACGAGAATTTGATGGGTAAAAAGTAAAACGAATAACAAATAATATCCAAATAAAGGCAAACGCTTAAATTTGAAACGTTTATTATTTTTTGAATGCGTTGGTTTCTCTATTTTTTCCCTCATTCTTCTTTTGCTTTGTTGGCATTTCGGACGGCTTGAGAGAATAATTGCTCGCCATGTCAATGCAACTTCTGCTCAGTTGACACATGTCAAAAAAATTGTTGACACTTCGCATCAATGATTTTTGGTCGTCGGAGAAAAAATTACTTAACGGAAATTAAATGATTCGTTATTCTAAACACCACCCGTTCGAATATGCCCTAAATACTGCCTCTTTGGTTTCTAAAAAAGCACTAACAAACTATCTAAGCTAAACCAAACCATTGAAATGCCAAGAAACCCATCGTAAATTACGCGATTATAATTGCTCCATCTAGGCTCAGCTGTCTCTTTGTTTTGCTCCGTTTCGGCTCCTTGTCAACGGAAAGTGCGTTGAAAACTAGAAAAAACCATCATTACAGCAAAATCTTGAGGGATTTACTGATCTCGGCTTTGGTCCGTTCCTGAAAATCAAGCCTCGCACATCTAAACGTTTGATTGTCACGGGAACGCAAGATTTGCGAATTACATTGAATTCGTTGGCTTTAACCGAGTGTCTCCAAAATGAGAAGCAGCAATCATTAACTCTTTATTATCCGATTCATCACTGGATGAAGAAGATTCTTCGAGCTCCCGATCAATTTGCAGATGATTAATACTTCTCATGCCACTTAACAACTTAATGTACGCTTAACTTTAGTTTTAATGGCAGAAGTAAAGTCATTAAATTTTTCAGCCTTTTTCAATGTTTAAGTAAATAAAAACGGTCCTTTCCAGCGAGAAATAACGATTTTACATTCGGTAAATTTTCGCCCCTACCGGCAAAAAAGAAAAATAGCGAATTGTTGAACGACTTATTGGTAATAATAAATCTTTGGCGTTCTGTTAGAAAAGAAAATAACATCGTAAGAATCCGCTTTCAAAAGACACCAAGCTTTCGGGGGTAAAAGGACGATTCGTTCCCCTTACCCCGATTCGCTCCCCTTAATAAAATGCGAACAGCAGGCAACCCGAAGCCGCCGAATCATATTTATAATAAAAACGAATAAATAAATACAACAATAACAAAATGAATAGATCAAAACATGAGAAAAAAAAGATAACAGGGTGAGAAAATGAGATGGGAAATATGACCAAAACAAAAGCATTGACAATGCTTACATAACATTCTTGACTTGGAAATCCTCCAATTTGACCATGTTTGTCTCCGGAAAGTGTTCTCTGAGCTCCTTTAGACGCGACGGATTCAGCGCTATTGAACGGACTGACTTTAACGGGTCGAACAGGCGTCGAAGTGCCGGGCCGCCAATCGTGAGCACATCTGCAGCTTTTGCATGCCAAATTTGCTCGCACAGTTTGCTAAAAAATCTGATTTCCGTTCATCTCCCCGTCCATGGCCCAGGAAATGTAATTCTCAAATCTGCAACAAAACTTTTTGCTAGCACAACATACAGTGTGAAGTCGTTGCCCACTGATCGTATGGTTGCGAGTATAGCGGAAGTCGCAGTCAATTTCACCGTGCTCTGGCCGCTGATCAGTTCACAGACGAGGCTTCTCTTGGCCGCTTCCAGCAAATTTTCATCCAATTTACCATCCAGTACGGAAATCTATATAGATAATATTTATTTTTTCCTGATAATGACATGATGTTAAAATTGTACAGCAATTTGGCCCAAATTAGTGCCAATTGAACGATGTGAACACGTTCACCTACCACTGTGTCCCGAGTTTTTTCGTAAGCCTGGCCCAGTTGGGAGCAACGGTAAAGTTCCATCGACAGGGCCTTGCGGTCCGGCAACAGGTAAATTTGCGCACTATAAGCCAGTCCGTTTCCGCGGACTGCACACCAAAGCGGCCCTTCGGACTGGACCATGTACTGCGCTAAATTTGTGAGATTAGTGTCAAGAAAAGAGCAGAAAAAAAAATTACCAAGCAATAAGGTTGGCATCGTAGTCGGCCCAGACCAATCATCATCAAACCGCGTCTTCTGGAGTAAAAAGGCACTTTCGGAACCGCCAACCGCAATGGCACTGCTTTTGCCATAGTGTTCCATGCTGGCACCATGGTCGGCGGAGCACTGAATTGATGATCAAAGTTAAATTGATACTCCACTCGCACAAAAATACCTGTAAAAATTCGCGTTTTTGCTGTCCGATGAATCCCCATTGCGTTGCGACATCCGCCGACGGTCCTTCGCGTTGAATATGACTCATATCTCCGGAAAAGTGCACATTGAGCGGACTCGCGAGCACTTTCTGCCGAACTGCTTCCAGTCGAGCTAGCACCGCATCACTTTTGCCGTCCTCGACAGCTTTGGCCACCGCCTTATGGAACTTCTCCAGCCCCAAATAGCTGTAGAACCGCGTATTGGAATCTAAAACGAACAAAATGCAATAATTTCATTTCTGTAAGTCTTGCATTCATTTCTTTATACCTTCTGAATAAGTCGAATTTGCGTTGAGGAAATGGCATACACTGTTCCCGTCCCGTTTGCTGTCCGCCGCATTATTGGCCAAATTCCTTGCACAAATTGCCACCCGATCCGGATAAAATTTGATTCCTAAATTGTTATGATTAAAATAGATGGAATAAAAACGATTTTTAAAATTAACCAACTTTTTTTAGACAAAAGTTTATTTTTGTGGACTTTTCTTTTGGAATTTTAGCTTGAAACATCGGCGTTGGTAAACTTCTCTTAAGGACTAATTGCAACAAAAAAAAATATACAGAAAAATAGTTGCATTCCATAACCTTTGTATGGCAATTATTAATATACAAAAATAACCTTTCAAGTAAATGTTCGCCCACTTTGAAAGATTTTCAACTTTCTCCGAATCGGCCCTCAGACGCAAAGACAAGAAGCGGTCGTAGACTCCGGAAACTCCAACGGACGCCGAGTTCGAAACCAAGTCCCGAGTGGACAACTTGGCCACCTCCTCGTAACTTATCTCCTTGCCGTCCACGACGGCAGGCGACTGGAACATCAGTTCAAACCTGAAGTTTCAGAAAGTATAAAAATTTGCAATAAAGAAAAAAGTTAATTAGAATACCAAAGCATTAGAAAATGCCGGTCTTCCACTGGCAAACCGTCGGTGTCGATAAGAATGTTCACCTAAACAATTCAATAAATAGGAAATTAACCGATGGAATTTTACGTCAACGAAATCGCTGCGAACTCCGTGCCAAATTGCAGTGAATGGAAAATTGCAGACGAAACCATTGGAATCCGGTGACAAATTGGTGCTGGTGTTCACTTCGATCATGTTGAATTTCTCAAAGTCGCGCACAATAAATTCCTTTAAGTCCTCGTCCGGCGGAAGGCGACACTGAACAAATGGTTACATTACCAAATTTTGTGCCAGTAATATTTATCGAATCAAGGACTATTTGCATACCTATACGACATTATAAAGTCACAAACCGTATTCGCTTCAATAGCCTCCTCCAAATTCTTTTGACACATAGCAAGTCCTCCTTCGCCACCAATTCGTTCAATTTGCTGCTTTATTCGCTCCTCCTCCTAAAAAATGCTAATATAAGTTTTTCTACCACAAAATACAACAACTCATGAGCTGCATTTTCACAATTAAAAAGTAATTCTTCGGAAATATAAGTACAATCCCACCTTTTCGGCATGTTCTTCGACCATCTTTTCACTTGGCTCGGCCATCACACACACGCAATTGCGGTTGGCAAGATATTTGTGAAAAAGAGAATGCCAGAAGCTCGCCGGCAGCGATTTGAACTTTCGCAAAAGATCCGCCTCGTTCAAGTTTTGCTCCATAATTTTGTAGTCTGGGTCACTTTCTTGGCCATAGAGTTGGTGGCCTACAATGGCCCCACCAATCAACGACGTCGACCGGTTCTCAAGCTGTTAAGACAAAATTTAAATTCAAAAGAAAAAAAGTGCAACATCACCTTTGAATGAAAAAGTCGTGTTTGCTGATCTAAGATAAATCCAATCCGTTGAACATCAAACGCATCCGGCACTCGATGATCGGCGACAGTTTTCTCGAAAAAGTGGTCGCGAATTTTGTCCAGCTTGCTCACGGGAACACCTTCGAATGATGCTATCTAGAATTTAAAACAAATATTAACAAGATAACCAATTTTTTTAAAATATATTTCATTAAAATTATAGATTTTTGCGTATAAAACTTACGATTTCGCAGTCACGCTGTTCCTAAAAAAATAGAATAGACTGTTGATAAATGCTTTTACAAATCCCAAACAAACCAAAATGTGGAAATCCACCGATGTGCAGAACGGGTCCTCAGCTTGCACAAAGTCCTTGCGCATTGGTGCCACCGCAGTGTCCGTCAAATAATCGAAAAGAATCATCAGTGCCCGAGTCGTGTGAATGTCTCCAATTTCTGGGCCCAGCCAGGACATCTCAACCATGCCTAAATAACAACTAGATATGGCTTTCATTTACATTTGTTATGAATATCCTAGCTTATTGCCAGTAACAGTTAAATAAACATTGTTTCTAAAAGACTTAAAAAACAATTTAAAGTCCAGTAACCAATTGACTCGTCGTCAGATGGACAGACAATCCTTTCAGTTTTGGGCCCAGTGAGCGGAGCGATGCGTGCTTGAAACGGAGACGCAAAATGTTTCGGGACGGAATCGAGACTTCGTTGCTCAACCGAATCAATGGCATCCAAAAGCTAAAAACCATTGGAAATATAATATAAATTCGTGATTCTCTGCCTCACTTTCTGGTGGTCGATTTGTCCGCACACGGTGATGTACTTAGGGAAAAAATAAGCTTGTTTTGTCAAAATTGTTCATTTTATTACCAAATTGTTAAGATGGTAGAAGTTGTTGTGAAAGGCACGTACTCTATCGAGTGAGCAAATGTGCCGAATGTCGGAAAGAGCACCTGGATTAAATTTTAGGTATGCGGGCAGTGAGGATTTAAAAAACCAACCGCCAACCACCGCAGCATAGCTGGACCCTTTCGGGTAAAACAGCTGCTTACGCTTCCGGTCCACCATCGTCTCCATGCCGGACTCCCTGTCCTGCATTTCGCTGTAGACAACGCCCGAGTCCTAATAAATAAATTTAATGTATCAATTTGCTTAACACGCAGCTTACCTGCCCGCTGCCATTGACGTGGTGCACTTCCGTCATGTATTGCGACTGCTAAAAGGCAAAAATATCGGGGGTTAACCAGCACTCACGAGTAGGAATATTTCATTGTTATTTTAGTCTTTTTTTTAGTAAATAATATTTTTAAACATTAAAATGTTTCAACGAAATAAAACAAGAGCTGTAAATTCATAAAGCGCACTGACCGTCAATGTCGGCTCCAGCAGATGACTGAGGAACACGGGAAGCACCTTCAGGAACCCCGAACTGCCTGCTGTGGAGAGTTCGTACGTGGTGTTGTCCTGATCCGTGTACGCGTTGGTCCCGCTGGCAAGGCACCGGTTGGCGATAATGTCCAGCATCCCCTTGTAGGGGTAAAGTTCGCTGCCCATGAACACCATGTGTTCCAGGGTGTGTGGCAACCCATCATCGCTGTGTGTCTCTGTGACTAAAAATGCAAAAATGATTTTTTTTGCTAACCTCTAGGAAACCTAATTTAGTCTTTTCTAGCACCAGAATTCTTCGGGTTGACTACCTTTTACCCCTTAATCAGGTCTGACGAAAGTTTTAAGTCTCGCCCGAAAGCATATTTTTCTGGTCGGTTTTTTTTAAATGAGGGGGGGTGGAGGATGCGGGCACCAGTTATTGTATTACCAAAAACCTTAACTTCTGCCTTATTATCTTATATTGAACCTTTTCGGGATTATTGTTTTATTACCAAAAGTTATTCGCCCGTCGACTATTGGCCCAGGTGTCCCAGCAACAAACACGCGGAGCTTGGACCTAAATTGAAGCTTAAAAACAATAAATGTTAAAAGTTAATAAACCTGTTTGAGTGATAAATAGTAAGCGGGACTTTTCCATCAATAAGAATCTCAGCGGCTTTCTTCCAAACCATTTTTAACATCTAAAAACTGACGCAAATGTAAAAATGGAAGTTTAGTTCTGAGTTTATTAGTCAAAATAACATTCCGTAAATTGTTTCATAAATACTCACCCAAACCAGACAAAGTTGGTATCAATCGAAAGTTCTTGATGAGTAGAACTTATTTGTAAGCATAAGCTAAGCCAACTACTGTACCAAAACCATTTCTAACGGTCCGAATTGCTTCGCTTTTGCTTGCAATATGTACCTTATACTCATAAAAAGCTTTCGATTGTTACTAATGATATGCCCAGCGAATAATTTCCTTTTTGTAGAAAACATTAACCTACATTACATATAGCATTGATCTATTCCTCATTTTTTTCTAGGGATGTTTCGATTTGAAGTAACAAGAATGTTTCATTTGAAGTACATAGGTAAGTAAACAACAGCACTTTTGGTCAAGCCTAGCAGCAGACAAAAATGCTATTTTACCACTAATTCAAAAAATAACCATGCAGCAGACAGCATATAGTCAGACACTACATCCCCCACCATTGAATTTTATTTCGACTTGGACCTTGTAACATAGGGCTTACAGTATATTTCGTGACCAAATTTTGCAGACGTGCTTTTAGTGCTCCCTTCTTACCCCTACCAAAATTTGGTGGAGTTTGGAGAATTTTGAAAATTTTGGTTTAAAGAATTTAAACGTTTTTGACTATAACTCGAGAATAAACATATTAAATAAAAAACGGCTTTATAACTGGATGTATATTTGTTTTCTAGGGATGTTAAAATTTTGAAATGGATCTGAAGTATAAAACAGAAGTTATGAGTATCGAAGTGCGTAATGCTTTTTTGTGAGTTAAAAAGGTCAGAGAACATGTTAGAGATAAAAAGGAAAAGCGGGTGTGAGAACGTCAAAAGAAGAGCGGTTAGAGAAAGAAAGCAAAAAGCGAGATAGTACAGGGTTTTCTCTGCACCCATAGTAAGCTACAGTATTACCGCGAAAGCTAACTGGTTCGTTTTTTTCTCAAAAAAAAAAATGCAATTTGCACGCTGATTTGTGAGTCATAGCTTATTTTGTTTAAGTCGATGGTCGCCTAGCTCTTTTCTATTTTCGAAAAATCAATTTTGACCTAATTTTCGTCCATTGTTTGGGCGCTGTAACCAAATTTCTGATCAGAATTTGTGCGGCCCAGCCTTTAATGCATTTTTGGGGTTTATTGTATTTTTTTTAAGCAATCCAAATCTCTAATGATTAGGGCTGGGAGTTTTAGTTTTAGGTACATATGTATATTGTGTGAAACCAATTTCTCTCATAAAGATTTCATTATAAAACATTTTAACATTTTGCGCTTTTGTTTTTTTTCTTAAAGAAAATTATATATTTTATTAAAAACAGCCGAAAATCATCATTTGGAACCGATAAAATCTCAATGTCTAATAGTAAGCCGATCGAGTATCTTTCTGCCGATTTCTCAAATCCCCGTGATGGAAAGGCTACCTTCTTGACAAGTTTGTATATGCAACTAGGGTCCCTCTATGGTTTAAACTTTTTGGGGTTAGTTTTCGCAGGGTTTCCAGAGCATGGAATCTGAATATGATGTCTACTGTATACCTAAGGTCCCCCTTCGTCGAAATGAAGTATTCATTTCCCAATAATTGTTTTTCAATATTTTGTTATGCTTCGGGATTCTAAATAGGTTAAAACGGGCATCTGATTCGGATTCCACGTCCCCGAAAAACCTTAAAACATTTAAAGAGGGGAATAGGTATAACGGTATTTTTTTAGAGAAGATTGGCGAGTTCTCCTACGAATCTAAGAAGGGCGAATTGGAACTTGGCTGTGCCAACCTGAAATACGTGTACGAAGGCTTCATGAATCAAAAGCTTGACATCGATCTCACTGAAGGGGTCCATCAACAAATAGAAAAATGGCGTTCTGAAAGTGGGCAAGTGTCACGTTGAGAAAGGGGTCATTGAGAATTTAGGTCTGGACAAAGTTTTCCGATGGTTGGTCTCGACCAATTCTGCTGGCACTTCTCTTAGAGAGGTCTTTTAAACGTCAGATTTAATAACCCTTTGTTTTCCTAGGCTTTGGACGGCTGCGAATTTGTAAGTCGTAGAGGTCCATTGAGTCGCATTGCCATCGCGCCGTACATTTGGAAGTCATTAAACGACAAAAAGCAGAAATTGGCTTGTGTCAAATACAAAGGTGGCCTCTGTTAACACAATCGTTCATTTAATTCTGTTTCAGGCGTCGTCTTCATCAGGGAGTTCAATCGTTCTGAGGACGGTGAAGACGACAAAAGCGACTGGAACCCTTACTTAAACAAAGCTTGCTATGCCGGACGGAAGTTTGAGCAGTTGCTCACGGTGGAGGAACCCGATGGAGGGCCGCCGGACACCACCGTTCCCGTGGACCCGAACTCCGAGTTCAACGGGGTATTTAACGGTAAATTGTTTGCGTATTGTCAAATGACTTCATCCCCAAGCCCCTTATTTCAGCCGGTCTCACCGTTGAAGGTCGAACGTTGAACATTCTGTACGCCTGTGAGTTCGATGCAATGAGAGCTTCGGATGGAAAGTTTGTGGAATTGAAGACTCAGCTCAAGTTTATCGGTTGTGGAAGATTCTTTAGCTTCAAAGGTGCTTGTATGTTGACGGAATCTAAGTTATGGTGGTATTGTTTCAGCTCTCTGTTGGTACTTCCAATCACATTTGATCAACATAGACACTTTGGTCGTCGGAGTCAGGGATGATAATTGTAAGAATAATTTATTATATTATGGTCCACCAACGAATCAATTTAGTTGTGCTGAATCGTGTGGACTATTACTCTCTTGATGACTTACAAAGCTTTTTCAAAAGTAGTGGCATTGACACGAAAAAGTGTCTGCTCTTTCTCCATCACTTTCTTTCCGTACGTTCGTTCCCATTAATTTGGCCTGTTTCATGTTCCCGTCGCAGGTGGTTAAAAAAGAGCTCGACAAATTGCCTGAAGGGTCGATTTTGGTGACTGAGCGTCCAAAATTGTCCAGCCAGTTCGTGTTCACCACTATTGAGGCCGGGGATGAAAAGGGACAGGCGGAGTACGCAGTGATCAATGAGGAGTTCCGTGAGCATGGATGGACCGACTGATTTGGAGTGCGTCATGGGAAACAATTGCATTTCGTGGAGATACAGAAGATATGACGTGGCGACTATTGCATTGTCGCATTTTTTTATTTTGAAATTTGTTACTTTTTTCCATTGACAAAAAGTCTTATCAAGAAGATTTGTGAAATGGATCTTTTAATGTTTAATGGTATCGAAGATTTGGTGGTGAGGGGAGGGCCACCGTCGAACAAGAAATGCAAGTTATGCATTTTGCTGTACATCGGGTTGCACAAAATTCGTCTTTTTCGTGGGTTTTAAATATATATAATTTCGCCTGGGTACGTTGATGATGTATTGCAAGCAAAAAGTACAACAGTCCACTCAAAAAGTGATATTCAAAATGCCTCCCCCAATTTCTTCCGCCCTTCGTAAGCACGCCACCTGTGCACGGGGGGATAAGAGAAAGGAGAAGTGATGGCGTTAAGAAAGACATCAACAAATTCGAGAGAGGTTAACTGCAGCAACGGCGGCGGCGGCGGGGGGGGGGGGGAATTGATCCCCCCGCCGCCGCCGCTATATTATTGGCAATGATTGTCGTCGGTTAGCCCCAGTCGAGAAGCATTGCTGGAGGGGTTGAAGAACATTGCTTAAGCACGGAAAGTGCTTTTGCTTGCTTTGAGTGAGGGCGTTGTGTGTTGGTGGATGGATTGGCAACGGGAAACGGTGGGGGGGGGCGGAGGGCGGGGGGTGGTGGGAACAGCGGCGGTGGCGTGGCGTGGCAGATGTTGGGCGAGTGAGGAAAGGGAGAAGTTTTTGCTGAACGAACGAAAGACGGCAAAAGGTCGGGTGGCCAAAAAAGCGGTCCACTCAAAAGAACGTCGCGGCGGGTGACAAGCCAAAAAGGTAAAAAGCCTCCGGTCGTTTTGTCCAATGGTCGACGATTTCAGTCACTTCGATGGCATCTCGCCCATTCATTTTGCCGCTTTTTTGTCTTTTGTCCAGTGCACTTTTTGAAGCGATATTGGCAGGTGGTAAAATTGCCTCCAAAGTGAAATTCGTCTTTTTCATTAAATGCTTAAGAATCGATTGTTTTCAATATTTTTTCGACGTCCGTACGGACTAATGACCAATTGCTGTTTGTGTACAATGCCAAAGGTAATTAAGCAGTTTGTTAATTATTTTGCCTATTTTAGCCACAGATGTTGGCGCCAACTGGACCATTCTCCCATTTGAAGGAGAAGAACAGGTCATCTTCGACGAGGTCAGGAGACACATTCAGACGGACGATCGGCCGAAAGCATTTGTCCAAATTGGTACTTTATTCGGAGGCGACTTTGACGATTTTCCGTTTAAGATGGCCAAACAATTACTCAACGACTTTATCAGGAGCCATTTTGCTGGCTTAAGGGGATTTGTTGGGGACGAAATCGGACGGCCGAAACTTTCGTATTTTGCAATGGCCGTTTGGCGGAAATCCTTCGGTTGCTTCGGATGAATGGCTGTGAGAGGGCGGAGGAAAAGGGCGGAGAGGAAGCGGAGGGGACCGACGAGTTCAAGGAGGTCGGTTGGTCAACGACATTCCTTGCAGTTGAGGCAACGCCCAATGGACAGAGCAGCAAAAAGGGAGGAAAAGGCACAAATTTTGGGAAATAAATAAAAACTAAAAAAATTCATGTAAATTTTAGCAAGAAATAAACTCAATACGGACGACAAAATGATGAGTGAAGGCGATCAGCGAAGAATGTGCCGTTATCGCGTTTCCTGCTACGAAAAGATGGGCTTTAACCATTTGATAGGCAAACGGCAGAAACAGCTGGGGGGCAAAGTGCTCTCCGGAAAAATAGCACCGCCGGAGGGCAGCAAACGGACGATGAAGCAAATGGCAAAAGTGGCCATAAAAGGCGTTGAAAAGAATGAGGCGGAGGGAAAGACGAAGAAGGAATTGGACGAGAGGGACGGGGAAACGGTTTTGGCCAATTACCGGAGCGGACGGGAGAGGAAGCTCCGCTGTAAATACCGAAAGAGTTGTTACCGCAGTGGACTAAGGCCAACCATCGCGAGCAGTTCGTTTGCACTTTGGTTAAGTGGAGGCGGGACGAAAGGGTACGGAGAAGAAGAAGAGGGGAACAAGTCAGAAGAAGCCGGGATGGAAGCCGAGTGGGACACTTTGGATGCGAAGCAGCGTAAAGTGTTCTGCCGCTATCGGAAGTCCTGCTACAGTAATGGGAGTCGCACAATGGGAAAAAGCGACTGGCGCTGGGACGACTTCGAAATTGACTTTGGCTTCACGCAGAAGACCAGCGTGTACTGGTCGAACTTGAGGAAGATGGTGAAGGGCCGGAAGGGTGTGGCAAAGACGACTGACGATGAGACTGAGATGGGCGGACCAAAAGAAGAAGACGCAGAGGAAGAAGCTCAACGGCGGAAATTGGGGTGCAAATACCGACGGAGTTGTTATGAGACGGGCAAATTGCCGGATGCGTTGAGAACACCGCCGGAGAGAACGGAGGAGGGCGGCGCCGAGGGGGCAGCGATGGGCCGGAAGAGAGTGCCGACCAGCGTAAGGGAGCTGAAAGTGTTCTGCAAATACCGGAAAAGTTGCTATTTGGCAAGTGCAACTGGAACAGAAACGGCGGAAGCGATCAAAGCAGAAAGCAGCCGGAATAAGACGATCGGACAGAGTGAAAAGGAGGAGGAATTGGTTGGGAAAATAGGGGAGGAAGTGCAGAGACTGACGGAACGGCAGACAACGAAAAGAAGTGCCGTGGCAAACAATGATCAGACAGATGGCAGGAGGGAAGAGGAGGAAGAGAAAAGGGAGGAAGAGGAGCACGGCGCAGAAGTTCCAAAAAAGAGGAGTAATAAGAAAAAAAAGAGGACAGAGGTCAGGGAAGCACCCAAGAATGGTGAAGATGAGGTGAAAAGAGAAAAGGATGAGGTGAAAAGAGAAAAGGATGAGGTGAAAAGAAAAGAAGAAAAGCAACTAAATAGGAATGAAAGGGAAAAAGAAGAAGAAAATAGAAAAGAGAAGAAGGAAAAACCTAAAAGGGGTGGTCAACGGAAGCCAAAGACGTGCTGTTCTCCGGAAAAATGGGTGAAAGAGAAAAAAGTGGAGCCGGGAGGATGCAGGGAGAAGAGGAATAAGGGAGGAGTTGAAGCGGAAGAGACTCAAAAAACGAAGAAAAAACCAAAGAGAAAAGAGGAAGTCAAATTGGAGGAGGAAACAAACAAAGAGACGGAGGCAACAGAAGTTGGCGGAGAAAAGGACAAAACGGAAGAATTAAATGCCGAAAAAGAAGAAAAAGAAGAAAAAGAGGAAAAAGAAGAAAAAGAGGAAAAAGAAGAAAAAGAGGAAAAAGAAGAAAAAGAGGAAAAAGAAGAAAAAGAAGGGAAGAAGCAATACAAACCGAAGAAGAGAACGTACAAAGTGCAAGTCGCGGAAGTGCAGGGGCAAAAGTCCAAGGTTTGGTCGAGGAATTGGCTAGGCTTATCCAGCGCGGAACGGTTGGAGTGCCGGTATCGGAAGAGTTGCTACGCGACGGGAACGAGGCCAACGAGTCAAAGATGGACGATTGGCGGGGACGAAAAGTGGTGGCGGTGTTGGGAATGGCACAATCTGTGGCGTGCGGTGCCATGGATTTTCGAAGACCAGCAAAAGAAAGAGAAGGCGCACAAATCGAACAAAATTGAAGGATGGGAGGGGCTGAGCGACCGGGCGAGAAAGCAAAAGTGCCAATATCGGAAGAGCTGTTACGATCGCATGAAGCCGTGGGAAGGGAGCGGCGCGGAAGGCGACGAACCGAACGGAAGGACAGATTTGGCACGGAAAAAGGAGAAGCCGAGACCGAAGAAGGCGGCGGACTTTACGCCAAAAACGGTGGCCCGAGAAGCGGACAAACGAAGGAGGGAAGAGACTCTGAAGCGGGAGGCGATTTTCAAAAGCGTCGACATGGCCACCAAACTGCACTGCAAGTACAGGTACACAAAGTGTGCTCTCAAACTCCGAACTTAACTGTTTACTTTACAGGAAAAGCTGTTATGAGGGAAGTGCCGACAGAATAATGGCACCGCCGCCAATAATTTTTGTGGGGAAAAAGAATGAGACGGCCGTTGTCGGAGGTGCCATCACAGCGAATAAATGCAACCAATGGCGAATTTCGTGCAGGAAAGCGATGGGATTGCCCGTGGGGGAAAAGGCGCCGGTTGGACCGGACGGAAGGAAATTGTGCCGAAGAAGGAAAGTGGCCGACTCGGAGGGAGGGGAAAACGGACGGACGGACAAAAAGCAAAAAATTTGATTATTTAAAGTAGCCTCGACGACCTGAAAAGGTTTAGGATAAAAGCAGAAAAGACATCAAAATAGTCGCCAAGGAGGGCATCGTCGCAACATTCATACGGACGGCGGCTTACACTGTCGAAGAAACACCTGCGGCGATGGCCTACCGACGCCCCCCCCCCCCCCCCGGCAACGACAAATTATTTGACTTTCCTTGGCATACATCGAAATTTGTTATGGTTACGAAAACTCAAAAAAATTGTTCATTTTGACACCGATATACTCAAGAAATGAGTTGATCGCTTTTGCTTGACAAATTGAAATTTTGTTTGGTAGTAATGCAGAGTAATTACATGTTATGTGGGAGATATGCGAGGGTATTGGCATTGTGCACGGACTGATCCAGCAATTCCCCCCCCCCCCCCCCCCCCTCTCGCTCTCTGATCACTTCCATTCCCCCTCCGCCCTCTGATCACTTCCGTCCCCCCCCCCCCCTCCCCGCCCTCTGATCACTTCCATTCCCCTCATTTGGCACCGGTCGTGCTCGCCCTCTCCCTCTGCTGCTCCTCTTCCCCCTCCTCCGCCAAGTCCAGCGATCCGTTCTTTTTCTTTCGCTTTTCACTCTCTTTGATAGCCGCAAATGGCCCCACTTTCAGCGCGATGGACGACTTTGACTTTTCCTTTAGCGCTTTCTTTGCAAAATCGGCGTTAAATTTGCTCTGTTCAAAAATTGAATGGGTTAAAGGAAAGAAACGATTGATTAAATGCAGAAAAAGTCGCGAGAACATCAAATTATCAAACCTTGTCGATCTGTTCCTCACTGCGCATTTTACTTGTACTGGCCAAAACGGCATTTTTCTTCAGCATAGTCAGCGTCTGGGGAAGGCGAATTTGGGGAAATTGGAATTAATAAACTATTGACGAATGGGGCGGTTGGTTAGTTGGGTAAGCGGGGGGGGAGGGGAGTTGAGGGGGGAGGGGCGGTTGGTTGGGTAAGCGGGGGGGGGGGGGAGTTGAGGGGGGGGGGGGGGGGGGGGGGAGGGGGGGGGGAGTTGAGGGGGGGGGGGGGAGGGGGGGAGGGGGGAGAGATTGCGGCAAATGTACAGATGTGAAAATTATTAGTCCATTAATTGGAAATGTGGGAAGAAAAGCAGCTGAATGGAGCATTTTGGGGTCAGTGGGAACGGAGGGAAAAAGTCAGCACCATTTCACCCACCCCCTGCCGCCATATGCCCCCCCCCCCCGGCGATGCCGCGCCTTTCCGTGCAATGCGCGAAAGGGAGGGAATTCGTTTAATTTGAATTGAATTTGATTATTTAGTCCGTCGACGTAATTTTATTTCCCGCGCGAAAATGCCCCCCCGCCCCCCGCTTTTTCTCTCTCTTTTTTCCCTTTACATCAAACGACAATAATTTTGTACAATTGTTTTTCTTTTATGTAATTTCTCAATTTACACAATAGAATTCCCCCCCCCCCCTCCCCTCCCCCCCCCCTCACCCCCCCCCCTCTCCCCCCCCCTCTCCCCCCCCCCTCTCCCCCCCCCCCTCTCCCCCCCCCCTCTCCCCCCCCTCTCCCCCCCCCCCTCTCCCCCCCTCTCCCCCCCTCTCCCCCCCTCCCCCCCCCCTTTATAAGTGCCATCGACCAACGGCAAAAGTCAACGAACGGAGAGAAGAAAGAGGGCGCAGTTAGTGCGTTTCAAAAAGGAAAAGACTTCGTGAGTTGGGTCGTCCGGATGCTCCCCCCCCCTCTCCCCCCCCCCTCTCCCCCCCCTCTCCCCCCCCCCCCTCTCCCCCCCTCTCCCCCCCTCTCCCCCCCTCCCCCCCCCCCCCTTTATAAGTGCCATCGACCAACGGCAAAAGTCAACGAACGGAGAGAAGAAAGAGGGCGCAGTTAGTGCGTTTCAAAAAGGAAAAGACTTCGTGAGTTGGGTCGTCCGGATGCTCCCCCCCCCTCTCCCCCCCCCCTCTCCCCGCCTCTCACCCCCCCCCCCCGCTATTCATCTCTTTCTTCTGCTGTTCTTGACCAATTTAGGCTAGAAATTCAATTACGATCCCATCGGAAAACATTTCTCTCAACAATCCTCCCTTCCGTCTCCCCCCCCCCCTCATAGCCCCGCCCCTTCACCCCCCCTCCCCCCCCCCCCCTCCCCCCTCCTTCTCCCTCCTCCCCCCTCATAGCCCCTTCATCCCCTCCCTCCCGCCCCCCTCCCCCTCCCCCCTCATAGCCCTCCTTTGGCCCACTCAAATCCCTGTCCCATTCAATTGGCTGACACCCCCTCCTTTCCCCCATCCCTACTCATCCGCCTCCCTTAACTATAAGGGCTTTTTCTTTCGGGCCGTCCTACCCCCAATCCCCCCCCCCCACCCGTCCAGACGCCGGAGGCGTTGTCATTTTAAATGCCCCCCCCCTTCCAACAATGTCACCCCACAAAAACAACAGTTGACTCTATACACGTTTGTGGTGAGATGAGCGATTACAGAAATAAAAATGAATTTTGCATGTTTCTCTTCCCCCTTTTGTCTCTTTACCCAACACGCGCTCTCGCTCCCTTCTCGCCTCTCTGTTTCCCTCCCCCACCAAACCATACATCCGTCCATCTGTCGTCGCCAAAAGGCATAATTTGTGCCATCCCCACTCCACTTCCCCCCCCCCCCCTCCCCCCCCCCCCTCCCCCATTCATTCATTCATCCTTAGCCTTGCCTTGTTGGTCTCTCCTCCCGCCCGTCCGCCCGTCCGCCCTCTCTTTTTGTTTCTCAAATAGCAAAAAATGAAATGGATTCGACGCGCATTTTCTTGCCATATTTCATTCACTCCAAACATTTAATTTCAGCGATTCATTGCGTTGGACACGAAATTCCGCTAAATAATTTCTTTCGTTTGTTCCGGAAAGGAATTATGGATCGGAAAGCGGCCGAAACTGAGGACATTCCGTCGATGAGGCCCAATGAGGCGGACGTGTCACCGCCGAGGACTCCGCTGGGCATTCCCGCGTCTTTCCATAAACGGTCAGTCCATTTTCAGTACAATTCGGCTTAAAGAGCTCATCGAAGTCAATGAAACGATGGAATGATTTCGGGGGGGGGGGGCGTAACCGCGCGGAAGTAATTGGACATTCCATCGCACGCCCCCCCCCCCCCCCCCTTTGGGGAGGGAGCCGCGAATCGAAGCCCCCCCCCCCTCACCTAAATAATACGGCTCCAATCCTTTGGGAGTGGGAGGGATGGGCTGCAATTGCAACATTTACCCGCCCGTCCGTCTTCCATGTCACAGGCTGATCATATTCCAAATCTTTCTCACCACAAATTGCTAGTAATGCTCGAGACTTAAAATTTACCGAGACTCGAGACCGAGACGAGACCCCAAAAAAATCCGAGACCTTCGAGACCCTAGACCGACACTCTCGACCATCATTATTCCCCCCCCCCCCTAAGTTTTCTCAATTCTCCCACCCGTCCCGCCAGCGCCCGCCCCATTTCCCATCGGAAACATTTGCTCCCTCCCGCCCGCGAATTCGCCCGTTGAGAAGCGTGGAAAGGCCAATTTGCGTGACAAGCGATGGTCGAAGTCGCCCATCAAAGACAATAAATGCACAGAAAATAACCGGAGATTGCCTTTTTTGGGGGGGGGGGGGGGGAGAAAGGGAGGGATTTAAAAGACCCTAAGGGAAGGCGGGAAACTTAAAAGGAAACATTCCATTTCGGCCAATTCTGGCGCCCATCCTCAGGAACCGGGGCCGGTATCCGGAATGATTTGGGTAAATTATCCGGGTGATTTGGGTAAATTATCCGGGGATTTGGGTAAATTATCCGGGTGCCAAGGATCGATGGAACCGGTGATCGGATATACCCGGTTTTGTGCCACCATACTGCCAATCCGTTGGTTCCTTACTTTTGGGGCTTCCACCACCGTCGAACATTCTCTTCGCTGTCGTCCCCCCCCCCTTTTGCTCATTTGGCGCTTCTGCCCTCCCCGCTCACAAAAACGGACGCGATTGTGGAAGCCTAAAAGCTTCTTCTCCTTTCTTCCTTCCGCCTTTTGGCATTTCTTTCAGCCCAAAAGTGGAGAAAAGGACGTCGGGGGGAGGGGAGGGGGGGGGGGGGGGTGGCCCCTGGAGGGATGAAGACCGTCCCAATTCCAGCAGAGAGTGCTGACTTCCCCCGCTTAATTGCATTTGTTCTGCTCTGTGGGAGGGAGTGTCTCGTCCGTCTTGTCCTCCTCCCGAGAGTTCCCCCCCCCCTCCCCCCCCCCCCCCCCTCTTCCACCATGCTTCCATATTCAATTCAATTCCCCCCCCCCCAACCTCCCATCCCCCATCACTCATTCACGCGCCCCCCCCTTCCCCCCCCCCCCCCCCTCCCCCCACACTTCGCACTTCGTCCTCATTTGTGGGAGTGGTGGGTGAAGAAAATGCTCCAAACTTCACTCGTTTATTCAGAAGGAAAAAAGGGACAATCTTGAGAATGGGCATCAGCAGAAATTAAGATTAGGTCGCATAAATGTACAACCTCTAGGAGTGAGGCCGCTGATCGGTGATTGCCGGGGGGGCGAGACTCGACCACATCCCCTGAGGGGACCCGTCAAGCAAAGAAAGTTCCTTCTTTTCACTTTCTTTTCTTCATCACTCTTTCATTAGATGTGTGAATTATTCGTTGGACATTTGCTAAAAGGCCGGCCATAGCCCCACACAAAACAAATAAATGTCATTGCATGAACGACGACACTTTGACAAGTGCGTCGGTTGTTTGATGGGTTAATGGGGTTAATTGGCGGGGGCGGGAGGGCGGGGGGGGGATTAAAAAAGAGCAAAAATATTTTTTAATTACCAAAATCATTCCAAAGTCCCACGGTCGGGGTCACCTAAAGAATACCTTCCCTAATTAGGCTAAAAATGCCAAAAGTTCTCTCAGAAATTCGCCGTTGCGAAGTTCGCTGCGAAAACATTGTGCCCCCAGCGCAAATGGCAGCAGCCGTCAGAAATCGCCCGCCGGACGAAAAACCGTCAGTTTTTGCTCACAAAATGCTGAGAATAAGCGGGTGGTGTCCAATGGTAAACGCATTTTAACGGAACTGAGCAGCTAAAAGCCTTTTTTCAATTTTAGTGGCCGATTGCATTTCGCTGATGCAGGCGGGCACAGAGCTGGTGGGAGGGAGGGGGGGGGGGGGGGGGGGGAGAGGAGGGGAGGGAGGGGGGAGTGTAGGAGAAAGAGGGGGCAGGGGGGGGGGGGAGAAGGGGGTGGAGGGGGGGGGAGAGGGGGAAAGGGGGGAAGGGGAGGGGGGGGGGGGAGAGGGTGGAAGGGGGGGGGGGGGGGGGGAGGGGGGAAGGGGAGGGGGGGAAAGGGGGAGGGGAGGAAAGGGGCGTCGGGGGCAATGCAAAATGAATAAGCACAACGATTTTGAAACTTAAACCATTCGTTATGAAAAGGGAATAAAACTTTTAAAACCCCCCGGGGGAATCGGACAATTTTGGGCAATAAAAGCATTTAATTTGCACTTGCACCCTCTGCAAGCACTTCTCACAATTTTCAGGTGAAACTGCGGACGAATGTGCGCCAATTTCGCCGCGTCTTCTCTCTCGACTCCGACATGGCATGCCCTCCTCCCTCCGTCCCCATCGGCTTTATCTCCTCCTTCCCCCCAAAGGCTTTATCTCCTCAATTCTCTCCCCCCATCGGCTTTATCTCCTCCTTCCCCCCAAAGGCTTTATCTCCTCAATTCTCTCCCCCCATCGGCTTTATCTCCTCCTTCCCCCCAAAGGCTTTATCTCCTCAATTCTCTCCCCCCATCGGCTTTATCTCCTCCTTCCCCCCAAAGGCTTTATCTCCTCAATTCTCTCCCCCCATCGGCTTTATCTCCTCCTTCCTCCCAAAGGCTTTATCTCCTCAATTCTCTCCCCCCATCGGCTTTATCTCCTCCTTCCCCCCAAAGGCTTTATCTCCTCAATTCTCTCCCCTCATCGGCTTTATCTTCTCAATTCCCTTCCTCCAAAGGCTTACATCCGATGGACTCCAACCAACAAAAAACCCCACAAAGCTCGAAGTTTGCATTTCAAGACGATTTTTCTCCCAAATGTTCGCTTCCAGTCGCTATTGAAGCCATTAAAGAAGTGCGTGTGGGTTGGAATTCCGAGCTGTTGCGCATTACTGAAGCTGGCATTGCTGCCGAAATTCAGGCAATCGATTTTTGATTGATTTGCTTTTCATCAATCGATTTTCTCGCTTCATCTTTTAGGAGGAGTGCGCCTTCTCCATCATCCACGGAGACGACTACGAATGTTTGGATCTGATCGCGCTGAATGCCGGCGATGCAAATGTTTGGGTCACCGGATTGATGGCATTGGCCAGCAGAGCGGTGCCGGGTCCGGACGGCATCGCCGTCGGCGGAGAAGGCGCTGTTTCGCCGGTGCCGTCGAATTTGCGCGAGCGATGGCTGGAGTCAGCGTTTCGGGAGACGGATGCCGAGAAAAGGGGGAGCATCAGCGAAAAGGCGGCCGTCCGATTGATCCGGTCGCTGAACCCGCGGCTGCTTACCAACAGAATCAGCAAAAAAGTGAAAGTAACGGCACCAAACAGAACATCCACCAGCAGACATTGCCAGGGCACGAAGGTCAAACTACGGCATTTCAGGAAATTGGCACGACTGCGCAGCAAAACTGCAGCGAGGCACAACAGAAGGGACGCGTCGATGAAGCGCAATTCGTCGAGGTGTACAAGGACCTGTCGACGCGACCCGAAATTTACTTTCTGATGGTCCGATACGCCAACAAAGACTATTTGAACACAAATGTGGCTAGCGCCCGCTTCTGATTGTTTGGGAGAATTACCGCAATTTCAGGACTTGCAATTGTTTCTGGAGACCGAGCAGGGCCTTTCCGGAGTCAGCGTGGACTTTTGCGAGAATCTCATCGACCAATGCGAGCCGTCAGCGGAGGCTCGGGAGTTGAATGTGATGACGGTCGGTCGGTCGGTTGGAGAGACCGTCACAACCCATTCAATTCGTTCAGGTGGACGGCTTCACCAATTATTTGCTGTCCCAGTCGAATTCGGCGTTTGACGTCGCCCAAATGAACGTTTGCCAGGAAATGTCGCGTCCATTCAGCCATTACTTCATCTGTGCGAACGCAACTTTTGTGGGGATAAAGCAAATTCATTATCCCGAAGTTCAGCCACTTCGTTCAACACGTACCTTGTCGAAGACCAGCTGAAAGGGCCCAGTTCGGTGGACGGTTACATCAGCGCAATGAAGAGGAATTGGTAATGCATTTTGTGCACTTTGAAGTTCATTACGTACTTTCGTCCATTTCAGTCGTTTCATCGAATTGGACGTTTGGGAGGAGGGCGGACGATTGGTCGTCTTCAACGGAGGCACGCTAACCACGAAGTTGGCGCTGCCGGAGGTTTTGGATGTCGTCGCGGAACTGGCATTTGAACGGACGAGGTTCTGTTTGATTCTGAATGTTTTGGATCCTCCAGAATTCTCTTCTAATCCTTCTCGAACTTCATTTCCCCATCAGATATCCCCTTCTGATCCGTCTTGAACTTCACCTCCACAACGTCGATGCACAACGTCGGCTGTTGGCTCTGTTGGAGCAGAAATTGGGCTCCCGTCTGTACAGGCCGACGATGGACCCGACCGATTGGAGGAAGGAAGTGCCGACGCCGAAGAGATTTCTGTACAAAATCATTCTTTCAGTGAGTTCTTTCTGTTCCAACTACACCTCTGCCTGCCCTTCTCCATTTTGAGGGAGTACGCTACGAGGGACAATCACTGGTCGGAGAGGTCGACGAAGAGGACGAGTCGGTGGGCCTCATCGACGGGTTGGGCAAAGAATGTCCTGTCGCGGTGTCGCCTCGTCGGGTGCAACTCATTCGAGAACTCCGCGACTTGATCGCACCGTTTGCCGTCTTTGGCAGGGCCAAGGACGCCTCCGACTTGCAAATTTGTAATTGCGCAACTCTCAAATACCCACTGACCTTCTTTCTTTGCAGTATCGCCCAGCAAACACATTGTGTCAATATCCGAGGGCGATTGGTGGGTGAGGGGGGGGGGGGGGGGGGGAATTTAGAGGGGGGGGGGGGGGGGGGGGGGGGGGGGGGGGGGGGGGGGGGGGGGGTCTCACCCAACTTATATCTCTTCGAGATCTTTCGATTGGCTTTAAGAATTTCTAACTTCTTCAGCCTTCATCTTGTCCATTCGCACCCCCCGTCCGTCTACCGCAATTTCCTTGTTCGGGTCACCCCAAACCCCCAACGCGTCGATTCCTCCAATTTGAACCCGCAAGAGTTTTGGAACTTCGGCTTCTCTTTCGTGGCACTCAATTACCAAACACCGGGTCTTATGATGGATCTTCAGGAGGTTCGAATACAAATTTATGCTTAATTTGATGGCATAAACCAAACGAAATAATTCTGAAGGGAAAATTCCTCGCCAACGGAGGCTGTGGTTACGTGCTGAAACCGCCCATAATGTGCTGTGATGAGGGCGAATTGATCTCTGTCAAATTGAACGGGGACATCGCCGACGATCGGACGCCGGAAGGGCCGCAACGGAAAGTGCCGTCGCAGCCTCAGATTCTGCACCTCAAAGTGCTCTCCGCGCAGCAACTCCCGCGGCCGCGAGCTTCCACCGCCAAAGGGGACACGGGACTGGTTCGTCCGTGGGGAGAGGGGAGAGGGGGGGGGGGGGGGGGGGGGACACGGGGCTGGTCCGTCCGTGGCCGTGGGGAGAGGGGAGAGGGGGGGGGGACACGGGGCTGGTCCGTCCGTGGGGAGAGGGGAGAGGGGGGGGGGGGGACACGGGGCTGGTCCGTCCGTGGGGAGAGGGGGGGCGGGACACGGGGCTGGTCCGTCCGTGGGGAGAGGGGGGGGGGGACACGGGGCTGGTCCGTCCGTGGGGAGAGGGGAGAGGGGGGGGGGGGCGACACGGGGCTGGTCCGTCCGTGGCCGTGGGGAGAGGGGAGAGGGGGGGGGGACACGGGGCTGGTCCGTCCGTGGGGAGAGGGGGGGGGGGGTATTTTAAGCATTTAACCCATTTAACTCTTGAATGCTTCTGAAAGCCCGCTAATTGGAACAGTGCAATTTTCTCCGTTCTTTAGGACCCTTTTGTCGTGTTGGAAGTGTTTGGTATGGCGGCCGATTGTGCGGAAGAGCGAAGCAAAACCGTGCGCAACGACAGTTTCAACCCGAGCTTCGACGAGAGTTTCCAATTTGCAATTTCTGTGCCCCAACTCGCGCTCGTCCGCTTTTTGGTGTTGGACGACGACTTTATCGGGGACGATGTAAGTGACGGAGAGGGGAGGCCAACTTCAGAGTAATTAATTAATTGTCAGTTCATCGGCCAGTACACCATTCCCTTCGACTGTCTGCAGAGCGGCTATCGGCACATTCCGTTGCTGAACAATGAGGGCGACCCGCTGGAGGGCAGCACGCTGTTCGTGCACATAGCCATCACCAACCGAAGAGGCGGAGGAGTACGTTCACTAATTGGCACTTTTCGGAAGCCCCATTCAGAAACCCAAAAAGCGCGGGCTGTCGGTGAAGCGCAAAATGAGTCGCGTTCAGACGGGCATGAAAAGTGTGGGCATTCGGGAAATGGACGACCTTTTCAAAACGGCCACCGGCCCTTTGGCCAAGTTCATCGAGCTGAAGGGCGCGTTAGAGGCCGCTTTGGTAGCCAAAACTTTCTTTTTTCGTAATTTTGGGGTGTTTCAGAATGTTTGGAACGAGGAGAGCGGAGTCGGTCAGAGCGGGTCGATCCGCCAGGGGCTTGTCCGACTCAACGGACGGATCGCCAAAGAAAGTGCAGTTTTATTATTCAAATGGGGAAGAGGGAGGGGCTTTTCGTATTTAATTAACATTTTCAAATTTGTTTTGTAGTTGGCCAATTGGGCGAAACGGCAGCGACTGGAAATTGCGGCGATGGGACTTCGGCACATTTGCAGCAGCAGCGACTGCCCCAGCAAAGGCTATTTGCCATTTTGCGAAGAGACGAAAATGTGAGGAAAAGCCTTTGGTTTCAATGGAAATATTCCATTAGCATTTTGCTTTACGCGTTGTGACGGGCCAAACTGTGCCCGACTCTCTGCAAAAGGCACTGAACGCGTTCAATTCCCTTCTGACGCATTCATCGGTTGCTGCAACTTCCCTTTTTGCTAATTGGCATTTTCTTTTTTAGGCCATTTGTCAGCATTCGGACGCCATGTTCGCTACTCTCTCCGAGTCTTCTCGTCGGGTCGCCGATTGTGCCGGCGATTTGACGCATACGGCGGCTGAGGCGGGGCTTCGGGGACAAAAGGCCACGTAATAAAAGGGAAAGGGAAAGGAATTGGCACAAATGCCAAATTTAAAAAGGATTTGTTTAGACGCGCAAGTGAAAACTTTGCGTGGAATGAGCGGTTGCTGAAGGCCCAATTGGGGCTTATGCAAAGCACTTTCGCCGATGCGCGCGACATCCTCGCGCAGGTGGCGGAGAGTGCGCGCGTTCTGGGACTGCTGGAGACGGCCGACGCCGCAGGCGACGGGCGGAAAGCAGAAGGAACAACAATAAATTGATCAAATCCATCCGATGATCGATCGTTCGGCCATTACTTTCACTTCTCTGTTGTGCTCTTTTTCCTTTGATCTCTCCTCACATTTTATGTCCACCGGTTGCACTTTTCATTTTTATTTTTGGTACAAACAATAAAGATTTTTAAAGATAAAATTATATTATTTTACAATGTCGGGGGGTTTCACTTATTTTTTGGTTTGCCCCAAATCCAAACATTCGATCGGTATTGACTTTCACGCTAATCGATGCGTCGCCGAAGAAGCCGAGCAGATGAAGCCTTAGGGCATGGGAAATGATCGGAAGAAAAAGGGGGATGAAAGAATGGAAAGGGAAAAGGGGCCGTGGGGGAATTGGGGGGGGGGGGGGAGGGACCCGTCGCATAAACAAAAGGGGGGGGGGGGGGGGGGGGGGGAATTGGGAGAATCCGTGGGCGGTGGATGGGGGGGGGGGGGGGGGGGAGGGGGAGGGGAGCATGTGTCCGATGGTTAGGGAGGGGAACACGGGTAACGGAGAGGGGTGATCGTTTTGGCCAGACGGTTAAGATGAGTTGGCTTGGCGTTGGCGTTGGGGTCGGACGGAGCGTTTGGGACGGGCGGGGAGATCAAATGCGAAATTCCGGCAATCGCTTTACTCCAATCGGAGAGTTCCCATGGATTTGCTTCTGCCCCCTCCGTCCATCGATTGTTTTTGTTGTTGTTTTTTTCACACTTTCAGGCCCTTTGGTCTCTTCCCAATTCGGCTTTTCCTTTCCCATTTTGTATTCGGGTCATTCTGTCAAAATGTCAATGCGTCGCTCTCGATCCGCCGATTTGAGCATGATCAGTCGGTAAGGGAATTGTCCAATACGGTATACAGTATACACACACTAACGGCATTTCCTGAACCCCAATTATGCCACAAATCAATTCCCGTCCTCAGGGAGAAGTATCTGTCCCGATGGTCCCGGGAAAACACTCCGATGGATTGTGTGGACCGATGGTGCAACAATGTGCGCCGGTCGTTCACTCCAGTGCGCGACATTTCTGGATATGAGGCGAGTGGTCACCCACAGCTCGACTCCCAACCCCTCCGGGGATGAACGACCAGTTTCGAGGCAATGATTTAATTTCTCAGAAAATTAAGAACATTCGCAATGAGAGACGTTCGCGTTCGGTGGACAGTTACCGCTCTCCGCTGGGCATCGTTACGGTGCCGTACCACACCAACGTCAATTACTACCAGGAGAATCAGCCGGTAGGCCAACAGATCGGCTGATTTCGGCATTTGCTTCTGTCCGTTCGTTCCTTTAGGTGCGGAAGTACGACGTGTTCCAGGCGCGGACTTGGTCCTACCCCATTTATAAGTAATTTGAGTTTATTTTTAATTAACTTTTCTGTCTTTATTTGCTCAGATATATATACGGAAGGGATAATCACTACTCGCGGCCCGGCAGTTACACGCGCGTCTATGGCCAGCAATCGCTCTACACGGTCCGTTCCTTCCTTCCGTCCAAATCCCCCCCCCCTCCCCCCCTTAGCACCCCCCCCCCCCCTCCCCCCCCTTTAGCACCCCCCCCCTCCCCCCCCCCCTTAGCCTTCCGTCCAAATCCCCCCCCCCCCCTCCCCCCTCCCCCTTAGCCTTCCGTCCAAATCCCCCCCCCCTTAGCCTTCCGCCAAATCCCCCCCCCCCCTCCCCTCCCCTTATCCCCCTCTACCCCCCCCCTTAGCCCCCCCCCCCTCTCCCCCCTTAGCCCCCCTCCTTATCCCCTCTCTCCCCCCCCCCTCCCCCCCCTTAGCCCCCCCCCTCACCCCCCCTTAGCCCCCCCCCTTACCCCCCCCCCGTTAACCTTCCGTCCAAATCCCCCCCCCCCTTAGCCCCCCCCCCCTCCCCCCTTAGCCCCCCCCTTATCCCCTCTCTCCCCCCCCCTCCCCCCCCCTTAGCCCCCCCCCCCCTCACCCCCCCTTAGCCTTCCGTCCAACCCCCCCCCCCCTCCCCCCCTTAGCCCCCCTCCCCTCCCCCCCCCTTAGCCCCCCTCCCCTCCCCCCCGTTAACCTTCCGTCCAAATCCCCCCCCCCCCTTAGCCTTCCGTCCAACCCCCCCCCCCCCCTCCCCCCCCTTAGCCCCCCTCCCCTCCCCCCCTTAGCCCCCCCCCTTACCCCCCCCCCGTTAACCTTCCGTCCAAATCCCCCCCCCCCTTAGCCTTCCGTCATGGCGCCAGAGGCCAAACTGGCCACTGAAAGACGCACTTACGCTGGATACAATTACGTGGCGGGCGAGGTGAGTGGAGTGTGATCGGTGATCAGACAGATCACTTTTCAAATGAGGAAGTTGATCGGGCTTTTGAAAAATTGGATGTTTGATCATTCCCTTTTTGAACCCGCTCTTTCAGCACAGCTTCAACCTGTCCACAAAGCCTTGGTCCCAGTCCAACTACCGCTTCTTGCGAGTCTCCCATATTTCATCGTCAGTTTTTTTACCATTCTCCCCACAATTCCTCGCTCACTATCAGGACCCCCCGGTATTTCCACGGCCAAACCAGCAACGTCAGACATTACAACAGTTACAAACCGCCCGCCTTCACGCCCCGCTTGTCCACCTATTGGAAAAGCTACTTCTGACCAAAGACCGCTCAGAATGGCATTTCGCCCGCCGCTATTCCTCTCCCCGTTGTCACCGTTTTTCAGCTCATTTCCCTCTCGGTTTAGCCCATTTCAACCTTTCATCATTATGTGCATAGAAAATGGAGCAAAAGTGTCCGTCATTTTCTTTCGATTTATTTCGAATAATTCGAGAAATGTCAAAAGTCTCGAGTAGAAACGTCAACACCACGCCAAATTGCGAGCGTCAGCCATTCTCCGGCTCAAAACCCAGCAGCGTCATACAACGACTTTTGCTTCTGATTTTGTCGTGTGCTGCTGCAGCAGTTTCTGGCGATGGGTGGCACAGTCTTTCCGCCTCCGTTCGGCCGACGGGCCGCCGCCGTCAATGCCCAGCGGCAGTTGCCTTTGATCCTTCCCATGCAACGAATCCCCGGAGGTCCACGGCAAATTGTCCGTTGACAGCGTGCCGAAATGCATTGAGCGATCGCCCGATTGATTCCGTCGTTGGATATGCGGCGGACGGCGGGGCGGTTGAAACGAATGGGCGAAGAGACGGACGGCGGTCGGCCCGATGCTGCGAGACTGAAATTGGGACTGAAAATCGAAAAAGATTCCGGGAAGCCGGCACTTCCGGGATAAACCTTTTATAATCAATTCGAGTGGGATAATCCCCGCCCGTCCGGGTGAGTCCGACCCTCCGAATTACCTTTGTTTTGTCAACCAAAAGGCCGTTCAGTCGTTCGATCTGCTCCCTCAATTCTGCCAATTTGGCCTCCTACAAAATGTCCAAATATTTGACTATTTTCTCAAATTCACATAATCTGCCATCTCCGTTCTGTGCACATTCGAAGTTCGCTCCAATAATTGTGCTAATCGGGCACTTCGCCCCACCGCCAACGCCAATTCACGTCGCAAATCGGCGCCAATTCGCCGTTCGGCACACAAATCCCTTCGCAACTGATCGATGTCTGCCTGTACTCGCGGCGCCTCTACGAAAAGACGACGCTCCAATTCTGATCAGAAAGTCAAATCATTATTATTTCTGCCGATCAGAGGGAAGGAAAAATCCTATCCAATGAAATCATGAACAAAATAAGATAAGATATGGCATGTACTTTGGAATTTTTCGGAAAATTCATTAAGAAAAATGCAATAAAACCAAAAAATGCACCCCTAAAAATGGACTTTTATCAAGACTAAAAATTCTGCCAACCAACAAATGGAATTTTTTAATATTCTGATCATATTTAAGTTTTTTTTTGACTGAATTGCGGTTGAATTGCAATTTTTATCACAAAAATGAAGTTTGATTAATAAATATTATTTTTGGCCACTTATACCCCTAAATATGGCACTTTTTAGTGAGGCCTTTTTAGTGACTATTTTGACTTTTTTTTTTGTGACTATTTTGGTGTTTTTAAGGGATTATTTGACTATTTTTGAAGTTTTTAATGCCTAAAAATCCGGTTCCTAATTATTGCTGGTAAGTAATTTGTTGGCATTCACAGAGGGCGAGCTTTTCAACACGTTCCCCCCCCCCCTTCATTCATTCACCTCTGTTCGCTGCTTCCATTCTCTCCAACTCCCTTTGCATTTTACACACCAATCGCTCGTCATTGTTCTTTTCCATAGAATAAACGAACGAATTTTTAACTTAGTTTTTTGATGAAAATTCTATTTTGGAAATAATACATTTTGTCAAAAACATTCCTTTCGCACACATACTTTTAAATGCGAAACGTCATTTGACTTATGTGTGAAATGTCGTGACACCATTCGCAGGAAATGAATTGAATGGACAAATCGTTCAACTCGGGTTTATGTTCGAAATCGAACGGAAAGATCGTCAAATTCGGGTTCATTTGCACTTCCGACAGCCCCAAAGACAACAATTCACGTGACTTTATATTTACGGAAAATAAATGGAGAGAGACAAACGCACTTTTTACTTTTGTTGTCAATTTATGTAACAAAATCACTCATCGTCAAATGAATCGAAAGTGTCACATTTTTCACTTTTATTTTGGGAGTGCGTTAAATGTCTTGAAAAGACAAAATGAAAAATTAAAACACAGAGAAATTGTAGCAAAGAATTTTATGGGGAAAAAAATTGATTGGAAGTGTTAGCGAAAAGGGTTCAACGAGGACAGAGAGAGAGAGAGAGAGAGAGAGAGAGAGAGAGAAAGGGGAGGGGGGAGAGAGAAGGGGGAGGGGGGAGTGCTGGGATGGCAAAAGGCACTCTCCGCTGTTGATGAGAACGGAGTTTTGCTGCTTTTGAATTCGTTTTTTTCGGTTTGTGCTATATTATTATTATTTGACGGTTGGATTGGCAGTGGCGGGAGGGGGGGGGGGGGGATTGCTCTTTTGGAATTGCCTTCGCTCAGTTTGGGATGAAATAGCAGAGAAAGAAGGAAGAGGGAGGGAGGAGGGAGGGAGAGATTGGACCCGGAAGAAAAAGTGGGGGCATGGAAAAGGCATAAACGGAAAAGAGGAAGAAGAATCACGCGAAAATGCGGCATGAATTGGAGTCCGGCGCACATTCTTCGTAGCCAACGAGCGACGGATGGTCGAGGTCGCCTCGGCCCGTGTCGACGTCGGGGGAACGGAGCGAAGGGCCGAAGTTTTTGACGCAAACGCCTAACAAATAAGTTTGGAATTTGCGGGGTTTTCTAGCAGACAAACATTTGTGCTCTTTGAAGCCCGGGTTGAACAGTTTCCTCGGGACACCGACCTTAAAACGAACAATTCGAACAGAATAATCGCAACGCGAAAAATTTGGGGAATTATTTCTTTCAAAAAGGTGCCCACCCAATCGCGTGCCATCCCTCCGCTTTTGCTCGTGCACCAAACGCGGCCCCCGACGCCCTTTTTCCACTCGGAATTGCACGGAGGGAACACCGACTGTTCCCTGAGCTGGTCGGCCTTCCACTGCTTCGCCTTTTCCATCCGTTTGTGCACCTCAATTGGGCAAAAAAAGTATATTTCACCGACAAATGATTAAAACAAAACGCCTCTTAATGAGTCAATAATCGAAATTTTGCCCGAACTGCTCGTAACTCCCGGAATCGGTCTCACCTGTCGCAACTTTTCGGTTGGCCGTCCCCGTCGGTCGTAATAGGCACCGTCCAACAGTCCGACCAGGCGATATTCCCTCTCATAAAAGGTTATCCAATCCTGCACACTGAGCAACTCACTCTCCGACAATTCACTCGCGTCCGAACAGTCGCCCGACGACGAAAAGTCGCCGGAAACAAAAGTCCGCGTGGCATCTTTCCCTAAACGGACAGACTGTCAAAGTTTGCCCCTCTGTCGCAGAATGTTGGTTCCCTTTGGGAATTTATAATTCTAAATTCTCTCAACTTTTTCGGGTTGTTCTTACAACACAATTATTCGTAATTCACATTTAGGTCGTTTGACTCTTTGGAAGGAATCCGCCCAATTGGTTCTGAAATCCGAACGAAAAAAGGGATTAACGCCAAAAACTTCGTAAAATTTAAATTCGAACCGGCAAAAAAATGGTAACCGCCGCCCATTCCGTAATGTTTTCTGCCTTTATCCACGTCGAACACTTGACCCAAAATGGCCAAGTAAATTGGCTTCGATGAATCACTTCCGTCGTGGAGGGCGAGCCGATCGGAGGTGAAAATGGGCAAATGCTCTAAAGGGAGTCAAAGCAAACATTGCGGCAAAAACATATGGCCAACCCTTTTCCAAAACCTTCGCAGGGCCATGATTTTGCCGTTGCTTTTGAGGCGGTGGCCTTCTTCTGGGAAGATTGCGGCCGATGCGCTGGTCCAAAGAGAACAGAAAACCCCCGACAAATGGAACCTAAAGCAATTCCGGCTCTATTCTTTAATGTTTAGTTTTAAAGTTAATTGTAATTTATGTTCGGGCACAATACCCCGACATCAGAATCTTTATTCCAATGGATTCAATCAGTCCAATCTCGCAAAAATCCTTTACGGGTACCAAATCAGAAAAACGTTTTTTCATCGATTAAACGTAGGTTTAGACGGTCCATTACCTGGTGAATTCGCTCATGTACCCAAACCATTGTTCGCCCAAACGAAAATTGGACGTTGTAAAATGAAAGGAAAGCGGACAAAAGAACAATTTGGAGGGCCAGCAAAATCAATGGTTTTGAATAAAGTCGGTTGTCACTGTTCGTGGTTACGACCAAGTTCGGAACTCTTCCCATGAATTAGCTAAAAATAAAGTGAGCATGTTTTTTTGTTTCATTTACGATAATCAAAACAAAAACATTTAAAATCAAATAATCACCAAAAATTGAAAGGCAATATAAAAATATTGAAAATTACATGCCTCAATTTGCCCTTTTAATGTCTCATTACATTGGAAAGGTAAAATAAATTTCGTCTTGCTGACAATGGGACAATTTGTGATGACGTTTATTGGTCAGCTGTTCCTCCTTTTCCGCTCCTTTTCCTCCTTCTTCTTCCTCTCCCGCTTCTCCAGTTTTCTTAACTCCTTCTTCATCTTCTTCATTCTTCTTTTCCTCTTTCTGTCCTCCTCTTCATCGTCGTCATCCTCATTCCCACTTTCCACCGTTACCACTGCCGCCTCTCCCCCCAAATCCAAAGAGCCTCCCTCATTTTTCACTTCCTTTCCATTAATACTTTCAGGTTCGGCCGACAAAAATTCACTGGGAGGCATTGCCGGGCCGTACACATCGCCGTCCTCCACCAAATCGTTGATGGTAATGACGTCGGCCCTCCACTCCTTTTCTCCTCCATCCGTTTGCCGGACGGACTCTTCCGTCCTCCTCCACGTCGGCAGTTTGATGAGCGGCTGCTCTTCTTCCACCCCGACTTTTACTTCCTCTTCCTCCTCCGTCTCCTCCTCGGCCCCGAAAAGGGCAGCCAGAAATTCGAAAGGCACCAATTCTTCTCCGGCTAATTCCTCTTCCTCTCTTTTGTCAATCGTCGGTTTGGCTTCTTTATTTTCCATCGTATTGTCTACCGTCGTCCCTTTTTGATCAAATCGTGACTCGTGCTGTCTGCGTTTCGTGGACGCCAACTCGGCCGCCGTGTCCTTCAGTCCTCCCAGGTCCATTATGGAGTATTGAGCCGAATAGTCCCTTTGGGCGCGCCTGCTCAGTCCCGGAGTGCCGACCAACTGCGAGTCGGCGTAGGGATTGGGCACATTGAACCGTTTGCACAAGTCGCGTGCCGGATACCACGTGTACTTTTGGCGTGTTGCCTGTCCAAATTGTTTCAGCCGTACGGCATCAGTCCTTTCGTCTTTTGCTATCTGAGAAAAATATTTTTAGAATGTTGCTGATGGCAAACATTTGTTTCACCGGTTGTTTGAAGTCCTCGGCACTTTCACTTTCCTTTTCAAAACGCTGCTTCAAATGTTCGGCAATTGGCCCAGCAAAATCAATCCTGGCCAATGGTTTCTGTCGTTCGCGAACTTCGGGTAGCAATGAACGCAATTCGGGCGTTAGCGCTTCTTGGAATTGTGCCAACTCGCGCTCCCATTCCAGACGAGTCATGTCGACCGGTTGGGGGAAAGAAATTCCTTAAACGGACTTAGAGATCAATTCAATGAATGAAGCTCAGAGAAAAAAAGAGAATTGTGAAAGACAAAAATTGTCACTTTTATGAATTTTCCAACATTCACCAGACGCTCACCTCTCTTCAAGTAGCTGACGTACTGCTTAAACCGGTGCGCTTTCATCGGCTCCTCTTCGAATGGGTCGGACTCTCTCTCACGCGCACCCACCCGCCCTCCTCCTCCTCCTCCTCCTTTCTTCTCAGTTTCCTTTGCTCTGCGAAATTTGAGTCGTTCTCTGTCGTCTGATGAAAGCATTTCCATCACCGAATGATCATTTTCCCCGAGAATTTTGGCGCGTTGAAAAGGCGTCAGCCGTTCGCAGGCCTTTGCCACAATTTCGGGCAATTTTCGGGGCTCTTTCTTCCGCTGATCAAACTTTTGCGACCGGCGCGGAAGCGGCCGCCAACCGTGGGGCATTTGGACTGCGACAAAAAACTTTTGGTGGGAGGAACTCCCTTTGGTGGAGGCGGGCACAAAAGAGTCGTCGACTAAAAGAAAGAAGTTCGAATTAAAATTAAACGAACAAACAGCACATCTGGGCACTTCATTTTGTGTCGCCGAGCTGGAGGCGCCGACTTCAAAGTCGTATTGGGACAGGTCAAAGTTTGTGTAAATGTCGTCGTCATCCTCCTCAAAGGCACCCACACCAAAGGCCTGACGGTATTGAAATGTAAAAGTTTTTCGAATAATCGCGAATATGTGCCCATCAATTATTTTGGGTAGGAATCCGATCATCGCTATTGGTGAATCGTCGATTGTCTGAAATTGACTGACCTGTCCACGAATGCCTTTACTCTTTTTGGTCATCTTCAGAGCTGCCTCCACCACTCCGTACTTTTGCGACAGAACGCTGCTCTTGGGGAGCGCTTTGTAGCCAAGGCCGTGGACATTTTCCTTGGCGATGAGTTCGGACATCGTCACATCGTCCGGCGAAAATTCGACGGGACTGTGAGGCCGCAGCTGATCCTCCACCTCACGAACGGCCTCCTCATCGAACTCGCCAAGGCCACCGGCCTCGCGCGCATCGGCCACTGAAAGTCAAAATTTAATAAAATTAAAAAAGAAACAGAGCATCCGCGCGACCTTTCTGCTGTTCCAACTGACGACGGCTCATTTTCATGCCGATACCTTTGCCGGGACGCCAGCCCATTTTCTTCAAAAGGCGAACGCCGATTGAGTCGCTTAATATGCGGGAATTGACGGGGGTAAAACGACCTTTTTATTGTTTAATGCCCAAAAGGGAAAAGGGAAGTGCGGGGATCTCAGATTATGTCAAAGAAAAGCAATCCTTTGACCCGGAGAGGAAACCTCAAAACAAACAAACACCAACAACAATACCTCACCGGACGCAGCATATCGGACAGTTTTTCCACCAAACTTCCGCTGTCAATCGCTGCGTCTGAGGAGGAAAGAGCCGTGGACGAGCGTTCCCAGGCCAATAGACACTTTTCGCCGGGGGCGGCCATCAGCGAGTCCATAAAGTCCACCTTTGGCCGCAATTTCCGGGCTGCAATTCCAAACTCGCCAAGGTCCTGAAGAGAATTCCGTCAAATGGAAGTTCCCAGTGCCTTCAATTTAACCTCGTCGTCCATAAAATCCTCCGCCGCTAATTGCACATTATCGGCACGTTCTTCGCGCGACGATTTAAAAGTTTGGGGCACCCAACCTAAACCCATAAACTAATTTGCAAGTTTCAATGAATTTAACAATGTCAGCTTCGTGCTCTGAGGTTTGGCAATTTTCTCCCAATATTTTAAAAACGAATTTCGGCTCAATGTTTAAAACGGCTTTTTATCATCACCAACCATGCTTTGAACCCGCAGTGTTGAAATATCCAGCTGAAAACCCTCCGGTGAAAGCGCCATGGAACCTTCGCTTTCCGCGTTCATCCGTCACAATTTCGTCTTGCACCCCTTTGGGGCGCTTGGAAATGGCATTTTCTGAATTGAATTGATTCTTCCGTTTCTTTTAACCTATTCCCTTTTACTCACTTTCATCATCCTCCAACTTCTCAAAGGGCGTACCGAAAACCATCTTCTGCTCTTCACTTCTTATCAAAAACTCCGTTTAGTTAAAGAAGAAACATAGTAAAAAATATCGTTTCCCAACAGATGTTTTAATGGAATGAAAGCAAATAAGCATAACAAATTTGTCCAAAAAGTCGGGGGTCATAATGCAAGCATTCTTGGCTTAATGAATGATTCGTCGACGTCCTAAAAAGAATCATCGCTTTCTCTCGCGTCCGCCCTTCACAAAGCACCAATCGACTCGCAGCTCTTGCCCCAAAAAGTTGTAGCCGTTCAGCGCAGCAATGGCTTCGGCCGCTTCCTTTTGGCTCTCGTACTGCACAATCGCATAGCCTTTGAAATAGCCGGTTCGACGGTCCAAATTCAAATGCATGTTCATCACACTCCCGTACTCCTTGAACAGGTCCTTCACTAAAAGTTTGAACTTGATCATAGGACCTTATACAAAACCAACCAATACACAGACCTTCATCCTCCTGCGCTTCCTCGTGAACATTCGTAATAAATATAATCCATCCCTTAATTTTACATTAAAAGTAAATAAAGTCGGGTGTTAAACTAAACAGAAAAAGTACCTCAACAGAGCGTTGTGGCCCTCCAACGGACGACCCTTCTTCATCCAGAGATTCGTAGACTTGGACAGCACTCTTCTGCGATCCCTCAAATCCACGTCCTCTCTTTACCGACACTCCTTTTTTGATTTCATCCACTAAAACCTTCAAAAAATAAGCTACACAAGACAAGCATCACGTACATTCAGCATCCATCGCGGTTTCTTCCATAGCCTCTTCAAGAACCACTCCTTCCATTTTAAAATTCAAATTTCTGCAAGGTTTTAATAGATGTAAAAAAATCTAAAATTAAACTATTCGAATGCATCAAAGGTGGGAGTGTGTTTTACTATTGGGGAAAACGACAAAAGGTCCGACCGCAAAGTACCGACGGACAAAATGTCACTGTAGGCCAAAATCGGACAAAACACCTCACTGGCCCAGCAGCAGACAAAATCAGGCGAAACCAGGGGTGTGCACGGATACGAAATTTTGTATCCGTATCCGTCCGTCCTCAAAATCTCATATCCGTTATCCGTCCGTATCCGTGACCTTCCAAAATCCCATATCCGGATATCCGTCCGCGGATATCCGCATTATTTCAAAATCACTAAAGTTTTCTCCAAAGTTCGAAAAAATAATTTTTCAAAGCGCTTTCCGATCGCGTTATCGTCTGATTATAATTAAATCGAAACTGATATGAATTGAGCTTACCAAGAAAATATTAAAGGAAAAGATTGAACTTTTGATTGTTTGTTAATCAATTTTTTGAAAAAAGATTTTTGGTATTTTTTTAGAATTTTTAACATTTTTGTTTATAAAAAGATAATTTTTTTGAAAATTCTGCTTTACTGCTGGGGGGCGGGGTCGGCGGTGCCGATAGGCGCCGCCGAGAAAAAAATTGAATCTTTAAAGACGTATGCTAAGAAAAATCGTCCAATTTTTAGGTAATTGAGTTCTAAAATGAACTAATTATTTATGTAAATGCTTAAAATTTTATTTTTTATGTCTGATTTTTTTTCAAAAAGTTGTAAGAATACTAAAAAGGAAGAGTTAAAGTATAAAAACAAAAAATAAAGATGATATCGCGAGAGGGTATAGAACCATCGACCCAAAGTAGACTCACCCTAAAACCTTAACCACTAGGCCATCTTCAAATTTGGAATATATTCATGAAAACCTCTTTAAGAAAATCGTCTTAAAAATTTTCCTTAGCAGTCAAAATCAACGGATGCGACGGATATCCGCGGATATTAGGGTCATATCCGTTATCCGTCCGTATCCGTGACATTCCGAAAAACCATATCCGTTATCCGTCCGTATCCGGATATATCCGCGGATATCCGGATGTCCGTGCACACGCCTGGGCGAAACGCCAAATTTACACTTTTTTTAAACTAACGATCCATGGCAGACAGCATATGGTCAGACACTTTCCGAATCGCTTAGCTTTTGCTTAATGTAACGTTCTAGAAAATTTGAGCCTCCTAATGATACAATGTATATTTGATAGTCTCTTCAAACTTAATCGAATCAGATAAATTTGGTGGAGGAAAACAATTTAATTCCACAAAATTGTCCCTTTGGAAAGTCGGCTGATGTGTTGAAGAAATTCGATGACACTTTTGTTGACGTAATTAGGGTTGGACAAAACCGGATATTATCCGGGTCCCCCGGATACCGGATAGCTTAAAAACACCCGGATACCGGTCCCGGATCCAGCCAGCATAATTTAGCTGTCATCGTTCAAGACCGTATAATTTTAACCGGTTCCAGATTACCCGGTCTTGTCCAACCCTAGACGTAATTATAAAAATCAACAAACCGTCAGAAATTTTAAAGCAAATTGAACAAATTTCAACGGCAGCAAAACTCAACCGCCCAGACTCAAATGACCCCTCCCCAGTTGGATCACACAACGAATACAGTACAGATAAAGTACACAAGTGATAATCAAAGATGGGAAACACCGATGCGACCGTCTTTAGCTTTATCTGACATATTTGCCCTCTTTCTGTCCTCCCACTCATTAATCGATGACTTTGTGTTGGCCCAGCGGCAACAATGAAAACATTCAGTCAGCAACAGAAAGCGCCGACCGATGTGAGCCTTCCTTCCCTCCCCCGCGTCTTATTTCCGTCGATCGGCTAATCAACCAAAAGGTTGAAATTGTATTATGAAGGACGTCTTCAGTGGGGCGACTCCCCCACCCCGCCCCCCCCCCTCCCCCCCCCCTCCCCTCCCCTCTCAGCCGTCCCGCGAGTTCACTTCATCCGTTGTCCCAACGATCGGCTTTTCAAGCCCCCCCCCCATACGCCCGTTCGATGCTCCCTCAAGGGGATGGGAAACAGAATGAATGAACGGATTTGAGGAATCTCTCGCTCAGCAGCTGTTGCCCAGCAGTCGGGGGCTTTTTCTGCCTTCCCCCTCTTTCCTTCTGCCCCATTTGTTCCCTTTTCCCGGCAAATTGATCAAACGAGTGATGGGGGAAAGGGGGGGGGGGGAAAGCGGCTGAACGGAAACAGAGCAAAAAGAAAGGCGCAAATGACGCCTTTGACGCTGCTAAACTTTGATCGATAGGCGTCAAATTGTGTTCTTTCTAAGCTATTCGTCAATTCGAGTAAATTTGCTTGGAGTGCATTTCGATTTGTGTCCGGAGACCAAAAATGTCCAGCATTGTGCGTCAGTCCAAATTCCGACACGTAAGTGGAAGAATGAGGGGGGCCTTTCATTCGACAATTTTGGTTTAGAACTTTTTTTGCGCTAAATTCCCTTAAAACATTAGAAAGCGCCAATTCCATTCAAACCTTGGTTTATTTAAAAGCTAAGCCATCAAAAAAGATGGGCGATATTAAAATGGCCAAATCGAAATTATTCGGTACGGTAATGAAAATGTTGGCAAAATGTTTTCTATGTTCTCTTAAGGTGTACTGTAAGCAAGTCAAACAGGAACAGTGCATTCAGGATGTGAGCGTTTGAGCTAATTAAAAGACAGGAGGAACTCTGTCGATTCAGGTGCGCATCACTGAAGTGTCCTGGGATTCGCAGTTCTGCGCCGTTAATGCCAAATTCATTGTGAGCTCACTAATCCATTTGTATGTGCTCGTTAGGCTTAGCCCGATAATGATCTGATCCAAAGACACGGAAACGTTCTGATCATCTCACCGATATGATCTGATCCGAAGACACGGAAACGTTCTGATCATCTCAATTTCTTGTTGATTCTTAACAGGCGGTTGTGAACAAAGGCGCCGGCGGCCCTTTCCTTGTCATTCCCATCAACAAAAGCGGCCGCATCGACAAGGTCCAGAAAAGCGATTAAACGAACAAATTGGGCGGGCCTTTTTAGGAAATGCCTTTTGTGGACGCTCACAGGGCCGCCTGCTTGGAAGTGCATTGGTCGCCGTTCAATGACCATGTGATCGCTTCTTGTTCAGAAGACACAACAGCCAAAGTGTTTTTACGCTTAACTTTTCTTTGTTTTCTTCTCCAACTCAAAAAGTTTAGGTGTGGCTAATCCCCGAAAAGGGCCTTCTCCATACAATTCACGAACCCGTCGTGGAGCTGAACGGTCATCAGAAGCGCGTCAACACGTTGGCATGGCATCCGACCGCAAGCAAGTCGGGCAAAAGCGACTTGGAATGCCAAAAACATTTTTAACCTTTAATTAAAGCATTTTGATCACCGCCGGAGGGGAGAACAAATTGCTGTTGTGGAACGTTGGCACCGGCGAGGCTCTGCTCGAAGTTGCCGGCCATCCCGACCAAATTTGGAGCGTTTCGTTCAACTACGACGGAAGCAAGTAACAGCAGCAAGCGCATGCAATCCGCCCTTGCATTTGTTAACCCGTCTTTCTTGAGGTTTGTGACCACTTGCAAGGATAAGATGATCCGCATTATGGACTCGCACACCGGTCAGCAGACGAAATGATAATTTAGACATTTTATTTAAATTTACATATTCAAAAGACCAAATGAAGATGTGATTCAGGTGCTGTGATCAGCTCGGGAATAGGCCATGAAGGTGAGCGAGCAGCTTTACCCGATCGCTTTTCACACTTTTTGCATCGATCGATCCAAACACTTCACAGGAATGAAGCCGCAACGTGCAATATTTACCAAAGATGGGCACGTGTTTAGCACCGGATTCACCAAACGCTCCGAGCGATTGTACGCCCTTCGCCAAACCGACAATTTGTCTCAGCCGATTATGCAGGACGAGTGAGTTCGAATTGAGCTTTTAATTTTTACAAAAGACCCAAAATTCTGTCTGGGAAGTTTTAATAGTCCGATTCATTGTTTTCCACATTATTCCCATTCCATCTCTCAGGTTGGACACTTCCAACAGCGTCCTGTTTCCGCTGTACGACGAGGACTCGGGCTTGTGCTATTTGATGGGCAAGGGCGATTGTGCTATCCGCTACTATGAAATCAACTCAGACCCGCCGTACGTCCACTACATCAACACGCACACGACTTCGGAGCCCCAGCGGGGCTTTGCCTTTATGCCGAAACGGGGGATAAACTCATTGGAGAACGAAATCAATCGGTGCGAGTCAAAAATGAATTAAACAATTTACAGAAACGATTTGCATAACTTTTAGCATTTACAAAGTAACCACAAAAGGTGTCATCGATATACTCCAATTTTATGTGCCTCGAAAGTCCGATTTGTGGCAGGTAAATGAATCGGGTAAAATTGTACAATAAGGCACATTTTTTGAGGCCGACCTTTACCCCGACACGCGAAGCTTGGCTCCCGCTTTGACCGCCGAGGAATTCATTGGAGGCAAAAATGCACCGCCAAATCTTGTCCCGGTGAACCCCGAGGCGGCCAAGGCCGGGCCAAAGGTGCAAGTGGCCAAAAAAGCCAATATTTTGGCACAGATGCCAACGTAAGACGAAAAAACTTAACAATTTAAGTGGAAGGATTGTTTAAGACAGCAAGAACATCCCCCCGAGCCTCCGATGCAACGGCCGCCTCCTCAACTACAGAGAGCGCCGGTACGTCACGACGAAGACACCGGCATCGTACGCACGTCGCGCAGAGAGCCATCGCCGCCGGAACAGGCGCCTCCGAGACAGCAAGTAGGCGATGAACACGAACGGACACGTGGAAGGCAAAAAGTCAATTAGCCAACAGAACTAAATAAGGAAATAATGACTGATGGTTGGCAGACAGCGTCACGTTAAACACCATATCCTATGAATTAGACAACCATATTGGGCGGCATGGCATGGTTAGCCGGCCCGAAGTGGGACGGACATGCAACAAATCGGCCGGGTTCATTGGTCACTCCGCGAACGCCCCTAGAGAACTGCTGGGCTGAACAGTATCGGCACTGCTCGCCCCCCCCCCCCCCCACGAGCAATTTTCGACACCTTTCAAACATAATCCTTTTTTTGATAGTAACATTAAAAGCTTAAGTGATATAGAATTAATGATTAAGCGGACTAAATGCTTCATTAACTTTTGAGACTGTCAGAAAATAAAAAGGTCCGAAAATTTCGACTTTTTCGTGATCAGTAGTCTGTAACATTTTTGCAAGGCTACTTGACCGATTAGCTTATACTTACACAAATATTCTAAAGATTTACGATTTTAGAACTCGGTTGACTAAGAACAGAGTATTCTTCCTCAAACCGGCCGGGTGGGGGAAGGGGGTGGAAACGATTCATTTGAAAATGAATAATCCCCTAGAGGGTTGGCGTATTTTGCGAATAAAATTGAAGGTCCAATTGCGGTCGAGAGAAGCCCGGGACGACCCCGGCGCTCAAACGGCGGGCCAACGACGCGCTGCAGCGGAATTGGATCGAATTCGACGAGAACAGAGCCGGGGCGGCGCCGGGGAAGCAGACGGAAACGGCGCAGCGACAACTCCAAATGCATCCAGAAGGCAAAGCAATTCGTCTGCGGTTGCGGTAATGCGTTTAATTTCACAAGCTTTTGCTTATGTTCTAATCCGTCTCCCTAATTCGACTTTTTCGTCTTAGGGCAGCGGAAGTGTTGAGGAAGAGTTGGCCAAAATCAAGGTGGTCTTGCGACAACATGAACGGAGGATCCGACTACTTGAGGTTGGAACGGATTGTCATGCCCTTTGCCGAAAAGGAGCCTAAAATTCAGGACCAATTGGCGGATAGCACCATGGCCAATGCATATGGGCTTTAAAAACGAAAGAAACAATGCGTCAGCGTGACACACAAAGGAATTGGAAGAGTGAGAACGGAAGTAGACGGCACGACTTGCTCATACTCTGAATAGGTGGCATATTGTCCCATTTTTCAGTGAAATCCTCACAATCGATATGTATCTTAGCATGCAAATTTTATGGTGTTATTTCCCAAATGAGTGCAATTCTGAAAAAATAATCAACAACAATAACAAAATATGGAATAGACCAATGACAACTAAGGGCGGGTTTTCCACGACCTGTCCCTTCTCATCAGCTGGAATCCTCCGACGACGAACTTTCCTCCGTCGGGTTTGGCGGTGGTTTCTTCTTCGCCATTGGCGGCGCCACCTTTTGTTGCTGCTTCGGAGTCATCTCTGCAGCGACTTTGCCCGTTGTCTCCGCCTCACTGTCGCTTGTGTCTTCCTTCCGTCGTTTCAGTTGCTGCTCCATTTTCCCGGCTGTCGCTTTTCCCGGCGTCGATTTCGATATTCCCACTTGGGTCGTTTGCGCTTCACTGTCACTCGTCTCCGTCGACGAAGTGCTGCTGCTTGCCTTCTGCTGCTGCGGCGTCTGGACCGTCTTTTTGGTTGGTGCCGCCGGCGTCGTCTTGAAAGCGCCTCCGCCGCCATTCTCCTCCCCTTCTGCTGGTTGCGCTTCCTCCTTCACTTTGGATGGAGAATAATCCACCTGGGAAGTGCATTTAAACAAAATGATAGAATCAAGGACGCTAAAAAGAAAAATCGTGATTTATCAATATGACATCATCTAACATCAGATTTTTTTTAAATAGTGTGTCTTTGCATTTATGCCCCCCCCCCAATGATTGGAAAAAAGAATTATTTTGAAAAACTGATTCAGATGATGTCATATGATAAATCTAACGATTTATTCGTAATCAACGTCCTTAATAACCCCTGGACAAGTGTTTTTTTTAATTTGATTTGACTTTCGTCTTGAGTCCAACGGAAAAATTCCCGTCATTTTTGGTGTCGAAATTCCAATTTCCAAAATTTTGAGCAAAACGTCGGAAATTTTCGGACAATATTACTATATATATAATTAATTGCACACCATTCCAGACACAAAGCCCTTTGGGGTGTTCTCGTTGGGCCTCCCGCGCTTGTCCAATAGACCATCTTTAATCATCGCCTTCTTCTTTGATGCCACCGGCCCAAGCCCCCACTTGCGCTTAAAATATTTCAAAATTGTATCTTATAATGCACACAATATATGGATGTTTGTAAGTCAACCCACAGCGTAAGTGTCGCGCTCCATGATGACGCGTTTGATCTTTGCCACCACTCCGTGGTCAGTGACTGCAATCGTTGATGTGGTCATTAAGGCAATCGCTAAACCATTTTGTATCAAATGTCAAGGAAAGTTTCAATGAATAAATAACCCACCAATACAAACGGCTTCCCCTTTCGTCGTCACAATCACAATCTCTTCGTTCAGCTCAATTCCATTCTCATAACGCAAAATACCGGGAATCAATATTTTGGCACCGTAACAGATGGCATTTATCTATAAATAATAATATTACAGAATTGCGACTGCAGTTCCGTTCCCTTCCGACTAAAAGATCAAATCACCCACCGAACTGTCCTTGACCACGAGACGCTTGTGCTGGACCAAAAGTGCTTCCAGCGGGCGGATGATGCGTCGCAAATAACTTTCGTCTTTGTTCTGGTCGTAAAGATATTGCGCGTCCAGAATATCGTGGAGTGTGACAATGTGATCATTTTCCCCGGTCACCCCTGACCGGACCCGTCGCAACTCTTGCATCTGCGCCCCAACGCCCAACATGAGGCCGAGGTGGACGATGTGAGTGCGGACATAAGTGCCTGCCTCGCAGCTCATCCAGTAGACGCCCATTTGCTGAGATGGATTGTACTCGATCATCTTGCACTCATACACCGTGCGAATGCGCAGCTGACGCTTCACTGCGGAGATCAATGGCGGACGTTGAAACAACGCCCCAGTCAGCTGAAAAAACAATTATTTGTAATCGAAAAGAAGCACAAAAAAAAAACAAAAATGAAAAAAAGATTTATTTCTCGTAACTACAAGATATTAAATAAATAAAACCAAGTCCCGACCTTATCCAAAGCCTGCCGAATGGTCTTCACGGAATCAACTCGGTTGTGCAGTTTAAAAATTGCCACATATTCCTTCCCAGCATTCTGTTGAGACTTTGCAAGACGAGTGGTGCAGTCGATGCACACAACGAGAACACCAGAAACCTAAAAGAATAAACCAAATAAAAATAAAAGGATCTTAAGTTGCTTATCTTTACAGATCGTATCCAAAGAAATTAGTCTTTTCTTATTTTGCCTATCCCTTAAGCTAAATATCACAGCAAACGTCTAATTAATTGAATTTCCTTTGTTTTTTGCTTTTGGCCAACCCTTAACCACTTCCCTTCACCGCCCCAAAATTTTCAGATTATGGGCCTGCTTCTGAAGATATTTTAATTGCTGGATAAATGAAATACCTTTGGGTCCAAAGTGCCGCTATGCCCCGTTTTTTTGACACGCAAAATTCGTTTGACCCACGCGACTACTTCGTGGCTGGACGGATTAGAGGGCTTATCCAAATTAAAATAGCCAGCCGAAATGTACTCCTTGATGTCGCGCTTCAACGGGGAGCACCCCTCCACGAGCGGAGTGTAATGGCTGGTCCGTATATTCAGCTTATCAAAATTCTGCAAGAATTGGGTCAAAAGACTTGTTGCCTTAGTCCGTAGCTTACCTTTAGGAGCAAAGGCCAATCCTCACTGAGTGCTTTAGGCTCTTCATTGGACGGTTTCAGAACGTAATTTGCCCCAACGGGCTGAACATTCTATTTTAAGCAACTGCGAAAAAAACAAAAAACATACCTCATCAACTAAGTCCCGCGATTTCTTTCCCATTTTTAGATATGTAGGTAATTTGTTTATCTATAAGATATGATCAAACATTTATAGCCAAGTGAAAGTTTCTGAGGGGAGGAAAACTGGTAATACTCGGGCTGGTCCCCCCCATTTTTAAAAAAACAAACAAATATTTTTCTAAGTCCACAAAAAGATTTTTCTAGGGGTATCCGTGGGTGTAGAATCCGAATCTGACATTAGTTTCGATCAATTTCGAACCCCGGACTTGAATTCGAACAATTTTTAAACTAAAATTGATTTTTGAAAATTTTTGAATTTTCAAAAAATTGTTCGAATTCAAGTCCGGGGTTCGAAATTGATCGAAACTAATGTCAGATTCGGATTCTACACCCACGGATACCCCTAGAAAAATCTTTTTGTGGACTTAGAAAAATATTTGTTTGTTTTTTTAAAAATGGGGGGGACCAGCCCGAGTATTACCGGAAAACTAAAATTATGACTGGTGAAGAGCGGGCGGAACGAACGAAGGAACAAAAATATAAAGAATCGCACGCGTATTGCGTTTCTCACACCTCTTCAGGACAAAACGGTTATTTTTTAAATTTGCGCTTTTTAACTGCGCCCTTAACGAAACGCAAAGACTATTAGTATCTGAGAGAGTTTTGAAACAATTTGCTCTTACATTGCACTCTTTCTTTCTGCTTCTTTGTTTATTGCACTGTCACGCACATACACATCGGCGGGTTTCGTCAATTTGAATTTGCAAGTTATTTAGAGGGAAAAGCATTGGACGATATTAGTTTCAGTCTCTCCAAAATTAGAAAAACTGCCAAAAACTTCCTGTCGGGGAGAAAAATTTTCCGCAGAAAAATGTTTTTGTAAAGAATTTGGGTGTATGTTTTAGTCCGGCTTTTTGTTAATTGTCGGTCCTGGAACCCGGACCTTAAGATCGTTAGTGCTTTTTGAATGATTTTGAGCCCAAAATTGATTCCTTGGAAAATGTTGAATTTAAAAGATGTAAAAATTGCAATTTTTATTGCGCCGACTTAAATAAGTCTAATACCTAGCTTTTTTCCTTGTCCATTTCCGAGTGGTCTCCTGCGCCTTTTTAGCGCATTCACAATTTTTTTGTCTTTCTAAAATCATAGCCTCTTAGTCATTCCACTATTTTTTATAAAGCTGATATGATCATGTTGAGTTGGCTTACGTTTATCATGGTCAAAAAGCATTTTTATTATTTAGCGTTTTATTTGGGAAAAATTTTGCATCAATGAACCAAGAGCAAGACAATATCCCAACCTTCAAGCTTGTGTTGGTCGGTGATGGTGGTACCGGGAAGACAACCTTTGTGAAGCGCCACTTGACTGGAGAGTTCGAGAAAAAATACATCGGTTGTCATTGGCTTTAACTTGCTCATTAATTCTCCGCACTTCAGCTACGCTCGGTGTTGAGGTACATCCTCTCACCTTCCACACCTCGCGGGGTCAAATCCGTTTTAACGTCTGGGACACAGCCGGCCAGGAAAAGTTCGGCGGGCTTCGTGATGGCTACTACATCCAAGGTTTTTGGTGACTATTATTTTGATGCACACTTTTGTTAGGCCAATGCGCTGTTGTCATGTTCGACGTGACCGCCAGAGTTACGTACAAAAACGTGCCAAATTGGCATCGCGATTTGGTTCGAGTGTGCGAGAACATTCCAATTGTGTTGGTGGGCAATAAAGTGAGCCTTTTGTTCTAAGAAACGGCTTAATTTTGGGCTTTTACTCCCTCAAATTCAGGTGGATGTCAAAGATAGGAAAGTGAAGGCAAAAAGCATTACTTTCCATCGCAAAAAGAATCTCCAGGTACGTATTATTAAAAAAATCAAGAGCAATTCTGTAGGAATTGCCTAGGCGGGAGTTTTGATGTCGCGTTATTTAGTATTACGACATTTCGGCGAAGAGCAACTACAACTTCGAGAAACCGTTCCTTTATCTGGCGCGAAAACTGATCGGTGACCCGAACTTGGAATTCGTGGCCATGCCAGCGCTCGCTCCGCCCGAAGTACAAATGGACCCTACACTGGCCGCCAAATACGAGCAAGAGGTGGCAGAAGCGGCGAGTGCCGAACTTCCGGATGACGACGAGGACATTTGAAAGCCGAAAGGTTGGACAGTAAAATTTTCGAGACTGCAATTTTGAGAAGACAAAGTTACGTCCATTGTTTCAATTCATTGTTTGATCAGTAAAAACGATAAAAGCCAAACAACTTTCACTCCAATTAAAGTAAGAGCATTTTTTGAAAGTGAATTGTGACTACGTCCTTTATTACTACTAATGACACTTTGTATTATATCATCACCGACAATATAAAAAAAAGACAAGAAATGCGATTGGTAATATGACAATGTAGTTTTTTATTTTTTTCCGAGACCTCTTCTGTTTTTCTAGAATTTCGAGCCTGTACAGCTGTTCAAAAGTGGGAATAGGCATTTTATCCCGCTTTCTGCGCTCCGTCAGTTCGGCATGGAGCCTCTTCTCCAACACCTCTCGCTCCAACACTCGCGGATCCTTGTACATCTTGGAGGTCTGATGAGAGTACCAAAAATAATCGCTCGTTGTGTCCGCTTGTCTCCAATCGTGGAACATTCGTCGTCTTCTGAAACAGATCAAAACGACGTAGCCAGAAAATTGGAAAGGGCTGAGCGATGAAACTAATTTGTAAGGGGAACCCTATTGTTGTCGATTTCACCCCTCCCACCCTCACCCTAGGTAACGGCCGTGGGATTGTTTTTTCAAACCCGGGTTTCTGTAACAAAATCGTTCAAAAAAATAATGTTCGTTGCTTTGCGTTGCCCGTACATATACAATCAATCCAATCGTTTTCCGCCTCTTAATTTTCGACGAGAATTCCTGTTACCGGTTTTCATGTTGAAAGTGTTCAAAGTCCTTAAAGTCAATGTCCAAATCCGTCCAATCCTTTTGATTTTCCGTAGTCCCAAAGCCTGCGTGGCGTCCGGAGTAATTCGCTTGAGATTTGCGCATTCCAACGGGCAAATGTGGTCTTTTTGCCGTAAGGGCGTCGTAGATTTGGCGCTTTTCTTCTGAGCCCAATACCTCATACGCCTCAGTTATCTATTTAGGGAAAAAATGTTAATTCATACTGGGCTTGTGACAAAGCCAATCCGAAATGAAATTACGGTTTAATGCGGATCTAAAAATGCTTATCTTCTATCGGCAAGTTGTCCTGTTTCGGATTGGAGTTCACCCTGACTAATTGTGACTGATTGCGCCACGACCGGGCCAGGGGTTGGGACCACCGAACTCACGTTTTGGAACGCTTCAGCCGCTTTAACCTTGTCTTCTGGGTTCATATCCGGATGATGCTTCTTAAAATGTTTTTAAATGCTAAAATTCGTGGTACTAATTCACTAATAAGTTGCATCCACCCGAGGCAACTCCCATTTGCAATAAATTACGCAATTTTCGATTGAACCAGTCCCCGTGTGCCCATGAAATAGGACCAATAGGTGGGAAAACGCACTTTGGTCAGCTCAAAGAAAGCGGCTTTGATGTTTTTTGGGCTCGCACTTCGTTCCACCCCCAGAGTTCCGTAGTGATCTTTGTGGGCGGAGACATCGTTTAGACGATAATTAGGCACCGAAAAGGCCAAACACCGATGGATGGACACCCGAAAAAGACATCGACAACACTCTGCACCAGAAAACCCACCAACTGTCGTGTGATACGGGGGAGGAACCCGCACAACGGAAGCCAACATTAGCAACAAAAACGGCAAAACGCATTAAACAAAAGAATAAAAAATATCAAAAATAATGATCAATTGGCAAAAATAACATCAAAAAGGTAATTGCAATTTGTGGTCGAAAATGTCTAACAGAAGAGAGAAAATGAGGAAGTTAATTAATCAAAATGAAACACATCGATACAATCTCCATCCTCCAGGCCAAGCGACATAGGCGTTTCATTATCACCGATCAGATCTGAATTCAGTAAATCCTGACACTCCCAGAATTGATTCTCTAATAGATTTAGACTTATGAAAAATTTAACAATTAAAATCGGCGCAGCCGGACAAAATTAATGGAGTTTTGCATAAGAATCTGCTCTTTTTTAAAGAATACATGCGAATTTCGCAGGGATTGCTCACCTGAATCCAAAATGAAGCGTGTCTTGGCAGGCTCCAGCCCGTGATCAGTACAAAACAGCTCTTTCAGTAAAGCGAATGTGGCATTCTGAAATTACTGTCTGTTCACAAACTCCAAAAGCGTAGGCAAAGAGGGTCGATGTTTTGAGGAGAGACAACAAATAAATAACGAATTTTAATATTTCTACGTACCCGGAGGGGGAAAGCGCTTTGGTGGCTAAACCCCTCTCCCCCACAAAACCTTTTCTAATAGAAAATTCTTAACACAAAATCAATGAAATCCTTTCATTTTTTCCCCTGTCAACAGCTCCTTCCCTCTTTTTTGTTCTTCCAGGCTTCCTATGTTAGCCCCAGCCCTAAAATATTTTCTGGGTACGTCTTGAAATTGATAACAAGCTTAAAACGACCCATGTGAGTATTTTCGCTCAATGTTTTGTTCGAATTCGTCTTGAAACCTTACCGGCAAGGCGCAAACAGTGACCGGTCTTCTCCCCTTCATTTGGTATTTAAGTTTGACCCCTTTATCCTCTTCACTCTGTTCGAGGTCCTCAAATGCGTCCAATTCGATGGCGGTGCAATTGTCCGAAAGGCCCAACGCCAGCGGAGTGTCCTTTGGATCACAGCGTTTGTACTGTTTAGTGTACAAATTCACCCGTTTTGGGTCGATGTTCGTCCGTTCAGCAAATTCTTCGATTACATTAATTAACGGCTCAGCCTAAAATTTTTAACTATTTCCGAATAATTTATAAAACTTACCAAATCACAGAAAAAAACTCTTTTCTGTCCTTTGGAAGAAATGTTTATTCTGCAAACAATGGCCGAAGATGGCGGCGGTGGTTTGACTGGCAAAGACGCATAGTCCCCCGAATCCACTTCATTTACTGAAAGCAATCGAATCTTGATGTAAATTGTTTATTAAGCTTACGGTCAACGACGTCAGTTAGGTGGGGAGTGTCTGTTGGAATCAAACAAATTTCATGATCAACATGCGAAGTGAAATTGTGCGACGTATTATCTTTAAAAAACAATTTGTTTTTAATGTAAAAACGAAGACAGATTTAAACGGTTTCTTTCCCCCTTCGGGCTTTATGACGCTTACAATTAATTAAGTGGATTTTCGGTCTAATTTTCTTTTTGGTCATTTTTCAATTTTTTTTTATTTTTTTACTTTGCTTTGCTTCCTCTTAGAAATGTTTTCTAGGGGTATTCGAGGGCGTAGAATCTGGATATAACCTCTGTTTCAACCGAGTTCGAACCCGGACCCGAATTATTCTAAAAATCAATTTTCCCCAACAAAACATTCATAGTGTGAATTCGGTCATTACTTGCCTTTTCGTTCTAATTTTGTGGTTTTTTTAAAGATTTCGGCTCCGAGGATGGAATCGGTCGAAACAGAGGTCATATTAGGATTCTACGCCCCCCGAATACCCTTAGAACCACCTTTTTAGTGTCTTTGAATTTACTGCAAAAAAAAATTTAGAAAAAAATGACCAAAATATCGGATACAAAATCAATTAGTACCGGGTTTTCCATGTACGCCAGAATTTTAAGTACTTAAAAGTGGCGTTTTTGCTAATTTCAAGGAAAATATTTGATCCTTGCCTTCCACATCCGAGTTCAATGCGCTTTTTTCCGTTGTCGTTCTTTCATTTTTCCTCAACTGATTGCCATTTTCTCTGTTTGTACATTGATTTGCCTCCACCTTTCGTAATGCCATGGCAGCTTTCGCCTTGTATTTGGAAAAATCGTTGTAATAGTCTTCATCACTGCTGCTGCTCTCATCCGAACAGGCCTTCGCAGTCATTAAGTTTATTATTTAGTTCTAAATCATTACATTCGCATTTAATAAGCTTGAGACTCACTGAAAAAGTAGTTATGCATGCATTAGGAATATTGAAACTCGATCAATCTTTTGAAAATTTATTTGTAAAAGTCAAGAATATCAAACCTTTGTTTTTTGAAAATTAAAGAAAAAACGACAAATAACACCAAGCCAACAAAACTTGAGGGGCTGTATCTCGGCTCAGAATGTTTTTCCTAAACAAAAATTTTCGATTTCTCTCGACGAGGGGAGTCGATTGATATATATAATTTCAGGAAAAACAAGTATTTGATATTCTTGACTTTTACTAAATTTTTGATTTTTCCTCGTACACGAACAAAAGCGAACAAAAGCCTCCAGATTAATCCCGGGCCGAGATCCCGCTTGGGCCCCTTTTGTAATCGCATACACCGGGTTTTCATTTTTGCCGGTCACTAATAAAAGTGATTAAATTTCATTTATGCTAAATTGAGAGTTGTTTATTTTTTATAACTCCAACCAATCCTGAATTTATATTGGATTATAATTTTCCAAATTAAGCTTAAATATTATTTTGTTAGCAATGTTTTGTATGGAAAGTTGTAAAGTGATTTCACAATTTTTAGAATTTTATTGACGCAGCAGAATTAAGTGCAAATAGCCTCTGATATAAATGTCGATACTCGAAAAAATACAGGAAATCGAAAATGAGGTATATTTTTCATAATTTAACACTTTTTTGATTCAAATAAAACTTCCAGATGGCCAGGACACAGAGAAATAAGGCTACAATGGTGAGTGTGCGGCCGGTGATCATTTTCTGGTTATGTGCCTGACGAATTGGTCAAAAATTGCTAATTTTCCAAAATAACAAAAAACATTTTGTGGGGGGGGGGGGGGGGACAGCTGCCTCCCCCCGGGATACGCCCCCCCCCCTGTTGTCCCTCTGCGATTAATTACCCAAATGCATTATTTCAGGGTCATCTCGGGTTGCTAAAGGCGCGATTAGCCAAGTTGCGGCGTGAATTAATCAGTCCGAAAGGTTCAGAATGGCGCCATTTCGTAACTTTTAATTCTTTTAGGCGGTGGAGGAGGTGGCGGCGGCGAAGGATTCGATGTGGCAAAAACGGGCGATGCGCGGATTGGATTTGTCGGTGGGTTTACTTTACTTTCAGGGCTTCCATAATTCCAAAGTGATCATTTTAATAGAATTAAGGGTGTTTTTTTATTCATTAGTGTGTGTTGTGTAGTCCCCACATTTTGCTTTACTGGGCGAATATTTATCAGCGATTTCTTTATAATTTTGAGGAGGGGGAAGAGATAGGCGCCGCCGATTTTTTTTTTTTGTTGAATATAAATTGCCCTAAAATTTGGATAAAAATAAGCAATTTTTTTTACACATTTTGGACATTTTTAAGCGAAAGTTGACTAAATTTATCACAAATGACTTTTTTGTACAAATAACGGCGTTTTGTGAAGGTAAAAATCATATATATAGTAGGTATGTTTTATGTGGCTTTTTATCTGTCAAACAAATGAATCGCCGGTCAGTCATTCAAAATTATCTTTGGCGTTGTGTTTTTCCTAACCTTCGGTGGGTCAGTTAGCGCCCCCGGGGATTCCATCAGCCGTTCGTAGTTGTGCCTATCCAGCACGGCCTTCTCCGCCCCCGCCGACTCTTCTGCCTCGGAGCTGCTTTCGGCCTCTCCTTTGGGCACTCGGTCACTGTTCTTCCTCCACCCTTCCTCTTTTAACGGTTGGTACAGCGCGTCCTCCTCCTCCTCCTCCTCTTCTTCGTTGTCGGATTCACTTTCATTTGACACAATTTTTCCTTTCCGCTCCCTATTCCTCTTCAGCACAATGATTAGCGGCTTTTCCTTCGGCGCGTTCTGCTGCTGCTCGTCTCCAAGTGGGTCCGGGGTGTCCTCCCTCGTCCCCTCGTTGTATGTGCCCTCCTCGCCTTCCTCCTGCTCTGCCTCATTGACACTTCCCCTCCTCGAAAGGGGTCTTTCGAACGGATGATTGTCTCCTTTCTCAACGGACAGATTTCTCTCGGAGTGCCGGCCAACGTTTGAAGGAGAATTGGCTCTGGTCTGTTCATCATTGAGCACCACCGATGGAATATCCATGACGGAATTGCGCTTTTCGGCGCTTTCTGTCGCTGGTCGTTCGGGGAAGTAAAATCCCTGAAATCCGCCGGCCATTGCGTCGTCGTCCGAAGAAAAAGGCGACCGGGGGGAGCGGACTTGCAGCTTTTGTCTCTTTGTGCGTTTTATTTCCAATTCAAATTCGTCGTCGACTTCTTCCTTTGGCAGCTGCGAGTGGTCGCAGATAAAAATGTTTTGATAAGGCCGTGGTGACACTTCCCCCTCTGGCAGTGTTCGGTTGGCCAAAACTTCTTCAACCAGTTTGGCCTCGTTGTCAGAGCATTTCGATGTTTTCTTCACCCTTTTCGTCTTCTTCGAACTGTTAGTCGAATCTCGACTGCAAAAAGACTTGGACTTAACATGGCCGTTGGACAAATCATAATTGGAAAAGAATTTGTCTGTGCACGTTCCATAATTGCGGGTGCCCCTTTTCTCCTCATTTGCTGCAGGCGACGACTTGTTTTGTCGATTCGCGTTTCGCTTTCTGGCTTCTCGAAGTAAACTAAAGGGAAAACTTGATTAGTCCCGTATTCCCAGAAAGTCATCCAGGGTGCGAAATTTTTTTTGTTGCATTTTTTAAAGCAATTTGTTTAAGAAAATTGTTTTTTTTTGTTTTGCATTTTTTGAAATGGAATGAAAAAATTGTAAATTGTCGTGTAAAATATTCGGAAAATTAAAAAAATTTTAAGAATTGTTTACACCGCCTAAAGTCGGGATCCCGTCCCGGCCTACCCTAGTATTTCTATAACTATTTTTTCTTTAAAAAATTTTGACCCCAAATTTTTATTTTGATCAACAACGTTTTTTTTCAGAAAAATTTTAGTTACGCACCAAATTTAAATAAAATAAAGATTCGCACCCTGGGACAATCTCGCGATTTCTTAGTGAACATTTGTTTATTTTATTTTCATACCAAATTTGTCTGAAGGCCGCAATTGTACAGCAGAAAGAGACGGAAACGCCAATTACACCAATCATAATCAACAATCTGAATTTAATTGAATCGGCGGCGGTGGTTGGTAATTGCTTTGATGGGTTACTTGGTATTGTCGAACACTTCCATTGATTTTTCAATCATTTCTATGCCAAATTGTTCGATTCTGATTCCTCCGAGGACTCGAGAAAGCGGGGCAATTTGAGCTGACAGAATATATTTCACTGTTGTTGGGTTGAGAGTTGATGTTGGGTTTAGCCAAATTGTGTTGGTCCTTTTGACGACAGCAAAAGCAATTTCTGTCCTTACTCTGCCGGGGGGAAAGGTTACTCGAAGAATGACGACACTTTCTCTGGAGAACACGGGCTCATCGTCAATGACTGCCGTTGTTTTATTGTTTATTTCCACTAAAGTCGATGACCGGTTTGTCTTTTGATTAACGCGGAAATCGGCCAAAGTCCCGGGACATTCGGTTGGCATGTTGTCACAGTATTGGCTTAAGACTTTCGCTATTCTTCGACGTAAATATTGCTCGTAGGTTTCGTTTGTATGGAGCAGCACATTCAGTTTTATGTCACGCAACACCATGCTCACGACTTCGAGCCGTTTTGCCTACGCAAATGTTTTGAAATATTTTGGTTAGTCGTCGCTATTTTCTACATTGTCCTTTTTAATTTATGGTAATTTTAACCTCTATAAATTTTTGGCATGGCACATGTTCACTGTTGTCCAAATTCCCACTCGATCGGTTGCAAATGCATTCATATTCACTGCCTAAATTGCATAATAGGTCTTGGTGAAGTGCGGATGCTGCTTTTTTGGGCACATTTGCAGTTGAAAGTTTGCCGGGAAGAGAGGCAACGAAAATGAGCAATAAACATTTAAATAATAATTGGAAGTGCTGAGGGGAGTCGTTCTTTGTTCTTTCTTTGTTTCTGTTGCAGTCCTCCGATTCGTCATGATAATACTTTTGTTGCTGTTGTTTTTCTTCCATTTTGAAATGGGGGGGGGGGTAATTCCAATTCCGGTGTTATTTTTTGATGAAATGGCCTTTGTTTTTGCTGCTGGGGGTAAATTGGGGGCGAATAATTGTTCTTTCTCACTTTAAGTTTTTTCTTCTAATATTGATGGGTGGCAGTTAGAATTAAAATGAGGAAAAAGCCTTTGGGTAACGGAAAGGACACAAAGCAAGAAAAAGGCTTCTTCTTCAGTCTGTCGACCGCAAACTCCGCCGTCACATCCTTCCTATGTGAATGTTGTGTCTGTTTTCACTCAAATTTAAGACGTAAAATTGATGGAAAGTGAGCGTCTGTCAGCGGTTGGCGAACTTCAGTGGATTATTCCCCGGCTCTGTGAATGACGGACAAATGGGACAAATCCAACCCTTAGAGCAGCTGAGATAGGCAAAATGAATATAAGCGAACGACTTGCGAGAAGAACTGCTGAGATGGCTGGCGGGCGAGGGGAGGGGGGGGGGGGGGTCTTCGTCTCTCGACACATAACTCCCCCTCTCCCCGTTTGCTCGAGAGCAAGTGCAAGAAGCCAGTCTTGACGTATTGGCAGGAGTGCGGCATTGGAAAGAGCAGAAAAGGGAGAGGTTGGGCTGTGGACACAGCGTTATTTGATAGCTGCTATCCATGGCCGAGCAGTGAATGCTTTTCTTTCCGTCGGCCGCCGGTTGACTCACAGCGCTTCACTTTGAATTCCCATGCCAGCAACTCAAAGGCTAATGGACAGTCCGTCCCCTCCCCCCCCCCCCCCCCCCCTCTTTTTTAATTGATTTCCTTTAATTGTTCCATTGGTCATAAACCCAAAAAGGGTTTCTTTTATCCCACGGAGATTCTTTTTCTTCAGCCATTAATATGCCCAATGTTAAGCCGAAGAATTGTATAAACTTATAAATCATTTTCTTCTCTTTTTTAGGGTTTCCTTCGGTGGGCAAATCGACTCTTTTGTCTAACATTTCCGGCGTCAATTCCGAAGTGGCGGATTATGAATTCACCACACTCACGACCGTGCCGGGTCTCATTCGGTACAAAGGTGCCAAAATGCAATTGTTGGACCTTCCCGGTATCATTGAGGGCGCTAAGGACGGCAAAGGGAGAGGTCGTCAGGTGATCGCAGGTCGACTGGCCATAAAAAACAAAACTTTTACCGAATGACGCATAATTCAGTTGCCAGGACGTGCTCTTTGGTTCTGATGGTTCTCGACGTGACGAAACCGTTGAAGCACAAAGAATTACTGGAGTATGAGCTTGAAGGATTCGGCATTCGGTTGAACAAAACGCCGCCAAACATTGTGTTCAAAAGAAAGGACAAAGGCGGACTAAATCTGACGACATTGGTGGGACTACCGAAAGAATCCCCAGACCTCTGGGGCAATGATTGCGTCAACCTTAACCGATTCTGACATTCTTATAGCCATTGGATTAATAATCTCCAATCACTGGGAGTGGCGGGATAATTAGCGACTCAATTTTAGGTGCCTCAATCGGAATTGGATACGGAAACTGTGAAGACAATTCTCAGCGAGTATCGCATCCACAACGCCGACATTACGCTTAAATACGATGCAACAACGGAGGATCTCATTGACGTGATTGAAGGGAATCGGTAGGAAAGAGAATTTGAATGAACATTTAATTTGGAATTTGAACATTTCATTTGGAATTTGAACATTTAATTTAACATTTCACATTGTTCACAGAATCTACATTCCCTGCATTTATGTGTTAAACAAAATCGACCAGATTAGCGTCGAGGAGTTGGACATTCTCTACAATGTGCCGCATTGTGTGCCGATCTCGGCCCATCACAAATGGAATTTTGACGATTTGTTGGAAAAAATCTGGGATTATTTGAATCTGATCAGAATGTGAGTGCTTTTTTTGTTTAACAAAATAAGACAAAACAATTTTAGCTATACGAAACCGAAGGGTCAGCTGCCGGATTACAACGCACCGATTGTTTTAAACGCTGAGAAAAAATTTATTGACGATTTATGTACGTAAATTTTATTTTAATGATTTTTTTAAAATAATTTCAGGCACGAAGATTCATAAAAGTCTGTCAAAAGATTTTAAATGGTTCGTCATTTTTGATGAGAAGAGTATTTGTGGCATAGACTAAAATTGACTTTCAGTGCCCTCGTTTGGGGAAGCAGCGTGAAGCACAACCCGCAAAGTGTTGGCAAAGGTCATTTGCTGAACGATGAAGATGTTGTTCAAGTGATCAAGAAGTAAAAGCAGAATTGATCAAACGATAAATCCCGACATTTATAAATTTTTAGTTCTTGTTGATTTTATTAATTGTACGCGTTCAAAAATTACATGAATTTTTAATTATGTTCAAGAATTTATTTTTTGGAATGGTTTAAGCTGAAAGGGTGGGCATGTTAGCGTAATGATTTCCTTATTTTAGCTAATAAAAGTGTTCGCGGACAGTCCGGACGCTGGGCAAATTCCGATTTATTGTAATTCCTTTCATTGTGAAACAAATTCCGTTGTTTCATTTACTTTATTTAGACAAATAGGCAAACGAATGTTTAAAAGTGGAAAATGCTTACCAATCAGAGAATTAAAAGTTTTAATAAACAAACCATGCATTTCCCCCAGGGCGATGGCTTCTTCATCCGCTGAAGGAATTGTGCATTTGGGACTTGCCCGTCGGGTTGAGCCCTCACAGCTCTTCTCCTTGGAACGGCAATTCCTTCCCCTCGGCAAATGCGGGGGCCATCCGGCATGGCTAAACCCCGCAACCGTTCCCCACAACTCGGAGTTGGAATGCCAAGTAAATTCCTTCACAAAGCGACAATAAATTCCCTTTTTTTTTGGTTTGCGGTTCTCCGATGGCCTTTTTGCTTCAAGTTTATTGCCCTGCGGGGGCCCCTCACGCGTTCCATCGCGCACTTTACGTGTTCGTCTGCCGAAAGGGAAATTGTTCAAAGGTTTTCAAAATTTTTTCATTAAAAATGTTCACAAATTTCTGACGATTTTCGTTTTTGCCATTTATTTCAAACGGTTTTTTTTTAATTCCGTTTTTTCGACAGATAAATACCGCCTCAAATTTCGCCGTTTTCCGTTGCCAATTGCCGCGGGAAAATGCCTTTTATTCTGTCGACGCGGCGCTTTGTCCGTCCGCCGTCGGCGAAATGTCCGACCCTTTCTTTGACCTTTCCGTTTTTGCCCGCCTTTGCGTCGTGTGCGGCTGCCGCGCCTCCAAAAGATGCGCGCGTTGCGCCCGGCGGTGGTATTGCGGCAGAGAACATCAAATAATTGTGAGAGTTTTTATTCCTTTCGCGGCGCCTAAACTCCGTTAAGGACTGGAACTTTGTACATAAAAGCGAATGCGTTCAGCAACCGGAGGGAAATGTTCAGAACGACGAAAGTAAGGCACAACTTTGGGCATATTTTCGCATTGAATTGGTTTTTTAGATTCCCAAATGAAAAGTGACGAAAAGGCCGAACAGCGGGCCAAGCACGGCTTCGCCTTCAAGGAGTTCGGAATTGAACTCTGTTCGGAGGAGGACGAAGACAACGACGACGATGGAGCAAACGGAGGGGAAAGGTCGGACGATGAAAGCGGAAGTGAGGGAGAAGAGGGCGGCGGCGGTATGGAAGTCGATGGGGACGGGGGGACGGAGGAGGAGAATAGGCGTAAAATGGTGGAATTTGAGGTGAGTGAGTTCGGACTCGGACTGTTCTACAAGACCCATGAAACGAACGCCTTGGTCGGGAAAGTGGACAAAGTTGCTTCAACATTTCCAGAAAATTGCGGAAGCAAACGGAGTGAGTGCCCGTGACGTGGACGGATTGGAAGAGAGTCGACGGGACATCGCCTTTGGCCGTTTCAGCGCGGCTCTCGCCCGTTATCCTGAACAAATTCTGCGCTACCGGCGCGCGGGCATCCCTCTGTTGGCCACGGACCATTCGCCACGCCCACCACCCACCGCGCCTTCCTGCGAACGGTGCGGAGCACCACGACAATTCGAATTGCAACTAATGCCCAATTTGGTGGCGCTGCTAGAGTTGGACACGTTTGGACAAAGTGTCGACTGGGCGACTCTTATGGTGTACACGTGCAGAGACAGCTGTCCGCTGGAGGGGTACGCACGAGAGTTCGTGTTCAAGCAGGACTTCGTCGTCCCGGAAGCGGAGGAAAGCGATGGTAAAAATGCGAAAAATAGGGACAAATAAAAAGTGTCTAAAACCTCGTCTATTAAATTGTTGTTATCTTTTCATTGTTGAATTTGATTTGTCTAATTTCATAAAATGGTCATTTGCGGAATCTTTTGAAAAGCGGATGTCTCTCCTCAGCGTTCCTCTTTCCTCCGCCCTTCTGAATGGTCGTATAAGCGACGATATTCGCTCCCGAATATGCGGCCATGTCCGCCTCCTTTCGAAAAGCCTAAAATAGGCCATATCGTTTCATCGGCGCTATTAAAAGTTAGAAATCTGCGCAAAGAAACGGCAACAAACTCAATGAAAGGAGTTTTTTTAGGAGAAATCAAACGATTTAGTTCTCGGGTAAGCTCATTGTGTTTAACATTTAGTTTCCGTGTTAGGCCTCGAAAAGAAAAGTGGCTTCACAATTAAATCTTTTGGTATTTCTGACGATTCCCCCCCCCCCCCCCCTCCGCTCTCTGACACCAACAAAAGTGTACATTTCCTATGCATTAACGTTTAACGCACCCTCGACTGGCCGCTGCCGCCGTCCAGCATTTCCTCCTTCATTTCCTCTTCCATTGTGTCCGCATCGGATGCCTGAAGCACTTGACTCAACAGCTTCAGCTGCTCGTCTTTGCTGCCAAAGTCCAGCATCTCTTTCATCATGTCCGGAAACTCGTTGACCACCTAGAGAAAGTGTCAAATTTATCTGTCGGATGGACTTCATTTTTGTTTCCCAACGAAGGCCCAAAAGGCTCATTCACTTTGTAAGCGTATCCCTGGTTGACCAGAAAGCGTTGCCTTTTGCGCGAATAATTCATCTCCACGGTGTCCTGCGAGACTAACGAATAAAAATAAGCGTTGAACGCGTCCGTGCTGTATTTTTTGGCCCTCAAAATGCGGCCCAATCGTTGCGCCTCTTGCCTCCGGGACCCGCCATGGGCACTTATTTGAACGAGTACATTCGCCTCCGGCAAATCGAACGAAGTGTCGGCGACCTAAAAAACATCGAAAGAAGGCGAATTGCAAAAAATAATGAAATAATTGCTGCACACACCTTTGACACAAAAATGGTGTTCACTTTCGGATTGTATTGGAAATTCTGCAAAATTTTCATCCGTTCCGCCTGCGAGGTCGCGCCGTACAGATACGGCTTGCTCATCTGGACGGCGAATCTTTTCAGCGCAAAAACATTGTCCGAGAAAACGATAATCTGCGCGAATGCGGGGAGGGAATTGAACAATTTGGGGGTTTGATTTGCCCCCATTTGGCTTATTAAAGATGCTTATGAAGCAGCCCAAAAATGCCAAATTAAATAAAACTTTCTTCCGACTTTGTCGTTGCGACGCTCGTGGAACCGGATAAGGTATTGGCACACTCGGTATTTGTTTGGATTCATCACGGACAGCAACAATTTCCGGTTGATGCTTGATTTCAAATAGTAATCAAAGAATTCGGCGGTCATCGGACACCAAACCTTTAATAAGTGGACAATTAAGTAATTTAATCAGAAGCAACTAAATCGGCACCTCCGCACATTGCACTTTGGCGATATGTCCGGCCTTTTGCAATTCCATCCAATTGGCTTCGTAAATTTTCGGGCCGATCAAGAAGTTCAGGTCGGTAATTTTGTCGTCCTCCCTCACGAGGGTGGCGGTCAAGCCGAGTTTGCAATGGGCGCGTACAATGGTCAAAACTCGACGGAACATTTTGGCGGGGATGGTATGCACCTCTAAATGTTTATTTGGCAATAATGCTCCAACAAAGCTCCCCACCGTCCAACAGCAACAGCCCCCACTCCAAACTTTCGATGTAACGCATTGCCTCTTCAGCCACATAAGTGCGTTTACCGGTGTACGCCACCATCGAATATGAGCTGACGCAGACCGTTGGTTTACTGGCTTCAGCGCCGGAAGGGACCTGGTCACGAGCATCGCGAGTAAATCGAATGATCTGCGAGTCCTGGATGGTCGACCAAAGCTGAAGAGGAATTGCATACAAAACGGAGAAGGGAATTCTCATGGCATTGGCAGACTTTGAACTGGGACCGCCACTGTTCCACGGACACATTGCTTGTCGCCAACACCAAGCATCGCTTGTTAATCGTTGTGGCCGCCGTCACTCCGACTAACGTTTTGCCGGCACCGCACGGCAAAACGATGACGCCGGAGCGGGCACGGCTATTGCCAAACATTTTCCGCAAACTTTTCTCCTGGTATGGCCTGAATTTTGTTTGATGAGTTTGATTAATTCTTTCAGCACGCCCTCTAAATTGAACGCCTGACCTCAGTGTCGTCGTCGGCTTCAAATCGATGTTCAGGTTGGGGTTGAAAGTGTCGTTGCGGAAGTCGTATTCCGCAAGCAACGGATATTCCAATTCGATGCAACGCTTTTGCACTGTTTCTATGCATTCTTGCCTGACTAAAGCACACGGAAACGAATGCCCGAGGGATTAGAGTTTATATCTTTTTCGTGATCTGATCCAGTTCGGTTTATGCTGCAGAGATTTCGATCAGATACGGCGATGGCATTTATTCACTCACTTTCGAACGTCAGCACTTCCAAGTTGCGCAACGCCTCACTGTCATCCTCCTCCCTGTCGCCCGTCAGTTTCTCGTAGAACTGGTCGATGTCCTCGGGCACTTCCTTGTCGGCCGCCGTCCCGTCGACAGTTGCCGATTCCGTTTGATTCGCTGTCGCTGCACTTTTTTTCCCCGCCGATTGGGTAGCAAATCCGACGATTTGGCTTTTCTCTCTGCTCAAAACCGTCTAAAATGTAAAAATCAACGAAATCCCACAAAACTCCCTCCGCTGCACCTCCGCCGCCCCAGCAGCCGATCGGCCACCCTCATCCGCCACCAAACAGTCCTGGATTACTTTATCCTTCAACAACCGCTGCACAATGTCCGAATGCCGCGACTCCACAAAGTACGCGTTCTTCTTCAGCACCAACTTCACCTTCCCGTAACTTAGCGTGCATATCTGCAAGAATTCAATAAAAATCGTATTTACAGACTCATTGCCTCAATGAACTGCTTGATCCCGCTGGGAAGTGAGTGTTTGCATAGTCTGTCCAAATATTCGATGATGTCACCCGTCTGCAGTCCGATGGACACCGCCGCGTAGAGGGAATAGGCGGTCAGCTGATACTCGTGGATGTGTTCAGGACGACAAATTGGCTAAGATTAAAACAAAGCGTTTGCTTCAGAAACCCCAAATTTAAGGGCTTTGGCTGACTTCCCCCCCCCCCGCCATTCTTTACCCAACCTCGGCTATTGCGATGAGAAAATCGGCCGCGTGTTTGTACACGGGGGAAAAGGATTCGAGGAAAATGTGCCCGTCGGGGGCCACCCAAAGAGGGCGTGACGAATGGTCCCTTTTCAGCTGCACTTCGGAACGGTAATCGCGCGCCCCAAATTCGTCCTCTTTTTCGACCGAAGTCGACGGGTCGTCCAAACGCCGACTCGCAGCCTTTGGGGCTGAAAGTTACGTACGTAAAGGTTTAATGACCGGCCTAATTTGATTCGAAACTCACCGACAACGCCGCCAGCCGTCGAGGGTTTGTCCGCCATTGCTATTTTTCAAATTTGAGAAGAATAAAGAACCAAAAAACTGTCCATATAATAAATGATGACGGTGTGTAAACCGTAACAGAAAAACTCTCAAATTTGATGAAAATTTTTAATCAGAAAAATTCATTAAAAATATGTTTAAAACACTTATTATACGCAGGGACGTAGCTAGAAAAAATTTTCGGGGAGGGGAAAAAAGTCGGTTCTTAGGGGTGTGTTTTTTCCTTTTTATTGCATTTTTGTTAAGCAATTTTTCCCGATTTCTGGGGGTGCATTTTTCGTTTTACTCCATTTTTTGGGTGGCTCGGCGGTGCCGATAGGCGCCGCCGAGAAAAATTTGAATTTTTGGCTCGATTTGTTAAGGATTTTCAATAACATTTTTAAAATCGGCCCTTTTTTTGAAGTTTTTTAGGAATGGGAGGGGTCGGCGGTGCCGATAGGCGCCGCCGGAGAAAATTTTTGCATTTTAATTGGATTTTGTTAAGAAAATTGGTCAAAAAAATTGCAAAAGTGCAAAACAATAGGGTCCCACCTCTTGTTTTTTTTTTTCTCAAATTTCATTTCGGGGGGGGGGGGGGAGGGAATTCCCCCCCCCACCCCCCTCTGGCTACGTCCCTGATTATACGTACAATCACCAATTTGCATCGATTAGTTCAATCCGTCTTCTCAGCCGGTTTCCCCTCGTCCCAGGCCGTCCGTATCCAAATGATCAGCACCACGTGAACCAACACAACGGCAGCAATGGCCGAGTAAAGCATCGAATCGCGCGTCTGGTAGCCCAAAAGAGCTGTAAATTTAGTTTCAGAATTTTGTTGGATATGCAAAACAAACTTTCGAAGAGGAAGTTCTTTAGCAGAAACATGGAGCCAAGTGGAACGAACAGAATCAGAAAACTGTAGGCGAACAGACTCTTCATTCGACTTTTTACCAACGGATCCCGCAAATTCGGAATGATTTCCTCCATCGTTTTGACAAACAACTTTCATGCAATTCGGGTTACATTAACAAGTATTGGGAATGGAAACAAAATTCTTTCGGTCGCATAAACGCTTACCCAATAATTTAAAAAAATCAACAAAAACAGATTTATGCAAAATGTTTTCTCCCTGCTCTTGAGACTATGAAAATTACAATTGAAAAGTTGGGAAGTTCAAATTGCTATGTTGAATATGTGTTGATTGATGAAGTGACGGATGGACATTCAAATGAATCGAAACGGTTTTATGCCAAAACTAACGATTTTAACACCCAACCGAACTCTTAAAATGGTTGTCAACAGATCAATGGAAAAGGAAACAGACAGAGATGGAAAACCATCAAATTTAAAGGCCAAAAACTACAAAAAAAAAATCCCCAATTTTCTATTTTGTTTTAGCCATTAACACGACGGTTCTGGACTTTTTGCTATTAGTGCAAAAGGTCCAAGGTCCCAGAGCATATATGCATTTAGGAGAGCGCATTTTCAACTGAATTCAGTGTATTTCCATCTCGTCAACTTGTTCAGCTAATCCGTCTTCTTGGCTTCCTCCCCACCGGCCGATGCCGTCATTTGGTTGGCCAATTCGCTCTCGTCCCTGGATCTTTTGTTTTTATAAATTTAAATTATAAAAAATAAAATAAAAAGTGTAGGAAAATGCGGTTGTACCGGTAAGCAACCCAAGCAAACACTGCCAGGATGAGATAAACAGTCGCTGCGGCAACAATGCCCGCGTAGAGAATGGCACGGTCATGTGCCAAATGGAAATGTCCTGAAGTGTGAATTTGTAGTTGGCTCGTAGAGAATATCCACAAATGCCCCCCTCTAATGGGGGCGACGACCAGAAGAAAGCCGGAGAGTATTGAAGAAGCAAAATGCTCGTAAGCCCAGATTTTTGAAAAACCCCTCAAAAGTGCGAAATATAGCAAAATCTTAACAAAAACATTATTTAAAACAACAACTCAGGCGGGCACAATTGGCGGTCAACCGCCATTTTCCTTATTTGAGTAGGGGGGGGGGGAGTAAATTCAAAAACGATCAATGGCATTTTGGCGTACCGATGAAGAGGAAGCGATATGTGAGGAACATGAGCGTCAGAGGCACCGTAAACAGAATGCAGCTGAAAGTGATCAGCCGCGCGATCGCTTGGTTGCGCGTCTTCGTCTCACAGAGCGCGTCGTTGTCTTCGTCTGAACCGGAGGCCGCCGTTTCCGCAAATAAAAGGCCCTCTCCGTCCATTTCTTCGACGTCCTTAACACTGCCCGCACGGCCAAAAGAGCCGTCGTCCCCTTTCTTTCTTTTCCGTCCGCCGATGACGCCATCGCCTGCATTTTGAAAAAATTTAACGCCTTCGCCTCCCCCACCCCCTCCCCCATCAAGTCACCTTCGTCCTCCGTGTCCGTTGTTGCCGTGCTGCTGGCCAACGAAGAACTCAACGAACTGATCGTCAGCCGATCGTCGACGACTCCATCGTCAGCGCGTACATCGGCGGCTTCCAGAAGCGAAATTCCGTTGTCGGTGCTCGCAGTGGTGGCACTGTTTGTCGACATTTTGGTTCTTATACATACGCAATGTTGAAAAGATGAATCATATCATATAAATGCCAAACAATACTTGTTTTTTTCAAACATAGAGTGGCTAAATGAGTTAAATAATAAAATTTCATGTGTTTTATGTACTATATAGACAATTGCAAAAAAATAATTTAGATGATAAATAGATCGCATTATTATTATTTGTTTTCATTCTCAAAGAGATCTTAGCATTCTTAGCTTAATGAATGATTCGTCGACGTCCTAAAAAGAATCATCGCTTTCTCTCGCGCCCGCCCTTCACAGAGTCACAGAGAACCACTCGACTCGCAGCTCTTGCCCCAAAAAGTTGTAGCCGTTCAGCGCAGCAATGGCTTCGGCCGCTTCCTTTTGGCTCTCGTACTGCACAATCGCATAGCCTTTGGAATAGCCGCCCCGACAGTACAAATTCAAATGCATGTTCATCACACTCCCGTACTCCTTGAACAGGTCCTTCACTAAAAGTTTGAATTTGATCATAGGACCTTATACAAAACCAACCAATATACAGACCTTCATTTTCCTGCGCTTTCTTGTTAACATTCGTAACAAATATGATCCATTCCTTAAATTTACATTAAAAGTAAATAAAGTCGGGTGTTAAACTAAACAGAAAAAGTACCTCAACAGAGCGCTGTGGCCCTCCAACGGACGACCCTTCCTCATCCAGAGATTCGTCTTGGACAACACTCTTCTGCGATCCCTCAAATCCACGTCTTATCTTTGCCAACATTCCTTTTTTGATTTCATCCACTAAAACCTTCAAAAATAAGCTGCACAAGACAAGCATCACGTACATTCAGCATCCGTCACTTCTAGAACCGCTTGGTTGCGCGCGACTCCATCGGCGGTTTCCATACGCCAAATTCCGTTGTCGGTGCTCGGCCGGATTTTTGTTTTTTTGGTTCTTATACACTCGTGATGTTCAAAAGATGGAATCATATTAGGTCGATCCATAATTAGTGTCGCTTTTTTGGTTAAATTTTTTTACAAAATTGGGAAATAACAATAACAAATGCAATTACAATCTTATATTCGGGCCGCAACACGCAATGTTGAAAAGATGAATCATATCATACAAATGCCAAACAATACTTGTTTTTTTCAAACATAGAATGGCTAAATGAGTGTAATAATAAAATTTCATATGTTTTATGTACTATATAGACAATTGCAAAAATAATAATTTAGATGATAATAGATCGCATTATTATTTGTTTTCATTCTCAAAGAGATCTTTAGTAAGCGCTGCACCAGGCAAATAAATCAGTCGGACAAAGTCATCCAACACCGATTTGACAACTCCGATATGCTCCAACTAAAAATGAATATTATAAAAAAAACAATTTTCAAATTGCCTGAGAGAGTGCGGCCATTAACCGGGCTTCCGTCTCTAGCCCATCAATAGGCTCGGCCAAGGAATCAAAGGCATCTTGGAGAGAAGAAACTTGGATCTTGACGGAGTCAGTGTGCGTGACGAGCAGTCGGTAGGCGAGAACAATGTCCAAGTTGCTTTTTTTGTCGGAAATGTCGTCGGCCAAAGAGTGGTCCAATTCACCGGACAGCGATGGGTCCAACAAATCTGGGGGGCCGGGCCCAGCAATAAATTTGACGGGAAAGGGCTGCAAATTTTGCAGAAAAACCGAGTCCAGAAATTGGAGCAGTTCAATACGGAGTTTTGCGTCGAGCGGATGAGTGCGGCGACCGAGAAGCTTTTGTTGACCGTCAAAAAATTTGGCGGAATTGGATAGCACACGTTTTAAAGAAGTGCGAAGACGAGAGGATGCTGAATGTTTTGATGTGTAATGATAAAAATGTTATATTAGTCTAATTAAGACTCGACTTAAAGAATTTAAGCCGATCCAATAGCACGAAACCTGCAGAGTATCTTAAACTATCGGCCTTACAAAGTCTAATGAAGCGCGGACTTTATAAACAAACATTTTTTCATCGGTGCAACATTTTCCGCCTGCTCAATTCGGTTCTGTTTTTGTTGTTCATTCAATTTGTTGACCAATTCTTTGAATTGGTTTTGTTGGCAATTATCCTCAATAAATGTGTTAATCACTTTGAATTTGTTCTGCCATTTGTCACCCGTCCAATGCTCCCATTTTACTTTTTGTTTTCTAAAAAATAAATTAAAAGTAAATTGTAAGAAAGTTTTACTCGTAGAATGCAGCAAAGTCTGTTTTGCTTTGTATTTGACAGTGCAATTTGAAGATGAACACCGCATCGTTTGGAAATTCTTCCGTGTCGGTCAGTTGGACAAATGCTTGCAGCGAAGCCAAATACTTTTCAGCACTTTTTGTAAATTCAATTCGTTCATTCTTAACAAAAGAAAATATGTTAATAATTAATTGCAAGACAAACCAACCGCCTTCGGACGTTTGCCATCGCCGTACTCTGTCGCATATTCGAGCAGTGCGAGCACCAACGGTTTTCTAATAGCGGACAAAGTTCTGAATTCGCGCACGAATAGCTGTCGAACAAAGTTCAATGTGCAGGCGTGGAATTGAACGTTCGCTTTTGGCAAAAGTCCGAGTTTTATTTTAGTGGCAGAAAAAAATGTGAGCAAAAAATTCTCAGCTGGCGGCAAAGGCATTGAATGGACGCGCATTTGGACAAAAAAAGTGCGCGGAATTCGTTCGTCGATGGAGGCAAAGGAAATCGAAGTGTAAACGACGAGAAGGACAAAAACTCTAAAAAAGCATAAAAAATTAATTGGTCATTATTTTACATTTACCGTCTTTCTCTAAGGGAAAAAACGCGTTCAAACACTTCACGTTTTGACAAAAAATTGCTTTGAAAGAACAGAAGCAACTTCTTACCGGATTTCTAAATTAATTCCGAATTCATTTAAAATTCCAAAATCTCCTCACAATCAAACGGTCGTCGCGTTCACTTTCAATATCCGCAGCCAATTCCTCTGTCCCAGCATCAAATTTACTTTTGATAACCAAATTCGGGTGTTGAACTCGGAGCCGATCAAATAGCCAATTCCAATCCAAACAATGACCGGACAAAAACAATGCCGGGACGCGATTAAACACTTAAAATACGAAATTTGAATTCAATATTTGCATATTAATGATTAACCACAAGCCAAACAATGAAATAAATGACAGCCAAAGCAACTCACATTCACAAGGGTCATTGAGGATCCGATCGAACTCGTCCAGTGTGCCACGGTAAATCTCCTCCATGGTGCTGTCGATGGCTTCATCCAACTCTCCCGTCAACTCTCTGAACAGCTTATGGTCCAATCTTTTCCTTGTCCCTTCTTCCTCCTCCTCCATTTCTTCCTCAAAAAACACTTTTCTGGTGCTAGAACCTCTTTTCAGCATCCGGGAAAACTGATCTGGCCTCTCTAATTGTAAAAATGATTAGAAATGTTACAAAAAATATTCCTTGTCAAGAGAACAAAACTGCAAATCGGTTATGTTTTTTTTGTCTTCTTTATCATAATAAGTTCCTAATATATTTTATGTTATAAAAGTGGTCGAACTGGCCAATGGTACTTCAGTTTGAAACGGTGCATATCCATATTTTATACTATAATTTAATTTAAAAAACCCCCGTTTTAGAAAATAAAAAACGGAATGAAATCCGACCACCTGGCGGCACCCGGCAAAGGAACAGTAAATTGAATTGTTTACAAGTGAAATTGCACTATGTCATGTACAATTAAAGGTCGACCGTTCGTTGGTTGAGGCTATAAATACCCAAAGAAGATTAGGCCTAACGTATGAAAGAATGCGAATTTCAAAAACTAACAGGTCGTTAACTTTAGGAAATGCCATCGAAATGAAAGATGAAAGGAAAAAGAAGCGCGAGCTTTACAAAAAAGAACAAATAAAAACATGGGCCCTCCACACCCTGGAGGAGTAAAGCACACAAATCCCGTCAGTTAAGCAGGCGGAGGCTGAAGAATTTGGATAACATTTGCTGCAACGCCCGCCCCAATTGCGAAGAAGCCGAGGACGATAATAAAACAATTGCACCCGATAAGAAAGGCACGTCGGAGAGGACTCAGACTCAACTTAAAATGGGGTGGGGAATATTCCAATCAATCCAATCGAAATCTTTGTTAAAATACACGTCAATAATTAAAACAAATTTGAATGCAAAATCCGCCCATTTGTTTGTTTACCTTCCAATCGCTCCAAAATGTGACAATTTGAAAGAACGGCGGATAAACCAATGCGCACAAAGTGCCCGAAGTGACACCGACCTAAACAATAATAAAAACATAATTTATGTTTAAATGCCGGCCTTACCAAAGGGATCATCACAGCCAAACGGGGAATGAGCACAGCCATCAAATAAGTGACCAAAACCCAACCAACCCGAAAACCTTTGTCAACAAACTAAAAACGTTTTTTGCATTTACAAAAAAGGGAAAATTAGAAAGAAAGGACCATCGCAGGAATACTCGGAAAGCGAGAGGTGAACTTCCTTCGGAACCCTTTGTAGAACATGTCAAACACCACGTACATCGCTATTGAATGGCCCAACATAGATTGAATGCACAAAAAAGCATTGACCGCAGAATAAAGTCTAAATTCAAAATTTAATTTGTTTTTTTGTCATTTTGCAAACAAACAAACCCGGTATGTGGCACATTGACAGTGATCGTCTCCTTGACATTCGTCCCGAAAGCGTTGTAGCCAAAAAGTCCAATTGCAATCATAAACAACTAAATAATAATATTTAAAAAAAATAAAAGCTTGGGGTACCGTGCAAAGGCACATTGTTGTTGGCAGAACGCCAAAGTTGTCGAGAAAATCTTCCGGCGTTGCCAATTTATTTTCAATCGGCAGAATCATTGTTTGACCCTCGAAGGCGTACATCGACATTCCGACAAAAATTATCTGAGATTTGTTCAACAAAATAATAAATACAAAAATGCCCACCGTATTAGTAAAATTTGTGTAGGACGGCAGCTCGTCCCATTTGCTGGGCTGCGTCAGCGTAAATTGCATAATCACTCCGGCCCCAAGCAAAAAGAAAACGGAAGAAACCGCGGCAAAAACACTTATCACGCGCATTTCAGTGAACCTTGTCAAATAACAAAGGCATTTCATCGAAAATACCCCAAAATTCCCAAACATATTCGTAAAAATGATAAAAACAGTGGCAATAGTGGCCATCAACGTGGTGGAGTTGCCAAGCCACGAGCCGAGCATGTGCACCATATTGTCAGCGATGAAGAGAATTGCAACGGCACACATTCCTGAGATCAAAGTGTTAAAATTCCACAAAAAACAGACATCAAACCGAGTTGATAGAAGAGAATGGTAATGTTAACAACGTACCTAAAAGTTAAAAAGGTATTAGCACTAAATATTATAAAGGCACGCGGACATTATTCTTTTGCTGTTCTGACGCAAGAATGGCACTTCGCTGTAGTCGCACACTCTTTTCGCAAAATGGCCGTAATCGAGTGATGGGACGCCAGACCTGGAATCGTTGAGTAACTTTGGGGTAATAAATACTCCAGTTTGACCCCCCCCCCTTTTTTTTTTGAAAAAATAAAAGTCAAGTAGCTTTTTAGGGGACCTGCGAAGACGGCTAAATTCGATTAGTTGTTTAATTTTCTAAAAACGAACCAATTGATTCAATGAAATGAGTGATAATATCTCAGACGACCCCTTTTAAACGTTTTAGTCAGAGATTTAAACTGTTTGAATTCATTTGAGGGTTTGAAAGTGGTCAAAAGAGGTCAGACTTGAATGGCACGCCACCGATATAAATAATGAAACCAAACTATTAGCAAAAATGGATTGAACGCCCACTTTTTGGCCAAATGTTGAGCAGAGCGGACAAGAATGTGGTTGCCGTACCAATTAAAGCCAGCAATGACAAAAGTGAGGGCTAACGAAACCTAAACCAAACAAATAATAAAAGTCGCATAGCAAAAGCAAAAGCAAAACCCATTTCCCGCCAAGCATCCACGCATAAGGCAATGAAAAGCAACCGGCGTTGAACATACTCTTCGAGAGCGTCAAAACAGCGCGATGGGACCTAACACAAGAACTGATAATTCCGTCCTTTTCCCGAATTCGACCATTGGTTTTATTTATATAATATGTACAACAACGAAAAAGGTATGGATAATTACGAAATCACATCGCCCTGCCGACGATCCGTGGGCCGAACCAAAGCCTGAACATCATTGGAATCGGAGGGAGTCGAAATTGATACGGGTTCTGCTTGCAGAGTCCCTTGCCCTTGTTGAGAAGAATTGGGATGCGCCTCCATTTTCCCTTTTTTAAAAAGAATGACCCGTCAACAATTGTTAATTTAATTTGATTAATTCAATCAAAAGATTTGGTGACAGAAACAAATTCAGTGTCAATCAGAGGGTTCGGTTAAAAGCAGCAACAGAACGTGAATAAAGCTGTATTGAGTACCAAAAGCACTTTCTTTTTTTAAGCAAAATTATGCCAAATTTAATTGGAAACTAAACGATTCGTCCTAATAGGGCCGTTCCGTTTGATTTATCCCTTCCGCATTTAAATGTTCCAATCGTTACCGCCCTCAATTTGCAGTATCAATTACCCACTTAGGGAGAAAACCGCAAGAAATACTTTTATTTGTTGTCAATTAAAAGAGTACCAGTGATAACGTATCCATAGTAAGCGATAGGCAAAATGGTACCCCCCCCCCCCCCCGGCGGAAATGAACCCACGACACTCGACGCGGCATTTAGCGTCACACCATCCCAAAACAATTACAATTGGGTTCCACCAATCGTGCCCCACCCTGAGGCGTTTTAACCGTCCAACCAGAACAGATCAAAATTTGGCTAAATTAATCCTAGAATTTTTCCACCCAATTTTATGTGAATCGTTTTAAAACAATCTTCCGTTTCCATAGAAACGCATTCAATTCTGTTTTGGTCAAATTTCCCCATTCTTTTGGTCTGTTAGACCTCAAAATGGACGTTGTGCTTAGTCGAGTAGACTATGCCCACGTTGGGACAACTTCGAACGGTGGGCGAAAGCATTTCCATTGGGTCAATTGAAAGTCCCCCCCCCCCGGCGTTAAAAGGTTGTCTTTGCGTTATTCAAAATCTGTCGGCGAACGGAAGGGCCGAAGATCAGCCAGCCGGAGCCTCGGAAGACACTGGCGAAAAAGCGGACAAATTGGGGAGAAGGGGACGGCGCGGGAGCCGGAAGGGCGAGCCGATTGCTTTGGAAGACAAAGTGGGCGATGAATGAATGATCAACGGTCGGTCATTCGGAGTTCGTTGTGTTCAGGTGGTGGTCGGGGGACAGAACGGTGTGTTGCTGTGCATGGAGAGGCGAAACAACGACACAAATGTGAGAGTGCCGAATTTTAATCGCTGCTGCTTTTGTTGGCTTGATCTCGCTGATCAATTTCTCACCAAGATTCTCTACAAAACCCCGCCGGGCCCGCCAATTTCGCGTGTTTATTTGGGCGGTGCACTCGGTTCCGTTCAGGACAAAGCCTTCGTCGCCTGTGGCACTGAGGTTTTGAGGGAGGGGGGGGGGGTGTCAGTCGGTTTCACAAAAACATCCGAATTGGGTCTGACCAGGTCAGAGGCTACAGTCGCAAAGGGAAGCAGTTTCTGGCATTTGAGAGCAATTTGACGGAGGAGATCCGATCATTGTTCATCTACGGAGTGGACATGTTCATCGGAGGCAACAATTCCCATTACCAATTCCACGATTGCGTGGAGAAAAGTGTGGGTCGAAGGGTGGAGGAGAGAGCATTTTGATCTTTTTGAAGTTTGTTTAAATATTCTAGCATTTTTTCTGTGCTGATCAGATCATGGACTGTGTGTGTTTGCCGGTGACGGAAGGCGGATGGGTGGGCCGGGGTCTGACTCCCGTGTTGGCATGTGCCGACAAGACCATCAAGGTCGATCAATTCAATTTGTGCAATCTTTGCACTTTTCTCAGGTCCTGGAAGGGTCTCGACTTGTCTACGAGGTCTGTCCCCCCCCCCCCCCTTCCCTCTCCCTCTTCCACTTATTCTCGACATTTCAATTCAAATTGCGCAGGTTCCCGTCGGCGATGTGCCCACCGTTCTTCACCTGTTCTGTAACGATGGCGGCTACAATAAACAGAAAGTTTTGTTCGGATGTCGTAACGGAGTGATCGGACTGGTCGACTTGGGGGTGGACTATTCGACCGTCTCTCAGCAGATTGAAACCAAATCATTCGCCAGTAGGAGAGGAGCTTTCTCAGATGGGATAGGCTCAAGACCGGACAATTCGACAGTAATTCCAATTTATTTTGGTCACTGTCGGATTGTTCACTTTTGTCTGTTCCGGTCTGTGCCATTCCAGCTGATCATTACCATTGATCTCTGTCTTCCTATTCATCTTTTAACAGCGGTGACAGCCATTCATTGTTATCCGTTGGTTGACCAAAAGGGGTCGAGACCGGACGTTGTAGTGGGAAAGGAAGACGGGCTTATCGAGCTGTATGCAGTGGACGAGAACGACACGGTCATTGAAAATTTGATCGCATTTATCTAAATTTTTTCTATTTAGTTGGCTTTTCGACAACTTGTCCAGTGCGAAGAGCGCATCACCGGGCTGTGTTGCGGAAGAGTTGGTTCTTCGCACTTTCCAGAAATCGTGGTCAGCACGTACAGCGGATGGGTTGGTTGGTGAATGGGAGAGGGTGTGAAAGCAGAATGTTTATAAACAACATTATCGGCTTCCTCCATATCCGGTTTTCTCCAAGTTGTTCGGACTGACCACGGAGCCGGTGTTCGCAATGTCCGAGTCGTCGACTTCCGGCACGAATCGACAGCAGCAGGACGAAACGGGCGGGGGCGAGAACAGCAGTTCCGCGATGGCCCCTCAAATGGAAGTGAAAGTGCGTCAAATGAGGTCGGCGAATGGGCCGGATGGGATTTGTGGCAGATGACGCCTCGGGCGTTGCTTCAGAATGGAGTTGGATGAGTTGGAGAGTCGGGTTCGCACGGAGAGGGAACGCTTCCATGGAGAAATCGCTGCTGCTGCTGCAGCACAACAACAACAGAACGGAGCAGTTCAGCAATCACAGCAGCCCGTAGCCGAGCTTGCTTCATTGGATTTTACCGTAAATGACAGATTTGCGCTGCGTAAGGAACTGGCCTGGTCAGTTCCGTTGAGCATTTGTTGCCTCCGGCATATCAAAGCACCTTCTCATTATTTTTCAGCTACACTCTCTCTGTTGAGCTGACTGTGCCCATTGACTATGTGCTAATGCAAAGTGACGTCAGTGTGGACTTGTTGGACGTGGAGCGCAATTCGGCGGTGACTTCGAAGACGGAGCCAGAACCCGGCGTATTGGGGGGGGGGGGGGTTTAAGATTGATCTTTCTTTGGCCACCAAACAGTCTGGAAATGCTTTATTGGCGGTCTATCGATGCCAAACGGACATCACGCGAATGGAAATGCGAATTCGCAGCATCGAAGGACAATTCGGAACGTTGCGGCTGTACATTGTGCCGCGATTGATCCCTTTGACGTGCAAAGTGAGCAGCTTTTTTAAAAATCTTTGAATTTTTGAAATATTCGAGAGATTTTAATTTTGGGTCCGAAATCAGTGACAAAAGGTCGACAAAATAAAAAGGTTTTCGTGGGAAACAAGAATTGTTTATATTGTCTCAAACACATTTGTCAATTATCCGTCCTCCGAACAAAAATTAACAAAGACAAAATGCAAAGAGATAGGAGTGATCGATCGTCAGCCGAATGGAATGATCAGAGATTTATTGGGACTCAGTGAGAAAATCGTTAGCGAAGGCCCAACGAACAGCAAGAAGCGCATTGGCCTGCCGAATGGTAGAAACAGCCCATGTTACAACCGCAGAAATCGCCGCCCCGCTTCCACTGCAAAATCCAAGTTCCAAAAACGGAGTGATTGGACTCGCAAAACTCACCAGATCATTCAGACTGAGTCTGATGTCGTTGTGCTGTGATCGTTGTTTGTTATGTCGTGCAAGTACTGCTTCGTCTTCGTCTCGCACTTTCATCCGCCTTTGCTGCTCTCTGATCAGCATATCTTCGGCGGGTTGGTCGTTGTTGTCGTCGTCAGTGTGGAGGATTATGGGGTTGGCTGTGGAGAAGAGTAAAAAGCGACGGAAATGGCGGGCGGACGAGGGACACGGCAGGAATATGAGAAGGCCGAGGAGGAGGAGCAGTAGCGGGAGAACAACAGCGGACAGACTGCGGGAGGAGGGGGACATCTCAGGAAGGAGAACGAAGACGATCTGCTTTAAACGAGGATACGATGATCAGTGAAAACTGAAAAGTGTACGGAGCTGATGAGCGAATTTATGGGGGATCTTGGAGTGACAAAATTGGGTACACTCCATTCTTCGATCTTCCCACCCTCCCCCCAACCCCCTCTTCCATCCTCTCTTCCACCCTCTCTTCAACCCTCTCTTCTCTTCCATCCTCTCTTCCCCTCTCTTCCATCACCTTGCTTCCTTTCTTCTACTCGAAATCACCCCCTCGCTAATTGGCGCTGTTTTTGTGGAACGCGTCATCGAATTTTACCGAACACGTCATCCGTCCATGCATCATTTGCCCCGGGGCATTAAAAACAAATTGGGGGGAGGGGGGGGGGGGAGACAATTGACTATTTCGGAATCCCGGAATTAACTTGAATAATACAAATAAATGTTTTCAAAATTAATCGCATAAAAATGGGCTAAACGTTTGGATAAGGAAGTGGCACCAAAGGAAAAGTTTGGGCGAGGAAAAAAACTGTCGAAACTCATTTGGGAAGACACCGAAAAGAGAACATTTTGTGGCAAATCGGGAGGAAGTGAGCGTTTTAGAAATATTCGGAGCTGGCGGAACGGAAGATTAACAAATGTTTAAACACTTTGAATAAAGTGAATAACGAACGCCCCGGGGGTCGTCTGACCCGCACCCGCCGCTCATCTGGGAAATGCCCTCCGGTATTACATCCCAAGGGCCTTTTTAAGTGGGGATGCCTCGCCTAATCCATTTTTGGGTGCTCACTTAGCCTTTCCACAGGAGAAAGACAAATGCGCACAGCGAACCCGACACCTTTGGCCGCCCTCGTCTTGGGCCCCTCATTTCGCCTCCCCCACTCCCCCCCCCCCCTCCAGAAATCCCTCATTTCGCCTCCCCCACCCCCCCCCCCCCCTCCAGAAATCCCTCATTTGCCATCCCCCCTCCCCAGAAATCCCTCATTTGCCATCCCCCCCCGGGTGTTTTTGCATCCGTCCTTCCCTTCCTTCCAATTCCATTCATCCGCCCATTGTCATCCCTCCCGCCCATCCTCCTCCTCTCCTCCCTCTCATTTGGCCATTCCCTCAAATGCCAAATTTCCTTCCCATCCAGGGCTGGACGTAACCGGTCCCCGAGGCCGCGTAACGCGTAAGCGTAATTTTTTTAGAAATGCCAGTTACGCCGTAAGCGTAATACGTAATTACGCCGCTTAAAAACGGCGTAATTGGCGTAATCGGCGTAAGCGTAAGCGTAACTGGTTAAAACAAAAATCCAATTTTTAAAAAAATTTTTTTTTATTGATTCTTAAATAATACCACCAATTAGCAGGCGTCAATTTGGGCATTATTTATTTGAGCTATAAACTAGGGTTGCACGGGACCAGGACTTAGGGACTTTTTAGAAAAACCGGGACTTACCGGGACCAGAAAAACCGGGACCGGGACTTTTCAAGGGAGAACAGGCGCCGCCGGAGAAATTTTTACAAAAATTGGCAGTCTTTGTTAAGGAAATTGAAGCAAAAATCCAGAAAGACGTGATGAATTTATTTCTCTTGTATATATTCTTTTTTTGCGCGCAAACTCCTGTCCCGACAGGGACCTGAAAAAACCGGGAAATCCCGTCCCGGTACCGGTCCCGTGCAACCCTACTTATAAATAAAAAGTGGAATGGCATGTGGGCAACCAAAAATATAAATTTTACTTAAATGAAGTTAATTAAAAAACAGAAATAACTCTTTACACCGTCGGGGTTTGAACACCGGGTAACCCAACATCACTCGCCATCACACCACTAGGGCATTCAATCAAAAGAATAAAAAATAATCTCTACATAAGGAATTGAACTTCAGACAAAAGAGAATCTCACCACAAAGTTTAACCACTGAGCCACGTGATGTTACACAGAAATTCCTGACTTTGTAACAAAACAAAAAAAGCTTGTCCGCTACATTTTTTTCACTAGTTACGCAAAAATTACGCAAAAATGCCAGTTACGGCCGTAAGCGTAATACGTAATTACGCCGCTTAAAAACGGCGTAATTGGCGTAATCGGCGTAAGCGTAAGCGTAATTACGTCCAGCCCTGTTCCCATCCGTTCATCCTTTTGTTTTCATCCAGCAGTTGATGTCATTGTCGTCTTGTCTTAATCTCTCTTCCCGCAGCAAAGAAGGTAATCCGAGTCAAAGCCAGCCCATCCCTTCGAGACAAATCCACCCACACATTTAACGGATGCCGTTGCACTTTGACTCCTTCCCCCCCCCCCCCCAAAGCGTGTGACGCGCTTTACGAAAGCAAAAGCAAAAAATGCCCTTACCGGATAAGGTAAAAACTCCGCATAAAAATGAGGAAATATTGCAAATGAACCCAAAAAGGAAACGACTGCGGTTATATTAGCAATGATCGCCTCTCATTTATTGCCATTTTCAGTTGCGTTCCTACCCAATCAAACCGCTGGCCCTTCACGAACGCGTCCACCAATTCGACGAGTCGCGTCCGATCAATGTTCTCTCCCTGGTCGGCCCGTTCTCCATCCACGAGGCCCATTCCTGGCTGGTGCTTTGCGTGGCCGAAGTGCCCGAACGGTGCCCTCAGGCCGAGACTGTCACTTTCAATTTCCGCTCCACTTTCAACGGAGGCACAATGCTCCAGGCCAACTACAGGTATTGATAGGCGTGCTGACCGCAGAAGTACCTAATCACTTTCTGTCTGTTTCACCGACGCCAAATACCCCGCCCGCCCGCCCTCCATAAAACTCTCCAGAAGAACCCTTCCACCCCTCTTCCAGTAAGGGTCGTGCCACGTACCGAAGTGACAATCTGTCCACAATTGTAATCCTCCGGGACGTGATCTCGCGCATTGTGACGGTGAATCAGCTGAAGGTACACATCAGCTGTGACATGAACTCGGATAGCATTGGACGCACTTTGGCACTGATTTGGCCCCGATTGGAGCACCAGATTGGACTGGTCAAAAGACTCCAATTGGCCAATGGATTAAAGGTCATTCAGTTAAGGAAATGGGAAGTTGTCAAGCTTTTTAGGAATTGGAAGCCTCCTTCGAGGACATTTCGTATCTGAATCCAGAACTACGTTTAATTCTTGCAAATCAGGAAAAACTGCACGAAGAGGTGCGATTGTTGGCAGGGAAAAAGCCGAACAACAAATTTGACTTCAGGTGGACAGCCAAGCGGTGTACTTTGACCGCATTCTTGGCATTATCACAGATCTTTATATTGACAAGTACAAAATGCTTGGCCAAAACGTGAAGCACCGAGCTAAAGAGCTGTTGCAGCTGCTCCATGACGGCGAATGCACGCTGGAAGCACTTCAAACATTCTTTAACACAAAATGAAGAGAATGTTCACAATGATTGGTTTTATGTTATTGAAACAAATTTGTTTTTCCGTATTGAAAGTGGTTAACATCGAGTCTGATTCTATCCTTTAAATAAATTTTAAAAATCTTACTTTTTTTACTTAAATTCTCAGGACTATTTTTGCCTTTGAGCTGGATTTTTGGAGACTTTTACCATTTTTCGCGACTATTTCGAGATTCTCGAGACTAAAAGTAGCAGCCCTGCTCATAACTTTCTTTATATTCGTTATCAGCTCGACGAGAACAATCGATTGGTAGCATTTTAATTCGGATCTGAACCATTCCCAAATAAAGTAAAAATACCTGCCGATTTTTACAGCATTTTTTGTTGGATAATTTGGAGTGAAAATTTCGTTGGAATTGTAACATTAAGCCAAATTCAAAAAGTCAAAAAGCTACTCAAGCATCAGCAGATATCCGATAAACCTGAAACTACGCGTCAGGGATGTGCTCTGTTCTGTTCTGATTTTCTGATTTACCAGAATTTCTGGTCATTTTGGGCACCAGAATTCTGTTTTCTGATTTCTGGTTTTTAAAAAGGCGACCAGAATTCTGTTTTCTGATTTTTTCGAGAAAAAACCAGAAAAAAATCAGAAATTTATACATTTCATTATCAAATTTGGCATAAACATTATGCCATTTTTTGATCAAATTTTCTTAAGAAAACGGTTAGTTTTGGAAGAAATTGTTTGATTTTTTTAATATTTTCAGACTTTTTCAATGAAAAACCGGCCAAATTACGAAATTTTGGACCAATTTTCTTAACTAATCTTGTTAAATTTTCAAAAAAAATTTCCGCCGCCGGCCCCTCCCATTCCTAAAAACCTTCAAAAAAAAGGACCATATTTAGTAAATTTTGGTTGCAAATCCCTTAACAAATTGAGTATTTTCTCGGCGGCGCCTATCGGCACCGCCGACCCACACCCCAACAGAAGTGAAGCAGTTTTTCAAAAAATTCGAAAATCGAAAGATAAAAACACTCTCTAAAAATCGACGTTTTTGGCTTACCCTCCCACCCCAAATTTTTTTTTTTTGGTATGATATTTATTATTGCTCCAAACTTTAAGATTTTGAAAAAAATTTGTAGAATTTAAAAAAAATTCTGTTCTGATTTACCAGAATTTCTGGTCGTTTTGGGCACCAGAATTCTGTTTTCTGGTTTCTGATTTTTAAAATGGGCACCAGAATTCTGTTTTCTGATTTTTTTTTATGCAACCAGAATTCTGATTTCTGGTTTCTGGTTTTTAAAAAGGCGACCAGAGCACATCCCTGCTACGCGTTATTGAAAATTAAGCAAAAGATTTACATTAAAAAGAATTCGAATGCTTCCATTCGAAGTGCAAAACTTTTCAACGGGGGCTGCCGATACGACGACCTCGTCCTTCCATGCCGACACTATTCACCACGTCGAATTCGATTTCTACGGTCAGCGCGTGGCCACAGTGTCTAGCGACAAAACCGTTTGCATTTGGGATAAGGACACATCGAATGGGACGTGGAGGAAAAGCGCTTCGTGGAAGGTGCGTTCTTTGCTTGATAGTTTTCTTATTGGGTAAAACACAGCGGTGTCTCGAAGATTCGTGCTGTTTTAAGGCCTCTCATTAAGAAACATGGCGGTGCTGTGTGGAAAGTGCGCTTTGCGCATCCGGAGTACGGCCAAGTGCTGGCGACCTGCTCCTTCGACAATACCATCCAAATCTTTGACAAAGACGGTTAATTTTGAAATAATGTGCCGAAGGGTATGCGCTCTTTCGTCCTTTAGCTGCCGACATGGCGGACATCAGGCCAATCACTGGCGCTGACTCCACCAACGGATGGGTGTGCCGAGCCGTCCTAAGACAGAGGTTTTCGCTTACAAATGAATTCACTTTCATTCATTTTGATTTGTGGACACAAATTGATGGGGTGCTCTTTTAGCACTGCCAGCGCTAGCATCACGGACATTCAGCTCGCACCGCATTATTTAGGCCTTCAATTGGTATCGAAATAATTCATTACTTGTGGGTTATAGGACCGGCCAACCAAAACATTTAAACCACACAAAAACCTTCCACTCACAAATCAGTGCTGTGGAGGCAGAAGCAACAATTTAGGGAACGACGCGATTTTATTCACTGACAAATGAGTGTGCTTAACAAAAAGCATTTAGCTTTGGACCAAAAAAGTGGTTTTTGTGTGTTTTAAATGAGTTTTGGTTGGGGGATCCCCACAAGTACCGATAATTTCCCAATTTGTTGGGGGTGAAGATTCGCTTTTAGGCGGCGTGTACATCGTCGGGCCGTGTCATTATTTACGAAGCCGAGGACATAATGGCATTGGACAATTGGAATGGTTTTTTAATTTGTTTTGTTTTGTTTGTTAATGCGTTTCCGCTTTTAGTTCTCCATGATTATGAAGTGGCAATGAATCGGCTCAGTTCACTTTCCTGGAGTACCAATCGATTTGTAATTTATTCCTGCCGATTAATTTATTTTGATCATTTGGGACTTTATTTACTACTTCGGACTCTTTTTAGCGATGTTGAGAAGAATTTGTTTTTGAATCGGGTTTTTGTTTTTAAAATTTCGACTTCATAGTCTCAACATTCGGTCAACAATTTGATTTAGGATCCTCCTCACCTTGTGGTTTCTTCGGACGATGTTAATGCGCTTCCGTCTGAGAAAGTGTTTTTGTTTCGTGTCAACTCCGGCTCCGGGTTTGCTTTTTGTAATATTTAATCATTAAAATTCGATCATTTTGGACTCATTCGATTGGACCCGAACGGCGGCGAGCGGAAGCAGTTCAACTTTGTTGACCAGGTCAGCGCTGTTTGCTTTGGCCCTTCATGCGGCTTGGCCCAACACAAATTGGCGGTTGCTGTGGGGGCCAGGGTATTGGTGTTCCAATTGCTCAGTGGACCCATTTCTGCGCTTTACGCCGACACCGACTCGGACAACGCAGACGACGGCACGGAGGACGGAAGGGCACAAACGGCGGATGAAACGTCCGCGGGGACAGCCGAACTGACGGTCAGCGGGCGCGAAGTGCTGGAAGAGGGCAATGCAGCGCAGGCGAGTAACTGTCAAAGGGGCAAATGGACGAATTAAAACAAAATTGAGACCAACAAAACTGAATTTCGTCCAGGTCATTCGCCTCTCATGGAACGTTATTGGCGATGTTATCTCCGCAGTACACGCTGACGGACTGATTCGCGTGTGGCGATGTGAGTTATTCATTGTTTTCTGCCGTTTGCTGTTGTTTTATATTTCCTCCATTGGACAATTTCAGTTGTATTTTCTAACCGATGGATTTTGCTCACCACCATAACGCCTCCGGCGGAACAAGATAGAAATGCGAAGGACGATGTTTATTACTAAAGGCGATTTTCTGTCCAACTTTTTGCTCATGTTGTAATTCATATTTCTAACGAATTTAACAATGATGGGTACTCTGCTGTTCTGCGTTAATCTGATTTTCAGCATCAAAAGCAGTTTTGAAAGAGCCTTTGCATCAATTTCCCAATTTGTGTCAAATGTCGAAAGGGGGGGGGGGGGGCGTTATGTCGTTTTTCTGACTGAAAGTTCGATTTATTCCAAAGTCGGCAGTTTCTTCGTAATATTCTGTTGTTGCTTTGGTGTTAAAAGCTGTGCCAACAAGCGCCACATTGGTTTATTTTACCCTCCCCCCCCCCTCTCCCCTCATTGTGTTTCACGCGTTTTGCCCCCCCCCCCCCCTATTTGATTTGCTTCTGTTGATTTCAGTCTCCCCCTCCCCCCTCCTCCCCCCCCCCCCCATCCAATTGCATTTCCCATTTTTGCTACGTTTTCATGCCAATTGTTGCGTCGTTCATCCATTTTCCCCTTTTGCTTCTTTTTGTGATCGAATGTTTTCCGTTGGGGACGGCCGGGGCTAACGCCAATTCCCGAGCAGAGCAAATTCCATCGCCGCAGTTTCACCCCTCACGACACAAACGACAGTCTTTTTCGCGTTACATTTGCGGCATTCCCCCGTTCATTTTCCATTCGGACATTCGTAAGTGAAAATATACAAAAAGCTGATAATGTGCCCGGACTTTTGGAGAAAATTGGCGGACTTTTCGTAGTTTTGGATCAGTTTCCAGACAATAAACTTTGAGATCAAAATTTAATACTTTATGTAATTAGTTAGGTATTTATTATTTGCTATAAATATTTTCAAACTTTAAACGGTTTCCGATTTTATTTTTGGGTCCGGAATTCCGGAAATTTTTGGTATCCGGTTACATCCCTGCTTTGGACTATTCAGCGTGTTCTTACTGGGCCATTTGTGTGAACCACGGTTTTGCCACCAACTTGCCCTGCAGCGACAACCAAAGCTGTTTAGAGCGCAACGCGAACACGGAATGTGTTCAGGGGACGTGAGTCATCGTTTTGGAAGCCCAAAACTTAAATATAAAAATGGACTTTTGATCTGCTGGTTCCCCAATCAATTCAGTTGCTGCACTTTGCCGTCCGTCCAAATGCCCACGATCATTCCCGACACTTTGCAACTCTCGACAAATCCATCGACTTTTCCAACATCAAAATGTTCGATTTCGACCGTTTCCTTCGTTCTTGCCCTTTTTTCTGTCCTTCTTTCACTTAGAGCTATCGAATTGTTCGACCACTGACTGATAACCGACCGATATCCCTGGGCCCCCCGGGGGTTGCCGACCGAAACTCGACTCAAACTTTTTCTGAACTTGAAGCAACCTGCTGACCCGTCCGTACCCTCAGCAATTAGAGAGGGACCGGATTTTAAATTCTTATGAAAAAGGCAATAAAACAGAAAAGGCATTTAAAGATAACTTTCAATTTTCAGAAATGCATCCCCTGAAATGTTAAATTGATTCTTTTTTTGAGCCAAGTACATAACTTTCTCTCCTAGTCATCGAAATGTTTTCATTTTTTTCACTTTTGTTAGGCGAGACCATTTTAGTGCCTTTTGAGAGACTTTTGAACTAATCATCCGAATTGTATGGGAGACATTTGCAAATCATACTTTCATTCTTACATATTTGCATAAATTGTTTCATTTCTGGCAGACTTTTATGAAAGTTTCTTCTTTTAGTTTCGGGGAATAGAAATTGGGTGGAAAGGGGCGGCGGGGGCGGGGGAAGTGCATCCGCGGGTCAACCAAAAAAGCCTACGGGGTTAGTTAACCCGGCACAATTAATTCCTTTCACTTCCTCCCACCAGTAGACCGTCCCTTCAACTTTCTCGTTCTGTTTGTCCGTCCGTCGTCACTCGACACCCCCCCCCCCCTATCCCCCCCCCCCCTATATCCCCCCCCTATATCCCCCCCCCCTACCCCCCCCCCCTATCCCCCCCCTATCCCCCCCCTATCCCCCCCCCTATATCCCCCCCCCCCCCCCTCTATCCCCCCCCCCCCTATCCCCCCCCCCCTATCCCCCCCCTATCCCCCCCCCACCCCTATCCCCCCCCCCTATCCCCCCCCCTATATCCCCCCCCCCCCCTATCCCCCCCCCCCTATCCCCATTCCTCCACTTCGTCTCCGGTCGGCGGGACGCTTCCCCAAATTTTGTGCAAAATGTCTTTGGTCTTCACTCTGAAAGGTCGCGAATGAATGTCGGTTTGTCGGGCATAATCTGGGCGATCAGTCCAGCAGGTGTGAACAGCCCCAACCTGTAGGGCTTTATGATGAGCAACGTGACGACGGCATCCAAAAGGGGGCTGGCAGCGAGCCAAAGTTGTGTAGAGCCTTCCCAAGGTGTACTTTTTAAAAGAAATGTACTGTTTTTGAAGAGTCCGGATCTTTAAAAAACAAAACTGGCACAGCATAGGCACCAGTGCCTGCAGCAGCGTCGCCAACGCCACTTGCCGTGTCTCAAGTGTTGGACCACGCAAATGTGACTGGCCACGAAGCGAAAGACCGCCAAATTGCATAGAAAAGTGATTGCTAAGTTTTGCCGGGTTTTATTGATTCAAAACGGGAGGGTACGGTATGGAAATTTTCGAAAATAAGTCTATTCCCAAAGTATCGGAAAACAGGCCCCGAGCATTCTGCAAATACCGTGGCGGGGAATAAATTGGGGCAATTAATGGTGAGGTAGGTCCATTTTCTGCAGCCAATAACTTTCTAATTGTTTAAAAACCCAAAGAAAATTGCCCTCAGGAAACAAAGTCCTATCTGAGACAGGGTTCTCAAAGCCACCATTTTTTGAGGTCACTCTCAAAAAAATTTATTGCACGTTTTGGAGACAAAAAATGATTAAATTTATTTAAGGGACTTTCACAGAAACGAACGGAAATATTAAATTTAAGTTCGGAGAATCTAAAATAGCAATTAATATTAAAATAGGGCACAATTTGGGCCTTTTTATTTTGAGGTGATCAGCGGGTGATTAATCGCTTTAACGAGCATTTAATTGGTCTTTTCTTTGTTAGAGTCCGCCACACCGAATTCGCCTTAACAATTGGGCACGTAACAAATCGGCGCCGGTGGTTCCGATGAACACGTGGGAAGGGTTGGCCGTCAAACGGTGCAGATACTCCCTGCAAATGTTGGGATTCCATCTGCAAACTCTTTTTGTTCAAATTGTATTAAAAATTCCAAGAATTGAATGTCAACGGATTTTTGTCTGTTTGGCCTTCATAACTTTGACGTTCGAATTGTGTGAATTTGTTTTTGGTTTTTACGTATTGCTCAGTTCGGAGATGGACAGGGCGTAAAATTGCGTGTTGGCCATGGAGCGGACATTCTGTGCGCTGAAAATGCCAATTCTAAGGGCAGTTTTTGAAGGAAAACATCTGCTGGTTTAAACTAAATTAACCGGCGATAATTCGGAAATCGTTCATTTCACCACTTCCGCTTTTTGTTATTAATTTTTAAATGATTTTGATTAATTTGTAAATATAAATTTACTATTGGACGGCATCATCCTGGGAAAAGCCTGAAAATAAAGGCAAAAGTTAATGCAAATTGCCTACGGCGCTTACCGTCACTGAGCAGCACAACGAAAGCGGGCACCTGACAGAGTTACAAACAATTGAGTGTACGGTAAGAACATTTATTTGGCCAAGAGTTACGGTACCATTTCAAAAAAAGATTGTAATCTTTTGGAAATAAACTTTAAATTCATAGGAAAAGCGTTATTTTTATTCACCGGTCTTCGTCGGCGTTCCAGCAGAAGGGCCGCTTGTTGGAGTGCCCTGCCGATGTACGTGGTGCCGGTCAAGTGCCGAACCTGTTAATTGGTCAATTAAGGAAAGTTCCTTAGGATTTGCCGCAAAACGTGCCTGATGGAATGCGTCCATCATCTGCTCACTATTCCTGAACCGGTCCCAGCCCCACTCCGTCTTCTGCAGTTCGGCACCCGCAAATTGAATGAGTGCCACTCGCGGCCCCTTCTCGGGCTCCTCCAACTGAATTTGGCACAAAATCTCCTCCAGCCATCGTTTTTGCACGTCGTAAACTCGCTGCACAGAACCGCTGGAGTCGATGACGAACAGAACGTCCAGTGAGGGACAGTGAACTGCTTGCGAGGGACGGAGGAGAAAGTTTTCAAGGTGTTCAGCAGTTTTACAAGTCCCCTTAATGCAGGAATGGGTTCCGCCCCCGCCCCCTCACTTTGAGGCCGTGCCACCACACCAAAAGCCCTTCGCCTCTCTTCTTTCTTCCGAAACTCTTTGTTCAGTGCCAAATATGCTTCTTTGGCGCCTTTCCCGCCTTCTTTCACTTCCAATCGGAGCTTTTCCGGATGTGCCGGAGGCGAAGAAAGTTCTGAGAAAACTCTTCCACTGGGAAACCTTTAGGAAATTGAAGAGTTCCTAAAACTACAAAAAAGCATCTCACTCGACTTCCGGCTTTGTCAGTAAATTTATTCCTCCCTCTGATAACGAAGTTTCTGTTGTTGATGCTGAACTCCCTGGTGATGATGATGATGGAGTAGTGTCGGGTGATGATGAATGTGCAAGGAAAGCTGTGCTTGGACTGCTCCAAAAGGTTGTTGCCGATGTGTCTGGCTGTTCGATGTCGGCTTGTCTCTCCACCTCGGTGGTTTCATTCACTTGTGCTGGGGGTTCGAATACGTCCTCAGCCCGTTCGGCCGATGATAGCGATGCGAGCGAAGCGTTTGCCGTGGGATGAAAGGCGAAAGAGGCGGACAAAAAATGATAAATTAAAAGGACAATTTCGGAGTGGTCGAGAGTCTCGACTCGAGACTCTTCAACGTCCCAATGGCCTCGTACCTGCTGAATTTGTTGCCGGGGGTCGAGAACTGTCTGTGCCGTTCCCTCCACTTGGGCAATGTCCTGCAGAGTTCCGTTGCTTTGTCGCATTGTCGTCAGCTCTTCTTCGACCTCCTCCCCCCCATCCTCAACTTCCGCCATGGCCATGGCCTCCTCGTCCAATTTGTACTCCTCCACAGAAGCTATAAAAAACAATTAACTTTGTCTAAATAGCCCTTACAAATCGACTATTATTTATTGGTCCTGGGGACAGAAACTGTTCCGGCACTTTTTAGAAAAAGCCACGCTTTACTTCCTTCCCAACATTCAAAGGACAAGCAAAGCTAACCGATGGCTCCGTCCGTCCAATTCTGATGACGTTGATCTGACTGATTCTGATTGGTTTTGCCAGTCCAATTCTGATGATGTTGATCTGACTGATTCTGATTGGTTTTGCCAGTCCAATTCTGATGATGTTGATCTGACTGATTCTGATCGGTTTTGCCAGTCCAATTCTGATGACTTTGATCTGACTGATTCTGATCGACTTTTGCGCTCTCTGGGAAAATTCGGTGATGATTCAGTTCACTGGAAAGGGCTTCTTCCAAAGGCTCTTTTCGGTTACGAATGTTTTTCTCATCCCCAGGCATTTTGTCCGCATTGTCCTCGCCTTCTTCCTCATCCATTTTCTCATTCGCCTTCTTATCGTCCTCATCCTTCTTCCTTTGTTCAGAGGAAGCTTCATCTTTGATTAAAAATAGAGAAGGCATTGAGCCGGAGTGATACTTTAAATATGTGTTCGATCGATCACCTGTCAGTGAATTGGTGGACGAAGGTGGACTGGTCGAAGTTGACGGAGTGGTAGATGGAGGAGGTAAAGGTGGAGGAGGAGAGTGAGTTGAATTTGGAAAGAGATCATCCGTTGATGAAGCTTCACTCAGTTTCAGTTCATCTTGCGGCAAAGGCGTTGTTGTTGTTGTTGTTGTTGTCTGTGTGTTGTCCAAAACAAATTTATCTGTGGAAGTAAAAGAGCGATAAATTGAGCTTGTTTCCCCCCCCCCCCTCCCTAATTTAATTCCCCCCCCCACTTATTCCCCTTAATTCCCCCCCCCCCCCTCCCTAATTTAATTCCCCCCCCCACTTATTCCCCTTAATTCCCCCCCCCCCCCCCTCCCACTTATTCCCCCCCCCCCCTCCCACTTATTCCCCCCCCCCTCCCACTTATTCCCCCCCCTCCCTCCCACTTATTCCCCCCCCCCTCCCTCCCACTTATTCCCCCCCCCCCCTCCCACTTATTCCCCCCCCCCCTCCCACTTATTCCCCCCCCCCTCCCACTTATTCCCCCCCCCCTCCCACTTATTCCCCCCCCCCTCCCACTTATTCCCCCCCCCCACTTATTCCCCGTAATTCCCCCCCCCCCCTCCCACTTATTCCCCCCCCCCCCCTCCCTCCCACTTATTCCCCCCCCCCCTCCCACTTATTCCCCCCCCCCCACTTATTCCCCTTAATTCCCCCCCCCCCCTCCCCCTCCCACTTATTCCCCCCCCCCCTCCCCCTCCCACTTATTCCCCCTCCTCCCACTTATTCCCCCCCCCTCCCACTTATTCCCCCCCCCTCCCACTTATTCCCCCCCCCCCACTTATTCCCCGTAATTCCCCCCCCCCCCCCTCCCACTTATTCCCCCCCCCCCCCACTTATTCCCCGTAATTCCCCCCCCCCTCCCACTTATTCCCCCCCCCCTCCCTAATTCCTCCCCCCCCCTTCCCCCGTCGTCCCCTCCCTTTTCCGTACCCCAATAGTCTGTCCATCCCTTCCGGTGCCATTTTTCTACTTTTTTTGCTTTGCCCTTCTGCAGGATGAGCACTTTGACTGTGGTCGTAGCGGGCGGATTGGTGTTCGATTGGTTGCGCCCCTCTTGCGCTTGTGCCCCCCTCCCCTCTTCCCCCTCCTCCTTTTCTTCCTTTTCCTCCTTTTCCTCCTTTTCCTCCTTTTCCTCCTTTTCCTCCTTTTCCTCCTTTTCCTCCTTTTCCTCCTTTTCCTCCTTTCCTCCTTTTCCTCCTTTTCCTCCTTTTCCTCCTTTTCCTCCTTTTCCTCCTTTTCCTCCTTTTCCTCCTTTTCCTCCTTTTCCTCCTTTTCCTCCTTTTCCTCCTTTTCCTCCTTTTCCTCCTTTTCCTCCTTTTCCTCCTTTTCCTCCTTTTCCTCCTTTTCCTCCTTTTCCTCCTTTTCTTCCTTTTCTTCCTTTTCCTCCCCTTCTTCCTTTTCTTCCTTTTCCTCCTTTTCGTCGGATGAGAGAGGGGGAGACGGAAGAGAGCTTTTGCGTTGGTCTCTTTGCCCACTTTGTGTTGCCTTTCCCGACAGTGTTTCGTTGTGCTTCGTGCCGCCATTATTCTTCCGCTTTATTCCATCCGCTTCCTTTGTGTTCTTCATCACCTCCTTTTTGTTCTTCGCCCATTTATCCGCCCCTTTTTTGGCCTTTTCTTCTTTCCCTTTAATAACATCCCCGTCGTTTTCTTCTTTCTTCGTCAACTCTTTCTCTTCACTGCTTTTTTTCCCATCCTCTTCTTCCTCCTTCTTCTCATCCTTCCTCTTCTTTTCCCGCCTCTCCAACTCTTTTTCTTCATTGCTTTTCTTCCCATCCCCCAATACTTTTTCTTCAATTAGCGAAGTATTAAAATTCATTGCAAGTATCATCTCCTCCGGCGTTGTCCCAATCAACGCCGCCGTTTCCAGCGCGTTTATCCGGCTTTTTTCTTTTCCTCTCTCATCCGTCCGGCCCTTTCCGCTGCTTTTGTTCGTCACTTTGGTGCCGTTGCCTATTTTCTTCCCCCTCCCCATTTTCCTCTCTTCTTCTTCCTTTCTCTCCTCTTCCTTATTCCTCTTCCTCTCTTCTTCTTCCTCTTTCTTTTCCACTTCCTTATTCCTCTTCCTCCCTTCTTCTTCCTTTCTCTCCTCTTCCTTATTCCTCTTCTTCTCTTCTTCTTCCTTTCCCTTTTCTACTTCCACTTCCTTATTCCTCTTCCTCCCTTCTTCTTCCTCTTCCTTTCTCTCCACTTCCTTATTCCTCTTCCTCTCTTCTTCTTCCTTTCTCTCCTCTTCCTTATTCCTCTTCCTCTCTTCTTCTTCCTTTCTCTCCTCTTCCTTTTCCACTTCCTTATTCCTCTTCCTCCCTTCTTCTTCCTTTCTCTCCTCTTTCTTATTCCTCTTCCTCCCTTCTTCTTCCTTTCTCTCCTCTTCCTTATTCCTCTTCCTCTCTTCTTCTTCCTTTCTCTCCTCTTCCTTTTCCACTTCCTTATTCCTCTTCTTCTCTTCTTCTTCCTCTTCCTTTCCCTTTCTCTCCTCTTCCTTATTCCTCTTCCTCTTCCTCCCTTCTTCTTCCTCTTCCTTTCCCCTTTCTACTTCCACTTCCTCCCTCCCGCCGTTCGCCCTCTCTCTTTCTCCGTATGAATGTGTTTCGTGTGCCCCCAAAAGTCTCTCAGCCACCGGCGGCGGCGGCGGATCGTCCGTTATTCTGTCGGCGGAATGTCCGCCGATTGGGCCATGGAAGGGCAGTCGATCGCCGATTCGAATGCACGCTTGTGCCCTTTCCGTCTCCGTCAATAACGCCGCGCGCAATCGTTCCAATTCTTCGGAGCCCGGGCCGAAATTTAAATTTTAATTAATAAATTAATACAAAAAGCTTTTTGGTCACCCGAAAATATTCTCCTCTTTCCCCGAAATTCTGTTCAACTCAGCGTGAAATGGAAGCGCGTCGTCGAAAATGGAAACGACGAAAATTTTCACATTTTTGTGCTTCCTCAACTGCTGTGCCGGCTTCAACGGGTCGTCGATGCTCAGCCCGTCGGTGAACAGAACGATTACCTTTCCCGCGTCCGCCCTAAACGCGGCAGGGTTTCTTAATTTATTTATTTGTTTTGTTTTTTGCCTGGCTCCGCGGTCCGGACGGAACAGTTCCGACTCCGCCTTTCTCAGCGCGTACCTGAACATTTTGCTGATGAACGGAGGTTTGGCGAAATGAATTTGGAGGGATTTCTCGGAAAGTTTCAAGTGAATTTCCTTTGGTTTACCCGGTTCGCGTGCCGCCGGCTTGGAACTTCATCCGGCGAAGATGCTGGCGGATATCGTCCGCTGTCGGATAAGTGCCGAGGGCGAATTCGGTAAGGGGAAATCCGGCGTATTGGACGGCGGCGACGCGAACCTAAAAAATGAAAAAAAAAAGTGATCAGAAAATGTTTAATCAAAAGAAAGGGCTTTATTTATATTTTAAGAAAACTCCTGAAAGCCCCGAGGCCATTGTTCACTTTAAAATTCCAAAGTTTGCCTTACTGTGTCGCGCTCCAACGGCAATGACTCGACAAGAGAGACGGCCCAGCGAACGTGTTCCCGGTAGAGCTGTTCGATGGACCCGCTGGTGTCCAACAAAAACACCAAATCCAACTTCGGATGGCATCGTTCGATTGTGGCATTGGCATTTAAAACAACAGCTTCCCCCGATGAAGAAGAAGAAGAAGAAGCACTTTTCTCGTTTTTGCTGTTCATTTTGTCTTTTTCACCTCGCCCATCGACCGTTCTGTTCCCGTCCCAACGCCGCCCGTCGTCGATGTTGTGCAGCAGCCATCTGTCCTCCTCGCCCACGCCCTTCTCGTCCTTCCTCGTCTCCGATTCCGTCGTTGTCCTCGTCTCTGATTCCGTCGTTGTCCTCGTCTCCGATTCCGTCGTTGTCCTCGTCTCCGATTCCGTCGTTGTCCTCGTCTCCGATTCCGTCGTTGTCCTCGTCTCCGATTCCGTCGTTGTCCTCGTCTCCGATTCCGTCGTTGTCCTCGTCTCCGATTCCGTCGTTGTCCTCGTCTCCGATTCCGTCGTTGTCCTCGTCTCCGATTCCGTCGTTGTCCTCGTCTCCGATTCCGTCGTTGTCCTCGTCTCATTGGCATTGCCCTCTTCTGCTGTGCCGAACGTGCGGATGAATTCTTCATCCGCCCCCTCGCCCTCCTCGCCCTCCTCGTCCGCCGTCCCCTCCAGCACCATTTCTTCGGCCCCCTCGGGCACTTCGTTGGGCCCCCCGCCGTCCTCTGTCCCCAGCAGCAGCGAGTCGAAATGTTCAGCCGAGTTTGAATAGTCAACGTCGTCGAGCAGTTCAGAAGACAAATATTTTTGACCAGCGGATGCGGGAAGCGGATGCAAAAGAGTCGAGAAGAGAAGGTAAAGCATTGGGATGAGAGGAGAGGAGGAAGATCGAAATGACGCTTTGGAGGAAATCCGTCCAACGGATGACGGAACCATCTGTTTTTTGGTGAGTGAGTCCAATAAATTGAGTCTCTTTCGGCAATTCCTGAGAAGGGCATTTGGAACAAAATGAGTTTGAAATTTTAGAGAGTCCCTCCAATAAAGGCGGAAATGCCAACAAAATTTTAGAAAATTGTATTTTCGATTAGTAGTGATGCTCGAGACCTAAAATTTACCGAGACTTGACCCCGAGACTCGGCCGAAACGTTACCCTAAAAAGCCGAGACTTTCGAAACTGTCGAATCCATCAGTTTATTTTGTTTGGAGGTTATGGGAAATGTCCGCGCTATTTACTCATTTGCCATTAGCCAAAATTGTGCGAGTGGACGAACGATTCAAATGTTTGGGAATATAAAAGGATGGCATTCGACTGAAAAATAAACTATTTTTGGCATTTTCTGTCCGGCGAATTTCAAATTGACGCTGGAAGCTCACACGCACATACTCGCGCTGCTTAATTCCGATCTGATCACTTTCACTTTTCGCCATCGCCCTCTTCTGATCAGATCCGGATAACATTCCCTCCGCGCTCTTTGTTTAACAACGGAATGCCTTCCGGCACCCGCCCTCCCCCCCCCCCCCCGGGGGTTTACCACCCAAAACGACACGCTAATTCCATCCATTCTTTATGCCCTCCGTTAACCACGCAAATGGGTCGCCTCCGGTGGTCGGACGGCTTTTTCGGGATTTGACCGTTGAGAGTCGAGAACGAATTATATTTATTTAAACTTTAAAATAAAGTGGCGGCTACAAAACTTTGGTGCTGAAGAGGAATGTTTCTTTGAGGGAGTGATCGGACTTTGTTGGAACGGAATGATTGAAATGGCCAATCATTTGCTCTGACGGAATCACTAATCAGAACAAATTTAGCAAGGAATGATTTTACAATGTGCTGACAAATGAGTGAGTGAGAAGCAACGCAAAATTGGAGATTGAGTACGGAACATTTGGCATTTATCCGGTTGCGCATTCAACAGTCCCTTCTGGTTTGGTCAGATCACCCATCTCAGGTTGGGTCAGATCAAACCAGATCAGATCACCCATCTCAGGTCGGGTCAGATCAAACCAGATCAGATCAGTCACCTATCCATCACTCGCCCCCCCCCCCCCCCTCCCAATTTGTCCCTTCCGATCAGTGAATGAATGGCAAGTGTTTTGTTCGTCCTCCGCCGTGTTCCTCACTTAGACGGGCGCATAATAACCTCCGTACAAAGCGTAAGGCGACGCGTACTGTCCGTAATAAGCACCGCCCGGATAGCCACCGTATGCACCGCCCGTGTAAGTACCGTAATAGGGCGGGTAAACGCCGGCGGCCGCGCCCGCGCCGAATGGCACAAGCGATTTGTCGGACTAAAATTCAAAATTTGTTTTTTGAAATTGAATTCCACGGGTCAAATTGCAACAATTTGATTCGCCGGTCACTCGCCTGCTGCTGCTGCTGTTGGTAGTACTGTTGGAAGTACGCCGCGTGCTTCTGTTCGTACTGTTCGTTCTCTTCGTCACGAATTGCGCGCTGAGAGAAGTACAGAAAAAGTGCCGTGAACACCAAAAAGCCGATGCCCGCCCATGCGGTTACGTAGGACCATCCGAAGGTAATTTGGGTGGCGCTTTTCAGTGCCTAAAATTGTTTTGTCCTCCGAGTGATGGGATGCCGAATCCGCAGATGGACCTTGGGCCAGTCCATGTAGAACGGGTACACCTCGATCACCTTCCGATCCATGTAGTTGACAAAATGCCACAAAAGCATGGCTCCGATCAAGAGAAGAACTGAAATTTGGAGAAGTGAAATCCGTTTAAAAGAGCGAAATTTTAGCCTATCCCGGCCCTTTTGCAACGAGTACCGGCGAACAGAAACATCAAACTGGTCCAGAAGATCAGCTTGGCACTCCGCCAACAGCAGCCGCAAATGCCGACGAGGAGGGCGAAGGCGCTGAACAAAAGTCCGATGCCGAAAAGAATGTGAACGCCACGGAGGAACCAAAGGCGACGGATCTGAGAGGAGATTGCTTTTAAGGTACTGAGACCCCCCCCCCCCCGGGGGTTTGTGCCGTGCCTGGTTTGCATTGTATCGTTGGGTGATATTGGAACTCGGCCAATAGTCGGCATTTGCGATACAAACTTGGCCAAACCAAACGTAGGAGCCAATTTCTGAACAAATTTCTGAAAGTTTGAGGGAATTACGCCAAACCGACCGTTGGGGACGAGATCGGGGAAGCAAATGTGCAGGAGGCCGTACTGCCGGGAATAGAAGAGGGGGTCTGAAGACGGAGAATTTTAAGGTCAAAAGCAAATGACAAAGTCTGGACTAAAGAAAAAGTATAAAAGCGAAATTCCCATTTGATTTTTGTGCCCTAAAGGTGAAGCATTACAAATCAATTATTCGCTGAAGTTGAGTAAGTAAGTACCTGTGTTCACCTCTTTTACATATTTCGGACCCAATTCGGATTTGTGCACTGCCAACAGATGCCGGTCGACCTCAAATTGGAATTCGCAGAGAGTGAAAGAGCAAAAGTCTTACAAATCCCCAACGGCGAAAAATATTTCGTTTAAATGTCGAACAAAGGCACGCAATTCATCTTCCATTCGACCCCCCCCCCTCTCTTTTCCTTTTTGTCCCCCCCCCCCTTTTCCTTTTACATCCCCCTCCCCCTCCCCCTTCTCCAAATTTGCTCAAAAATTTGACCGCCAACTCTCCACCCCCTCTCCTTGGGTCCCTCCATCCGCTTAAGCATCGTCGGTGAACGGTGCGCAACGCATGGGGGGGGGGGGGGGGGGAGGGGGAGAAGGTCAAGGCTTTCCCCTCACCGACTTGGAGGGCATCCTTCACATTGCCCCTCCCCTCCCCTCCCCTCCCCCAAGCCAACCCAACCCACATCCCCGCCGGGGTCATCCCTCCCCCTGCCGGCCGGTGTTATCCTTCCCTTCCCTTCCCTTCCAATCGATCGATCCAATCTCTTTTCTTTGCTCCTCCACCCTAAACACCTTTCACATCACAGCGATTACGCCGATTATACGACGGCAAATTGGGGAAAAAGGGAGGGGGGTGGGGGAAACACGCCGTAAAATGAGGCGGAAAGGGAACTAATGGACGCGCTGGGGGCTTTGTGAGGCTTTTATTTGTATTGCGGCGATGGAATCGGACGAATTTCAAAAACAAAATTATTGGTGGAAAGAACGCACCAAAACCTTCGCTTTGATTAAGCCCATGGACACTTTTTTTAATGTGCTATTATTGAATTTTGCAAGTTCCAACCCTCCACCCCCACCCCCCCCCCACCTGATATTCAAGCCAATTGTCCGACCCTCCCGCAAGCAGCATCAGCGTGAAGCCGAGCAGGGCGAAGATTGTGGAGATGGAGAGGAGGACGGGGGACGACCACATCGAAGATGAAGTGATTTGGTTGTTGTTTGTGTGCGTGTACTGCTCCGTCTCCTTGGCACTCACTTCGGTGCCCTTTCTTTTGTTGTTGAACACTCCAGTGCGAAGAATAAATGGCCTAATTTTATTTCTTATTTTGGCTGTATGGAATAATAAATTGCTAAAAATATTTTGAAAAAAATTAGTGTTTTAATTGTTAGAACCGCTGCGGGGGATGGAAGGATGGAAGGGAAAAGGGCGCGACACTTTTTGTTTAACTGAAAACAATGAACTTTTGAAAACCGAAAATATTTATTTGGAGCAGAAAAAACAACAAAACGACATCCATGCCAATGTACTGCTCGGACCCTTCCAAAAATGGTGAATCCATGAGTTTTAATGGAGTAATTGTGGTTTGAGAAGGGTCATCTCCTTCTCGTCGTCTCCGCCACTGAATGATGGTGTGATGATGATTGGATGGGATAAGACAATGGACAAAAGGTCGAGGATGGGCAGGCGATGTGACTGAAGCGATGGCGATGGGGGGGGGGGGGGGCACTGACCGGTCACCCCCCCCCCCCCCTCCCCCCCCCCCCCTTACCCCTCCCCCTTACCCCCCCCCATCCCCCCCATCGCCCATCGCCCATCGCCCGTCCGTCTCATCCCATCCCATCCCATCCCAGAGCACTCACTGTTCACTGTTTGTCTGTGCCGTCCTTTTCTTCCCATTCGCTGTGGGGCGTCGCTGTCAACCACCTTTATCCATCCTCGCCGGTGAAAATGAAGAGTTTGTTTCGATGTTTGAGGGGGCGAAGGGAAACGATGAGGGGAGGGGGGGGGGGGGGGGACATTGGGGAAGAAGAAAAGGGGGAAGATATTCCCCCCCCCCCCCCGGTGATGAAGGAATGTATTGACCGGAGGAGAGAAAGAGGTTGGGATTGGGTGGTGGATGATCAATCCGCCACCCACCCATTCATTCATCGCATTCACCGCCAGTGCGAGTGAATGAAGGGGTGCGCGGAAGGAGGAATTCCTCGGGGGGGGGGGGGGGGGGAGGAAACGTGTGGGGAGGGGGGACTGTACAATTCGTTAGTGTGAGGGAGTTAGTTCCTCCTTGATCGGAAGAGAGTGGGGGGGGGGGGGGGGGGGGAATGTATCGGAAGAGAGAAAACTGGAGAAAATGATCATCCCTCACTCCTTCTAAGTACTCTGTTGGTGAACTGCCTGCCCCTCCTCGAGTGGGAACTGGGATTTGAGTGGATGAAGATGTGAATGAAGTGGGGAAGTTTCGGATGTTCGCGCTTCCCCCCCCCCCCCCTCCCCCCTCCTTTCCCTCCTCTTCTGTTGACTGGGTCAGCGTCAGCAAAATGGATTTGCTTCGATTGAGTGAGGTAGGGGGAAAACAAGCAAATTAGTCGCATTGGATTAGCATTTTATCTCCTTGTTGAGGAATGAAGAACGGCAGACGAAGGAAGGATTAATGCGAGGAGAGGGGTAAACGGAAGAAGCCCCTGATTTTATCCTCGCATAGCCAATAAATTAAATGAATGAGTTTCGTTTTCGTAAGTTACTGCTTCCAGACCCTTTTTCCATTCAATTCTCTTCCGATTTCCATCACTTCTCCAAATCGTTGAACGTTTAGCAAAGTTGGCCAAACGAAAAGGCGAATGGGAAAGCGCAACGAGAAACGACGAACAAGCGAGCAGTCTCACTTCCTACCCCCCCCCCTCCTTTGTCCGCCCCAGCCGCCATTGTTTGTCCATTCTTCAACGACGAATGGAAGATGAAAGTTATGATAATTGATGTTCTTGCTTACACTTCCCTCACCATTCCCCAACTCTCCTTCTTGTACCCCACCCCCTTTCCTTCTAGATATTTTAAATCTTCTTGGATATTTTAACAAAATAAACAGTGAATAGGAGAAAGACAAAGTTTATATAGTCTTTAGAACATTTGATCAATCTGATGGATATGGAGGGAATAAAACCTAAAAATGGCACCAGAGAATAGGAAAATGACAAAAATACAAACAACAAAAGTGTTATTGGAAGATCAATATGGCAAGAAGAGTACGAAGCTATATATGAATTGCTAGAAAATATAATTAAGATTTCCGCTAACCTGCGCTTAAAAATTTCTTGAGGTGGATTCTTTAAAAATCGACTAAGAAATAAATATGCCAAAAATGGAGTAATTATCGGAAAAATCATCTGATTGTCGGATCCCATTCAAATCGTCTAAATCCAAGGTTCCGCTGTAATTCGGCGCTATGCTCGTTCTAAGCTCATGTCATTATAATAAAATACATTGGGATCCGCACCAGATGCAATTGCCGTTGTTCAGCCCAAATGAAAAACATTGGACGCGACCACAACAATGGCAAAGCAGGCCCAGGCGAGAATGGCAACGGGCCAAATCCAATGGACGAAGGGCGAGCGGAGGTGGACGGGCACCGAGGAGAGACCGCCGAGTCGGGCGGAGAGAGTTCGACGGGCGCCCAAAATAAGAAAAGCCGGCAGAACGAACTGAACGCCGACCCCGGGGAAACTGCCTTGAAAATTCGAAATTTTAAAAAAGCTGACCAGAACTTGGGTCCGTCAAAATTATCTAATGGAGATGGAATTATTTTCTATCCAAAGTTTTACTTGTCGGCTAACAGAACATTTCCTGCTTTCCTACCAGTGATGGATGCAAGAAGCAACACATTGTCGGTGACGAAGGAGATCAACGCAGGCAATGCCACAACCAAAAATGGAATGCCAAAATGTTTGAATTTGTAGAGTAAGGAATGGGGCAATGAAAGAGTCGCGAGGGGACTAAAGTGCGGGAGATGGGACGAATTGTTGTCCATTTGGTGTGGAGCGTTCGGAAAGTCGCCAAGCAACGCCTCTCTTTCCTCTCCGACAGCTGAAGTGCTAAAAATCGGAGAGTTTGGATGCATTTTCATCGACAAAAACTCTTTCTTGCTCCACTCACTTTGCCCTGTTAAGCATTCTGTCCACCCCTCCGACCCTTTTGCATCGGTCCAACAAAGTGCCAAGCACTCGAATGTTATTGCAAAGCGTTATGGCTACAATCACGTAGGAGGAAGTAAGCACAAAGACGGGGAACAGCGCCAAAAAGTAGTCGATCAGCTTCAACAAACCGCCGGTTTGATCGTCGTGCTTAATAACTGTAATGTAAAAATGAATGGCTAAAAAAGGTTCTAACGAGAAAGTTGATGGTGTAAATGTCCTGAACATTCTCAAACGTGAAGGAACCCGTCATTGAGATAGCGCAGTAGAACAGGTAAACCAGTGCGTACACCGAAGTCAGCTTGGCACTCAGATTGTCTTTATTCCTGTGAAGAGAATAATCGAGGCGCGTAACCAGAAAGTCGGGAAGGGCGAAAGGGTAGCGGAGGGCAAAAAAATGCTGGATGGAGCATCCACGGCACATTAGTCATTTGAGTACCAAGGTCAAAATAGAAAAATCGAGAAAAAATTTCGGGGCATTTGTTTACGACATTAGAGGAAAATTAGGCGCGTAAGTTATAAAAGTAAGCACCTAATTGGAGTAATAAGACCAGGAATGGAGTGGTGACACATAAAAGCGTAGACCGCGACGCCAAAAAGAGAGCCAAAACCGTGCAAATTGGCCGGTTCCGGCGAACCCTTTGGCCCATTGTGGATCAATTGGATGGTGGCCAAGACAATCATCAGCAAAAATGCTAAATTAAATCGGATGTTAATAAAACTTTTTTAAATCATTTGTCAAAAGATTGTAGAGACAAATTTGCTCGTGGCCTATAGCGCAACGCCTAGCGGCAGAAGCACCGTTTATCTCTTTAGATTATTTGGCAACAAACGGCATGAGACTGAAACCATTGTTGGGCACCAGTTCTCGGCTTTGTTGCTTTTTCAAAAACTTATATTCCGTGAACCCCCGCCCTTATCACAACTTGCCTGTCCATCTTGAAAGTGTTGTAGCCAACTGAAGCCATTTGGTTCGTGTCATTCCCATCAAAATCTGAAAACTCCGCCATTTTTGCAAAAATAACCGATTGACAAACCATAGGCAAACAAAAGACGAGAAAGGCGAAAATGCAAATTCGATAAACAGCGAAGCGACTGATCGCGTGGAAAAGATCGTTGGCGTGGGGATGGCACGGAGTGTTCGAACTGGTCACGACAGAAGAGACATTCACTGAGGAGCAGATCACATTCATAAGCGACTTGGGAACGGTGGTGGAATAAACCTGAAGCACAAAGCATCCAAAACGATTTGAGGTGATGTTACCGCGAGATCGCCGAACAAATAAACGGTGAGAACCAAATAGGAGAAGACTGTGCCCGATTGGCCCAAGAATAGATGTGCCATTTCGCTCTGTTACAAATTTTTCGAGGTTTCTTAATTAATGTTGAAGAAATACAATTTCGACTCTCATGGAGATGTCATAATCGGAATTTATCGGTTGCTGATGCCGATCGGCGATGAACTGATGTGCCAATTGTTGCTGGTCCGAGCCCGGCATGGCGGAAGGAAAGGAAAAGCGATGTTGGGTGGCACCGTCAGTGACCACCACAACACTGCCGACCCGAACTTCGGACATTTCCCCGTCCGCACTCGACGGCACGTCTTCTTCAACAACAATGGACCCTTCGTGCAATTGCTCCCGAGGTGGTGCCTTCCTCAGCACGCAATTGGCAATTGCCATCGACTCCAGCACAAAAGTGGCACAAACATAGCTGCAAAAATTGTACAAATGCGAATTTGCCGCTTTTTTAAATCGATAGGGAAAAATAATTTTCACCTTTCCACCACCGGAGATTCATTTCAAAATAAGACATGTTCAAATCTTTTTCTTTACTTTGTTATTTGCCTTTCTCTAATTGACTGTTGCTTCAAAATTATTCCCTAAATCATTATTAAACTTTGAAACTCTGCTTCATTTGTCCTTAAGGTTTATCAAAATATCCCATCGTCGGAAAATTCCACCTCCTTATTGAAAAAGAATTTTTTTTTTAACGGTTGACCACACTTTTAGGGGGGTTTCGAAGTTGAGAATGCGATATGTCCTTTTTCGAATCTATCTTCAACTTTTTGTTCGAATTTGGGTTTACGGCAGAAAAGAAAGTAATATTCAGATTTTAAAATCCTTTAAAATGGGCAACTTAACTATTACCCAACATTGGACCGCTAGGTTTAGACTTAAACCTTGTAAACGCTGACACCAGGAGGAGAATGAGACCAAGCAAATAGCCGGCAGTTTGGAAGGCTCGGGGAAGCGCGAGGGCGCCAGTGCCGACAATAAGATTGAACACATAGAGCAGCCCGACCTGAACCAATCAATTCAGAATCACCCGAACATATGCCAAATTCCATTAAAAAGTCGCTCTGAATTTTTGAAATTTAGCAGAGCTATATTGTTTCAAATTGTAAAGCGGCGGAGAGTCAAAAAATTCAAGCAACGACGGAACGAACAAATGTAGTTCACTGACCGTAGCGGAAAAAGTTTGTCCGGTTAGCACAGAATCATCGGCCATCGGTGGTCAATCTATCCAGAAAGTCCTAAACTATTAATAAAGTTGCGAAGAAAAATTGCAGAGACGTGAAAGGGCAAAACCATTGCAAATCAATCATCGAAATTCAAAAAATTTGATGGTTTGAGAATGTTCATAAAAAAGTGATCGACATTGTTTTAAAGAAGAATTGTGAGACAAAGTGTACTGGACTTTTTTGTAGCATATCCCGATTTCAGTGTATTTTAGGGTGTCAGGATTCCGAGATCGAGATTTGGGGATGGGCCGAGATCTAGACTTTTGAGATAAAAAATCTCCAAATTCCGAGAGTCTAGGTCTCGGAGTTTTTGACAAATTTCCGAGATTCGAGACCTAAACTCTCGGAAAATCTCGGTCGAGATCTCGATCTCCGCCGGGCTCTAGTTATAATGCGTTAAAAAAAATTCATTGTCAAAATAGATATGGCGGGCACTGTATCCCTGTAACACACTTTGAAACAGTGTCCGTTGTTTGGCGCCCGCCGTTTTGGCTCGATCCAGTCATTAGGAAAGCAAATCAAACAAACTCCGTTTGTTGAACCTTTGATCAAGCGAAAGTTAGTCGGTTCATCTTAGTCTTTCTATTATAGCATCTGCAGACTTGGTGCTTCCGAATGATACCAAGATTCTTTGATTTAGTCAAATAAGCAAAACGTTTCAAACTTTCGGCGCCAAACCGGTCGCGCCAACCTGACCCCGACCCCCAACCGGGACCTGAAAAAACCCGGGAAATCCCCTTCCGGTCCCGTGCTACCCTACTACTTAGCATTAGCTTCACGACCAAAATGCTTTTTAAACTTCGAATTCAATGATGACAAAAATGTTGCAAACCTCCGTACATTCCCGAATTATCCAACAGAATTTTTTTTTGAATTTTTAAAAAAATTGACTTGGGAGCCTTGGTTAAGACCTCTCTATCAACCAACCCAACAGCCACAAGGGGAGAGAATATTCATTCGCTCTCATTGTCCGATGTAACTCCCCCCCCCCCCCCCCTCCCAACGCCCAATTAATCCGAATTCGCCCAATCGCATCCAATCGATTCGATTGGGAATGGACGCGGAATCCGTCCACTCGTTCATTCATCCGCCCCCGCCACCCCCCCCCCCCCCCCCCCCCCCCCTCCCCACCTTCTCCACAATTATTGCACATACCCTCCCCCCCCCCCCCCATCCGTCCATCCATATGTATGTTATATTCCATCCAATCGCCTTTGATGGTCCGTTGTTGTAAATAATGTGCTGGTGTCTTGGGAAATTGAATTGCCAAAGTGCCCATGGGAATATTATTCGTCATCCCTTGGGGCTTTTTCTTTCTGCCTTACGTTAAGGCTTTAACCCCCCCCCCCCATCAGACATTATTTCCTTATCTCCCATTACTGATGACGGAGTGGATTTTGCTTGTGACTCATTTTAAAGTCCGCATCGATAAAGGATAACATAAAAAAGACTTTTGCTAAAGGGTAATTGCATTGCTTTGCTTACGGCGCCGAGTGGAAAGGGAGAGGGGGGGGGGGCATTTAGTCGATGATCATCGGTCCCTTTGATCACCGTCGTCCATTAGGCCTTTCCGGGATGGTCAGCAGATCGATGCTCTCCCCTCTTTGTGAAAAAGAGAATATTTTACACCGCTCCAACCCTCGACCGGAAATTCTCTTCACGATTATTTATTACCCCTTCCAATGGAGTGTATGTACTTTCTCACCTCTTTCCCTCTAGATTTACTTTTTAATTCGATTGATTTGCAAAACATTGCCCCCTTCCCTCGCCCCCCCCCAACCGGTCTCCCCCTACCCCTCTGGGGAAAGGGCATCCATCATCCAGTCATCCTCCTCCCTCCTTCCCTCCTTCCTTCCTTCCTTCTCTTCCTCCTTCCCTTCCTCCCTCCTTCCTTTCCTCCTTCCCTTCCTCCCTCCTTCCTTCCCTCCTTCCTTCCCTCCTTCTCTTCCTCCTTCCACCTCTTCTTCCCGTTCTTTCATCCTCCTTCCCTTCCTCCTTCCCTTCTTCCTTCCCTTCTTCCTTCCCTTCCTCCTTCCCTCCCTTCCTCCTTCCCTTCCTCCTTCCCTTCTTCCTTCCCTTCCTCCTTCCCTACCTTCCTCCTTCCCTTCCTCCCTCCTTCCTTCCCTCCTTCTCTTCCTCCTTCCACCTCTTCTTCCCGTTCTTTCATCCTCCTCTCTTCTTCACCCAACCACAGTTTCTTCTTATACCATCCCTCTCCCTCCGTTCGTCTCTCTCTCTCTTCTTCTTCTTCCGACAGTTTTCTCCCCTCCCCATTCCCAGCAATTCCTTTCCTTTGTGTACATGCTGCATTCAATACACACTCTGGTTGAGACGCGCGGCTTCTGCTGCTGCTGTTGTTGGGTTTTAGCGATGGGACAAAAGTGGGGGAAGAAGGAAAGGTCCGTTAGCCATTAGCCATTAGCAATTGCACACATTCATTTCGTCATCAGCAGTTAGCCCGAGCTTTCGTTTGGCTTTTAAAACTTTCATTGTCTCATCGACCGAAAGTTTAGTACGAAAAAACATGGTCAAATTTTACAGCCCCAAATAATTACCAAAAATTTCCGTTGGCAAATGGTCGGGAAAATGCTGTTTTGTGTGTTGGGCAAACTTTACTATCACACAAATATTTAGTGAATTTCCCTCTAATTGTCCTCCCAATCAATCGGTCGATCAATTACTAAAAGGCAAAAGCACTGGGGAAGAGGCCGAAAGGTTCAGTTTGTTCGCCCACACATTCTTTCCCGAACTTTTGGACTATCGAATTGTCTTTGTCTAATTTTGTGCCATTGTCTTATTATATTATTCTCTGATATTTTGATAAACATCAAAATTTGATGAGCCTTAAGGCACTGTATTTTTAATTTAATTTTTAAAAAGCCATTACATTTTCTCTCCCGCCGCCCCCCTCCCTTTAAACGCTTTGTGTAATCAAAATGGCCGTCCGTTGTAACACTGACGACATTTCGTTTGTCCAGCTGAACGGCTGTCCTATCGCCCCAATTCTATAGGAAACTTGACCAGCAGCTTTCAATCGTACGGCCGACCATTTTCCCTTCAACCCCCCCACGCCCCCGCCCTAAGGCAGAGAAGCGATTTTATTGCGCCTCTGGCTATTAATTTCCGGTAATTATCTCATTGATTGAATTCTTCAAGAATTAACGTTATTATAAATATAATTTTACATTCCATGGTTTGCTTTTGGGAAATGGCTGCTGATAAAGAATTCGGAAAATGGGGGCCGGGAGAGGGCGGAATTGAAAATAAAAATGGAACATTGAAATCCGACCCCCCCCCCCCCCTTCCTCCCCCAAGGCGTTTTGGTAGTCGATGGAATTGTACTTTAAATAATTGGCACTGAGCCTTAGGGTGAAAAGGCAAAAAAGGTATTTTGATTCCATAAACATTTTTATTTATAGTTTTACATTTTCCGTTTACGTTTTGTTGTGTCCGGTTACGGTATTTCGAAATTTAATCAAATTAGAAAAAATAGATAACGCTTTGATTATTTGCGTACGCAAAGTCATTAAGCAGAATTTGTCGAGCAGTTCCCATCTTTCCCATTGCTCCAATCCCGTAGGCGTTTCTTTTTTTTCCTTTTTGCAACAAATTCCCGCGTGATTCCCCTAAAATAACTTTTTAATTCATAAAAAAAACAAATTCCAACACAACGCCATTTTTAGTCTTTTTGCCTTGCCTATACCGTTCATCAGATTGTCGTCTCCCGCCGCCGGTTGCCTGGACAACGCGGCCGGGATTTCTGTGGGCGGCTTATTGTCCCATCCATTCCCTCATCCTCATATTGTTATTATTCATTCCCCCCCCCTCCCCACTCCGTTCCCCCCCCTCCCCCCCCCCCCCCCCCCCCCCCACTTCGTTCACCCCCGACAGCGTTTAATCCTTCCCATAATCTCCCCGTTCCCGTCCGTCCAATCCAATCTCATCTCTTCGCACGTCCATCCCATGTCTATTAGCCGTCCACAAATACCTTTGCACTACCAACTCACACATCCATCCGCCACCAAACGGATAAATAATAATCCTCTGGCCAAGATTGGCCAACTTTGTTTGTCCCGCTCATTTAATCAAATTGAATTCTTTCATCCATCAACCATTTTAATAGAGAGATTCGACTAAGAGGCTTTTTGTCCTCAAAGCTCTAATTGACTCTTTTGCTTGCCAAACTCCTTCGCCAGCTTCTTCTTTGCTGTTCTCAGTCTCTTCAGGTTACTCCATTTTCTGTTGGAGCTTTTTTGTCATCAATGTCTGAATATTGTAGTGCAGCGGCGGTGGAAACGTACGGAATGAATTGTGACAAATGATCGGCGATTAGTCACCCTGAGCCTATGAATGGGCGGGGGGGGGGGAGGGCTTTCTTCCCCCCAAGGGTTTCCCTGTCCCAATTCTCACTTTGTTTGTTGTCCCGCTTCCCCCACCCACTCTTTCCATTCAATTCAATTTGATTCACTTTTTACTTTTGCCAATGCGCCCCTTCCGCCCCTTTTCCTTCCTGCCGATGTCGTCTTTGATGTTAGACTCTTCCGTCCCATTAAAGGATGGATGAACATTCGTTCTCTCCATCATCCCTTTGGGTTGGGCAAAAGTCCTCCCTTCCATCCGTTCTCATCTTTCTTCGTTCCCCGGGCGTCGGATGTAATCGAGGCTAATGCGATTCCCCCCCCCCTTCCCCTCATCCCCCCCCCTCAGTCTCCCCCTCCCCTTCCCCTCATCCTCCCCCCCTTCCCCCCCCCCCCCCCTCAGTCCTTCCCCTCATCCTTTCCCCCCCCCCTTCCCCTCTTCCCCTCATTCTTTCCCCCCCCCCCTTCCCCTCATCCTTTCCCTCCCCCTCCCTTTCCCTTCAATCTCCCCCCCCCCTTACTCTTCCCCCCCCCCACTCTCCCATCACCCGCCCGTCGTTATCACCCGCATTTGTCTCCACAATTGCGACAATTTCCCATGGAAGGTCCGGGCCAAAGTCGATACTTTGTTTTGAGGGTGGCCGCAGGACTCGATTTGGCCATATTCTCTTGGCCAAGTTCGAAGCTCTCTCCCCCCCCCCCTCCCTTTCTTCCCTGTCTCTGCTCCCACGGGCATTCTCTGCTCCTTCTCAGGGCCTTTACCCTCTCACAAACATAAATTTTCCCCGCCATTTTCATCCCCCATTCTCGCATTCCCTCCCACCCATTCTCCCTGTGGTAGTTGCTGATGCAGCTCTACTCCCCTCACCTAACAGTGCCATGCCATTTGTTAACCCGGTCTTTTCCCTCAAAGGGCCAGGCTGCCAATTGGACCCGATGACATGGTCAGCGGAGAAATTGAACCAATTTCATATTCCTATGTAAAAGCAAGACAAAACGCTGAAATTCTTCATTTTTTGTTCTTCATCTTTGTATGCCGCCTTCTCTTCACGCCCCCTTTCGGCGGCTTCCATTCCCTTCACCCCAGACTCCTCGGCTTCTTCGAGTGCCAAAGCAATTGCGGCTTCCTTCCGGTCGACCTCTTCCTTCGTCCTCTCCTCTGAGCTTTGTCAAGAGGCGCAAGAGGCCAGTGGAAGGAGCACAAACAGTGAATTTGAGAGAAGTCATTGCCCTCCCTCCTTTACTCTCGCCTCCGGTGACTCTTTTTCCATTCCCTTCCCCTCCGGCGCCTTCTCTCCTCCGAATGTTGCTGAATGCCACAAAACATTCATTTTCCAAATGTCCAGACTGAGACCAAATGCACAAAAAGTGCTCACATTCCGCTAATTTTGGGTGAGCGACGACATTGGCATAAAAGAAGCGATGGAGCGGGGGCAAAGAAAGGAGGAAAAGGGAGAAAGGGCGCGCAAAGGCAATTCGTGGGGGGGAGGGGGAAAAGAGGGGGGGAGGGAAAAGGGGGGGGGAAAGAGGGGGGGGGGGGGGGAAAGAGGGGGGGGGGGGGGGCTTTTCCCTTTTATCCGTCCGTAAACCAATCGCATAAAATGTGGGAAAATCCTTTCCCTCCCACTCACGATTCCTCCGCGTTTTGTTCACTTAACATTTTGAATTTTGCACACATTTTCAGAACGAATCCCTTCCAAACATTAAAATCGTTTCTCCTATTTGTTTTGCTCTGCAAATGCCGCAATTGCTAGCGGCATCTCTTCTGCTTTTCTTTCTGTTAAGCACTTTTGCTGCGGGGACTGAGGTACGCAAATCACTTTTTTTACCTGATTTAGGCGATATTTGCAAAAAATGCATTGTTTTGTGCTTTTTTGGAGTATAATAATATTGGTATTCGATGGGATAGAATATCAAAACAATGTTTTCAGGAGCCCGGCAGCAGCAGTTCCGGCACCAGTAAGAAGCATGAGCACTTCATGCCGCTGGTGGCCTTCCAGTGCGGCTACAGAAACAAATTTATGAATGCTGAGGGTCGTTGGCAGGACGACCCGAGCAGTGTGGCGAGCTGTCTGCACGGGAAGTACGACGTTCTGAAATACTGCAAAAGGGTTGGTGCCTTCAATTCGCCTTCCTTTGGGACACCTAAAGCGATATTGCCCTTCTTCAAGGTGTATCCGGGCGAACAGATCAGCAACATCGTCGAGTATTCGCATCTGACTCGAATCGGCCATTGGTGTCGCGAGGACGGCTCCGATTGCCACCACCAATTCACCGTCCGACCGTTCCGCTGCATTGGTAAGCCGAGAACGGGTTTTCGTTTTATTCAAAACCGACTCAAACCAATGGAAAGTCTTTTGGAAGTTTTTCATTCATTTTAGCGGGCGAATTTGTGACCGAGTCGCTGCAAGTGCCGAACCGTTGTCACTTCAGTCACATCGCCGGCAAAGATAAATGCAACGACTATAAGTTCTGGAACTCCAAATCGGACCAAGAATGCGCTAAAAAGGCAATTTTTGGAAATTTATGTGGTGGAGTTTATCAATTTTGCGTTGTTAGAAGGATTCGATCAAAGGCCAACCAATGCGACCCCGTTCATTCGCTATTTTGGAGCCGTGCGGGTTGGGAATGTTCCGTGGCGTGGAGTTTGTGTGCTGTCCACGCGATTTGGAGGAACGCATTGAAAAAGTAGTGGACTTGGAGGCCGAGGTGGGCAAATTAAAGAGCAGCAGCAACGACAATGATGAGGAGGAGGAGGACGACGATGACGAGGAGTACGACGACGAGGACGAGGAAGAAGGTTTGGAAGGGTCGGACTGTGGAGGGATTCCTGAACTGATTTTTAGATGAAAAATCCGTAAAGAAAGAGTCGGCAGATGCCAAGGCCGAGCAGGACCCGTACTTCAAGGACGACCTGCAAAGCAACGAGCACGAACGTTTTCGCGAGGCCGAGGAAAGGCTGGAGAAGCGCCACCGGAAGAAGGTGACCAAAGTGATCACGGAATGGAGCGAACTGTTCGAGCGGTACAATAAAATGAAGGAAAAGGACCCCAAGGGAGCGGAGCAGTACAAGCGCAACATGTGGGCACATTTGCTAATATTTTGGCACGTCTAAGTGCATTTACCATGTGAAGGACCGCCAAATTCCGAAAGACGGTGGCGGCGCTTGAGGCGGAAAACAAAGAGCAGCGAAAACAAATCGAAGAATTGCACGACGAAAGAGTGCAGACGGCGCTGAACGAGAAGAAGCGCCAGGTGATGACCAATGACCACATTTAATAATTTGTTCCATTAAACACGAAATAAATGTTAAGGCTACCCATGAGTACCGGGCCGCGTTGGCCGTCCAAGTAGGCCAGGCCAACAAACAGAATGTGCTGCGAACGCTGAAGAATTACATACGGGCGGAGGAAAAGGACCGACAGCACATGCTCAACCGGTACAGACACTTGCTGCGTTCGGACCCTGAGGTTTTGCTTAGTCTATTCGATTAACAAAGTTTCGCTTAGCGACGGAATTATATTTATGAAAAACGATTTTGTCGTAATTCGGTTTTTAGGCTGCCGTTTCCTTTGAGCCGGTGCTGCTCCATCGTTTGCGTTACATTGACTTGCGAATCAACGGGACGTTGGCCATGTTGCGCGACTTTCCGGTGCTCGAGAAGGAAACTCGACCGTTGGCAAGTGCGTTGGCATTCTTTTGCATGGACAAATAAAAATGAAAGGCCCCATGGGGATGCTATAAATTTAAGCCAAAATCGCATTTTCGGAAGATTTGACCTTTTTCTTTGGGTAAAACCCTTAATTTTTTGAGTTAAGTAGCCTTTTGGAAATCGTACCGACGCGAAAATACGCCCGAGGTGTTGGACGAACTGACGGCGAAGAAGGAAGGCGGCCGATATTTAAGCGACGAGGAGCGCAATGAGCGATTGATTCGATTGTACAAACAAAACTTTGAACGGCACCACCCCGGCAACCATTTGACGCTGAAACTGCAGGAATTGGCACCGAAAACAAAGAGCAAAATGGCGACCACCTCCACAGTGCCGGTCATGACGCGCAAATCGATGGTTGTTTCACTCAAAGACGTGCTAAAGGAACGCAAAACGGCAGATGAAGTTGAGGAGGACTCGGACGAGGACCAGGTTGGCGGTTGAAAGCATTACGGGTGGCAAATGGGAATTAACAAAAGCAGAAAATGGGTCTTTTGAAATATCGAAACTGGCTTGGTATTCCGGACTTCCTGTCTCGGCTTATTCCCGCGCATTTTTATTTATTTTTTCTTAGTTCGAAGAGGACGAGGAAAGTGAGGAAAAGATGACGCCTTTCACAACGACCACCGCCGCCCCGAAGCGAGTTCACGTGGAACTGCTAAATGGAGAGGAGGGCAAGAAGTCGAAGACGGACAAGGACAAGCCGGCCAAGCTGATGACCAGCAAGTTGTCCTCATCGTCGTCGTCGAGCGGCAGTGAAGAGAGTGCCGAGGGGGAGGAGGAGGCCGACGAGGACGAGGACAACGAAGCGACGGGCGAAATGCTGAAGGCCGATGGGGAGGCGAAGAAAAAACACTTGCGTGTGGACATTGAGCCTATCGTTTTGGCACCCGCCCCCGGCGAACTTGTTGGAGACTCTCTGTCCTCAGTCTCCGAGAAACACCACCACCATCGCTTAGAGACGGCGGAGGACGACGAGTCGGTGTTCGGCCGGTGGTTGGCCCAGACCAACTTTCTGCTGGGATTGGTGACGTTGACATTGACCGTGTTGGCCGTTGTCGTGCTGCTGAGAAGGCGACGGAATCGACACCCCGGATTTATTGAAGTGAGTGCCAGTGTCTTTCGAATTGCGGGGAGTAAAGTTCAAATGCTGTTATTTGAGGTCGAGGTATGCACTCCGGAGGAGCGCCATGTGACCGGAATGCAAGTGAACGGCTACGAGAACCGTAAGGCGTTATGCCCTTGTTCTGCTTTGGTCTAATTGCTTTCCGCTTTTCAGCCACTTACTCATTCTTCGAGGGCAAGAACGCCTGCTGAGCAGGTTCGATGGAGTTGAACCGGAACGGAACTCGAAGGAAAGAACTGGAGAAACCAACGGAAAGCGTGAATCTCCCAAGCATTGACCACATTCGCCCCTTACTACAATTTGTAACTTTAATTCATTTCATTTTCAGTTTTTCACCCTTTTTTTTATCACCGATTTATTCTAATTCCTTCTCGCCGAACTATTTTATTACGCAATAATTTGTGGGCAATTGGACGTAATTTTCACATCAAAAACAGTGGCGGAGTTGGGATTTCGCGTTCTTATAAAGCTCCCAATTTCTTCAGACGTTCCCTTTTATCATTTGGACAGTGAAGAGCTCCAGGACCACAAGCATCAGACCACCACCACAACTTCCCTCCATAAGTCCATTGTATTCTCCCAAACATAAATCCGTTGCTGTTCATATTTAGCCTCCTACTTTGTTCCACCAACACATTTCTACTTTCTTCTTCCACACACTTTCTCCGTTTTTACTTATTCGACAATAAAAAAATCTGTACTTTAAAAGTAACTCTGGTAGTAGTAGGGTTCGTCCCCCCCCCCCCCCCCCCCTCCTTTTTTTTGTAAAATTGTTTTCAAAGTTGATTAAGGGGTGTTTCTAGGGGTTCGGACGTAGAATCAAAATCTGACATTAGTTTCGACTAGGGTAGCACAAAAAAACTCGGACTAGAAAAAAACATTTTGGAAAAAACCGGAATCATTTATAACGGAGCTTGAAAAAACCCGGGACTAAATTTCAATCCCAAAAAAGACATCGATTCAAATGCACGATTCGGGTCCGGGGTTCAAAATAGGTCGAAATCGAGGTCAGATTCGGATTATACGCACCGCAATACCCCTAGAAGAACCTTTTAATCGAGTGTAAAGTGTTTTTTTCAAAAGGGGAGCGGGCTTTTTGCTAAATGACTTGACCGGGAAAATCCGGTAGTGACCTGCCCAGAACATCCGGTCAGTGTCCGGAACCGGCCATCGAAAACACTGCAGTGAACGCTTGGATTGCAAAGAATTCCCACACCGAAAATAAATATTTATTTTGTTGCACGAGACAATTCAACAACGGTAATTCCAACAAAATGTCAAGAAATTGGAGCAATCGATTATTTTGAATCGTATTTTTTGCTGTTCGTCTATAAATCTAAATGTGTCGTCTATACATCTGTGTGAAGTCCAATTTGAATATAAGTGAAAGAATGCGCGGCTTTCCTGGCATTTGCGGCAAAAATAACTCCATTTTATGAGCAAGAGAATATTGTATTTAGTCATGCTTTTCGTTTTGCTGTTTTCGGGAAGAAAAAATATTTAACAGAAGAAGAGCCTTTCCTGAAAATCCCCCAAAAGAAATGTAAATAATTAAAAGTTTAAAGGGGAATGATAGAAATTATGTAATTTGCTTTTGGGTGGGTTCGATCACATTTATTCGAATCCCTCAATGACGGGCAGCATCTTTTTGGCTGTCAGTAAAACCTCTTCCTGGCACGCTCCTGGCGCTTTTGGAAGAAGAACAAACCAAAGCCAAGTACACCGACCACAACAGCGAGACCAATCAGCACGAGGAAAATGGATCCGATCCAACCCAATTTGGATGGTCTGCGGTCTGGGACGTGATCACGAGGGGCAGCGATGCTGAACGGGGAGGTCGGAGTTCAATGCAAAAATATTAATTACTTTTCCGCGTACGGATCCATCGAGTCCCGGTTGACACTCTCAAACGGCTTTTCTACCCGGGCGTACTCCTGCTCGAACATTCGGACGCTCAAAACGTCATGGTTATCTGAAATGGTGCCATTTTAACTTATTGTTTTCGGCCTTCTCACCCGAAAGCTCCCCAGTGGCTGCCGTAATTCCAAAGTAAAAATTGCTTGGCAAAATGACGCCATCAACACTGAAGCAACGACGCCATTGAGCGGCGCCGGTGATGTCGGTGAATACCTTTTAACAGAAGTCCAATAAATTTTAACCCCCGCGGCGGTGGGGAGCGTAAATTTCCGAAATGATTCCCCCATCCCCATTTTAAAAAGTCCGACGTTTCTGGCTTTATAGGACACTTAAATTATGTTCGAGTTCAACCTACAGAGAGTGTGTCAGCCACGTAGCGGATCAATACTTGCGTGTCGTGCTCTTTGTTCCGGAATTTTGCCTCGCAACCTACAAATTACTAGATGTTTGGCTACTCATTAATTACATTTAAATGGAAAATTCCATCTTTTTTACCGGTATGTTCTCCGCCCAGTTGGGTATGTGTCCCGTCCGCGTCATGGTCGTATTGGAGTGTGCCGTTGGAAACCATTGCTGAAATGTACGGATGGGCATGCTGAAAATTAAAAAAACTTTCAGGACACATATAGAAACATGCCTTGGAGCAGTTTTTTTAAATGTTAAAAATTCCCAAATTTTTCCATCGGCGCTTAATGGCACGTCCCAGACCTCGACTCTTTGCCAATCCTTCCACCACCTCCCAAAAAAACCATTTCTGCATAGTCCTTGCCTGATGAGGCCCATTGTGGTTGCTGTATGTGTCAAGAAAAATGCCGAGTCCCCGAAAGAAGTCTTTGGAGCCAAACACAGTTCCAAGCACTTCCGGGTCCTGAACATACCAAATGGCCATGCCATCTGAACAGCAAAAAACTCCGACGAAAACATTTAATCCCGAATTACCTCCGAACAAAGCGCCGGTTGAGCCATGGACCTTGAAGCTCACAACCATCTCCCAATCGCGCACCGAGTTCGGCTAAATCCACGAAAACTTTTGTCTTTAACTCCGGTCAGGCACGTCCGTCCGCCACTCCGAAATAGGGGTTTTCCTCTTAGGCTGACCCTACCCCAGCCACCTGCCCTCATCCGGGAATGTTTTTTATAGCCATATGCCTGATTCCATTGCAGAATCTTACCACTTTATTCCACAGACCACCTCTGAGACTCTGCAAGTCGGAGGTCAGACGGATGTGCTGAGGAGTCAAAATGGCACTGCCGACAATGTCCCAAAAGGGTAGGTCAATGTCGGCATCTGACGGTTCAACATGCATTTTATTCTAATTTGAATCTGAACTCGATTGTTTTTTATGCGGCGTCTAATCGAATCGCCGGGCCTCCCCCAAAAGTTACAAATTATTAGAAAAGGAGTGAAGCTGAAATTTACAAAATCTCTCTCAGATTTGGTGCTACAATCGGGTCCCACCCAACTCATTACCAATCAAGATCGGAGCAATAACTTGCTTCATCCATAACCGATTAAGAAATTCTTAGCCACTCGATTAAAGCTTTGCGGGCTCTTTTACACTTTGTCCCCCACAAATTTTTTTTTGTTATTAAAACACAAAAAATGTTTTTAAGGATAATCGAGGGTGTAGAAACCGAATCTGGCATCCATTCGACCAATTCCGGACCCCGAACCCGAATTCGAACAATTTTTCAAAAATTCAAAAATTTAAGGATACTTTTTTGTGGCGAAACATTTCGGCGATTATAATGCTGTGTTTTGTAATTTTTGGTCCCAAGTGAGTGTTTTGTACCCCTGTGAGCGTGTTCAATGAATACTGCCGTTGTCTACATACTCATTTAATAATAATTTTCGCGCATTTGAATTAATCAATTTTGAAAATTTTTGAAAAATTATTCGAATTCGGGTTCGGAATTGGTCGTAATGGATGTCAGATTCGGTTTCTACACCCTCGATTACCGTTAAAAACATTTTTACAGTGTTTTAACAAAACCAAAAAAAATTTTGTGGGGGACAAAGTGTAAAAGAGCCGCTTTGCGATTGGATAAATAATGGCCAGAAAACCCCCCAAAATCGTGTGTTAAGGCTATAACTTTTTCCAATCGCAAAGCTTTAACTTAATGTTAGCTTCATCTCTTCGAGATCTTCCGAGTGGCTTTAGAATTTTTGGATCGGTTAATGTTGACGCAAATTCACCCCGATCTTGATTGTTGATGAGTTGGGCTTACCCCCCTAAAAGTGGCCCAATTAACTCACATTGATATGGCTTTACCAGCGTGTGCTCTCGCTTGAGATAACCACGCGTTTCGCCCACTGGAGTGCTGTCAATTGCATCGGCCGTTGGGTCGGAATGGGCGAAAAATGGATGAAAACTCAAAGAAACGAAAAGGCACAGATGTAACAGAGCGGACATTTTGACCATTGTTGATCGAGGAAAGTGAAAATTAGGAAATCGCATTATCAAAACCTCAAAAAGCATAAATGCATTAATTATTCTCTACAAATTTTGCATTTTTAAAAAGCTCTTTAATTGCGTGAAGTACAATAAACCAATTGCCACGTTATGTAACTTTGGCTCCGTCGATTTCCCATTTCTTTTCATCAATGAATGGAGCAGAGCAATAAGAATGGAGGCCCGGTCGCAGCCACCCATCCGATTAGAGAGGAAAATAAAATGGGAAAGAAATAAGTCATAAATGCACATAAAACGACTTACTTTCCAAATGAATGGAGAAGCCCAAGTTATTAATTGTTTTTTATATATGTACATATAAATAAATTAAATATGTTTTATTAGGGCCCGGCGGGAGCGGGACGGAAAAGGTGCGGGATTCTGCTCCCGACAATTCAGGCCCAACAGGATTTTAACTGGAGCGGGGAAAAGAAGGGCATCCTGCACCCGGTAACTTTGAATTCCCGTTCCCGGAAAAAATATTCGTCTTTTTCCCAATTCCAAGGATAAAAAGCTTAGAAAGTATCCATTCTAAACTGCTCATCTTAACCCATACTAATTCAGTCGCGTACGGATTTTTTTTGAATCTTTTTTGATTTTAAATTGACACGAAAACTTTTTATGAAAATGATTTTTTTTTTGACACGAAAACTTTTTATGAAAAAGAGAAACAGAATCAAAAGAAAACAAATAGACAATGAAAAAGAGAAAGAGAAAATCAAAAGAAAACAAATAGACAGTGGAAAAAAACGCTTTTTGTGTGAAATAAAAGATAAAAATAGACAAAGAAAAAAAGAGAGAGTTTTTTCCACCGCCGTTGTTATTGTTTCATTGTAAACAACAATTTCATCATAATAGGTAATGGAAAATTAACAAAAATCCAATTTAATATGGAAAATTAACAAAATCACGTCACCAAAAAGTCGAGAGTCAAATCAAGAGTCAGGGAAGCGTCAAGGCAAGTCAAATCAAAGCAAGAGTCGGGGCAGAAATCAAGAGTCAAGGCAGGCCAAGAAGCAATGCAAGTCAAAAGTCAACGCAAGTCAGAGTCAAGGCAAGAGTCAAAGCAAGTCGAGATTTAATGCAAGTCAAGAGTCAATCAAGGCAAGAGTCGGGGCAAAAATCAAGAGTCAACGGAAGTCAAGGAAGGCCAAAAAACAAAGCCAGTCGAAAGTCGACGCAAGTCAAGAGTCAAATCAAAAGAGTCAAGTCGAGATTCAACGCAAGTCACAAGTCAAGTCAAGAGTCAGGACAAGTGTCAAGGCAAGTCAAGAGAAAATCAAGAGTCAGGGCAAGTCAGGAGTCAAAGCAAGTCGAGATTCAAAAGTCAGGTGCAAGTCAAGAGTCAAATCAAAAGAGTCAAGGCAAGTCGAGAGTCAAATCAAAAGAGTCAAGGCAAGTCAAGAGTCAAACCAAGTCGAGATTCAACACAAGTCAAGAGTCAAGTCAAGTGTCAAGGCAAGTCAAGAGTAAAAGCCAGTCGAGAATTCAACGCAAGTCAAGGCAGTCAAGTCAAGAGTAGCAAGTCAAGAGCCAAATAAAGTCAAAGAGTAAAGGCAAGTCAAGAGTCAAATCAAAAGAGGCAAGGCAAGTCAAGAGTAAAAGCAAGTCGAGAATTCAACGCAAGTCAAGAGTCAAGGCAGTCAAGTCAAGAGTAGCAGTCAAAAGCCAAATAAAGTCAAAGAGTAAAGGCAAGTCAAGAGTCAAGTGCAAGTCAGGAGTCAACAAAAGAGTAAAAGCAAGTCGAGATTCAACACAAGTCAAGAGTCAAGTCAAGTGTCAAGGCAAGTCAAGAGTCGGTAAATATGTATCATAGGTCCCACTCTTAAAATCGAACGAAATATATATCAATCGACTCCTCTCGGGCTGTAATGAAAGAATCCGGAAAAAATTTTTGCGGAAACCACTTTGAAGCAAGTTATGAGCCCGGGACTGAAGTGTCATTTGACTGGGGACTCAGTTGTCCACTGATTAAAAAAATGGGAAAAATCACTTATATTGACTTTCAAAATTAGAAATTAGTTGATAGAAAATCAAAATTGAGAATTTAAAGCGGTTTTTAAACCGGTTTAAAAACTTGAAAATTAAGGAAAAACGAGAAAATTAAGAAAAAAACAACTTTTGAGTAACAAAAGCGGATATATTAATGAAAGGCCGTGTAACGGCCCGCCAACAGCGAGCATGCGGAGACGGAGCAAGTAGTGGGGCGAGACGGAGGGCGGAGGAAGAAGTCTGACGAGCGCCACTGGGGGGCGAGCGCGCGGGGACCCGCGGAGCGGGCGCGCGCGAGACCCCCAGCCGGGTCACGCGCGGACTTCTTCCGGAGCCCGGAGTCTCGCCCCACCTACTGGTCGCCGTAGTCGAGTGCGCGGTACTTTGGCTGCTATTTTCCACCTTACTGTCTAAATTTTCCCCAATCGGGCTTTGGTTTATTCAAAAATCGTTTTTCCTTAATTTTCAAAAATTTAAACCGGTTCAAAAACCGCTTTTAATACTCAATAAAGTCGAGATTCAACACAAGTCAAGAGTCAAGTCAAGTGTCAAGGCAAGTCAAGAGTAAAAGCCATTCGAGAATTCAACGCAAGTCAAGAGTCAAGGCAAGTGTCAAGGCAAGTCAAAGCAAGTCGAGATTCAAGACTCAAGTAGTAAGTCAAGAGTCAGGGCAAAAGTCAAGACAAGTCAAGAGTCAAATCAAGAGTCAGGGCAAGAGTCAGACAAGTCAAAAGTCAAGGCAAGTCAAGATTCAAGGCAACAGAAAAAATTTAATCAAAAAAAGATTAAAGACAATGAAGAGCGGTTGGCTGCCGCGAAGCGGCAGTCAAGCGCTCGTAGCATACCTAATCGTACTTCCTAGCCGCTAGTTTTTAAATGGTGTAAGGAAATCGTTGTATATTTTTTTTCAAAAATTGCAGCTCTTTTGGTTTCTGTCATTCCTCCGAGAAAAAAAAGTCACTGAAATGAAAGTGCATTTTGTGCCCCATTCATAAACTGCTAATTTCTTTCTCGTCAATTTGGTTGGATGTACATGGACTAATCCTGCCTTTTTTAGCTTTTGGAAATGCGAATTTTGGTAGGCGTTAAAAGGGTCATTGACTTCGCTGTGAAAGTGCGCGTCAAAAAGGACGGCACCGGTGTTGTGAAGGACGGCGTCAACCATTCGATGAATCCCTTTTGCGAAATTGCACTGGAGGAGGCGGTGAGAATCAAAGAGCGCAACGAGAAAGAGGGCGGCGGGCCCGTGGAGGTGGTCGCTTTCTCATTCGGCACACAAAAGGCGCAAGTGGGTTGACTGCTTTTGCATAGGCCAAATTGTTTCATGGCTTTTATATTTTATTCGGATTTTCGGATTAAATCGTTTTTTAAGGAAACACTGAGGACAGCACTGGCGAAGGGTGCAGACAAGGCGTTGCTCGTTGAGGTGGACAGCGCGACAGAGGAGAAGTTAGAGCCCATCCACGTGGCACGAGCGTTGGCCAAATTGGCACGAGAAGGCAAATACGACTTGGTGCTGTTGGGAAAGCAGGCTATCGACGACGACGCCAACCAAACGGGTGGAGTAGAATAATGAAATTAAAACATTTTCCATTCGATTTTGAATGGCATTACAGGGCAAATGGTTGCTGGATACCTGAATTGGCCGCAGGCGACGTTCGCCAGCAAAATCGAGCAGGACGGAACTTCGCATTTAAAAGTGACGCGCGAAATTGACGGCGGATTAGACACTGTAAAGCTGAAGTTGCCGGCCGTTGTTACTGCCGACTTGCGACTCAACGAAGTTTTTTTTCCAATTTAGAAAAGAAGAAAATTCAAACTTTTAATTAGCCTCGCTACGCAACCCTTCCCAACATTATGAAGGCAAAAAAGAAGCCATTTGAGAAAAAGACAGCGCAGGAGTTGGGCATTGACATGGCCAATCAAACGGAGATTCTTGAAGTGAATATTTTACTATAAGTCAAATTTAACAAATTTCTTAGGTCTCCGAACCGCCAGTTCGACAGGCGGGCGGGTTTGTGGACGATGTGACCGGGTTGGTGAAGAAGCTCAAGGAGAAGGGAGTGATCTGAACGACCAATGGAGCGAATTTGACTGATTATATAGTATATAAAGAATAATTCTACAAATTGTCTATTTAGAATATGTCATTTTTCCCATTCTTAATCGCTTATGCCTGCCGTAAAGTGTAAATTTCCAATTTCTCTCATAACTTAGCATTTGTTCATCTATTTGGTGGTATCTCTGCCGTCCATTCTTTTCATTCGATATTTTAAATTTCCGTTTTTTTGTTAAGATGTTTCAAAACAAAGTAGGTCATGGCCTGCTGTTTCTGTTTGCTCTGGCAGTCCCAACTTTGGTGGCGGATGATGATCTTGGAGAAGTACGTTTGAGCTTTGTCTTTCCTAAAGTTGGTGTAAAATTTATTCTGTAGGCTGACCGAAAACCGATGAATGCTGCTCGGGTACTCGCTTCCAAGTTCACTCTGTCGCAGGTATCTCGACTGAATGTGTTTATTTTTGCCGAAAAGTGTTAAGTCGGTTAAATTAATTGTTTTTTCCAGTATGCCGTTGAGGGTATGGATTATGTGGTGGAGTACAATTTGTACAACGTGGGCGACCGCACGGCGTTCAGAGTTGTTTTGGACGATCGTAACTCATTTCCCACCCAATCGTTTGACATTGTGCGCGGAATGCTTCACATCCGATGGGAAAAAATGGCACCGGGCGAAAATGGTGAGATTTTGATTCACCCTTTCAACAAATGTTTTCATCGGCAAAGAATAATGAGTAAAGGCTCATTAATTGAATTTAAGTGACCCATTCGGTAGTGGTCCGTCCGCGCAGTTACGGCATTTTCAATTACACTTCCGCCATGGTTACTTACTACACGGCCGACGATGCCAAGCAGGCAACCGTCGGTTACAGCACAGCGCCAGGCGAAGGTGTTTTTATATTTTTCACATTACTGAGAACCCGAGATTGTTTCATTAATTTTGAGGGTTTAAAAGAAATACCGATTTCTGACTACAAAGTCTCGTCCCCGGGTCTATTTGCTATTTGTGGTTGTTGTTCATGCACACCTACGAGCAACGTTTCAGGGAATATTTACCGGCTAAAGGATTATGAGCGCCGATTCAGCTCCAAAATGGGAATATGGATTATCTTTTTGCTGTTGGCGTTGCCCACAACCGTCGTGCCTTTCTTCCTTTGGTAATAACTTTTTTTTATTCTTCGGTATGCCACAAAAGACCGATGCACGAATTGAACTATGTTTTTTATATTAAACAGGCATCTCATGTTTTGGATTTACATTCGTTTCTTTTGCAGGTATAAATTTCAACAGAAATATTCGCCAAAAACCGGGATGGCAGGTCAACAGAATGCCAAGAAGGCTCAATGAGAAAGAGAGGGAAGAATAATGGCCAACCAAATCTGTTTATTTTAACTCTGTGTGCTTCAAAACTTGACATTTGTTGTGTTAACTTCTAAGAAACTACAAAATTACTTGGGGAATGAAATGGATTCAATTAGAAAACTTTCTGGGCAGACGCGATTGTCGCTGCCGTCGGTTTATATTTTAACAGAAATTTGTTGATTTTATTAAAATTTTTGTTCGAGATTGTAACGTGGTTGAAAATCTGTTCTCGGTTTTGTATTTTGCATCTGATTACGGAATAACCTGAAAGACTAAATAATGTGACAGTGCAGTGAATGGATGGATGCATTCTGCTGCTGTACAGTACAGTGTTTCCTTGTTCATTTTTGCTAATTTGAAGCGAAAGGTGCGTAAATGCTGACTGAAGGATGAGACAGAGTGATCAATCTGTTTTCAATGTCGTTGGTTGAAGATTTAATCGTTTTGCGATTCTCTCGTCGTTGTCCTTCCCCCCCCCCCATTCATTTCATTCGACTTCCTCCTAATGTGTACGGAAAACGAACGGCCTTTCAGCTACACTTCGATCCGTTTTAGAAATTTTCATTAGCAAAGCTTGTTGCTTTTCGACATTCTACCACTTCATTTACGGCGTTTGTATTCACCCGGCGGGCAGTGATGCAGGCGTAAGTTTGCACAGCCAGAACACACCAAATGGACCCATAACTTTTTTTAAATTTGGCCAATAGCTTAGCGTTTGCGTTTTAAAGCTTCTGCCGGTTGCACGCTTTCGAATGGTATCAAAAATGTTTGATTTGGTTAGATTTGAAAGAAGTTCGGTAAAAGTTTGAATTCGGGTTCGGGGAATTAGGCAACGACTTTGTAAACAAGATTTATTTTTTCAAAGAAGGGGGGCAAAGCACAGTATTACCGAAACAGTTTTAATCTACGAATTTACTCTTTGTTTGTTGCGTTTGAAATTTCTATTTTCACTGGCCAATTGCATCGATAGGGAAAAGCAAATTCATCGATTTATCTTTACTTTTAAATTTTTCATTTTTGTTTCCTGTGCTTTGTCTACTCTCTTGTCCACTTTCTCTTTTCATCAAAGTCAGTTTGCTTTTATGTATTTAGTGTCACTGAGCAATGTTTTTGCAAGAGATGGGCTTTCAGTCTGCAAAAAAGCATGGAGAACGAAAATGTGAGCGCATATTTATTGATTACTTCGTGTCTAAACCAAATAATGGGCTGTCGCCTTTTTTTAGTTCGAAAGGCATTTCCGTTTGGCCGTGCAGTCGATAACCCCTGAAGACTACGAGAAGGTGCGTCAATACCGTCACAGAGAGGACTCTCTCGCAACTTTGGCCGGTCGCCTCTTCCTTCGCAAGGCCGTCCAATGTCTTTGCGGAGTCGGTTGGGCCGATGTTGAAGTTTCCCGGACGGAACGCGGAAAGCCTTTCATTGTTCGACCGGAAGACCTTTCCGTCGGGCTGAATGTGTCGCACCAGGTTTGTTGCGGACGGAAAACGTTTTCCGTTAAAATATTTAAATTCGAATAAGGGGGATAGAAGGGTTAAAAATATGACTTATTTGTTAGTTCACCGCCCGTGAAAACCTGACAAATTATATAACACCGAGTCGTCTCAGTGAGCTAATTTACACAAAATTACAACGAAAAAGCAAATTAAAACAGAGGTCAGATTCGGATTCTACGTCCTCGAATGCCCACTAGGTTTTTTTTCTCCCAAAAATGGTGGGACAAAGCACACTATTACCGATGAAACGTCAGAAAAGAAAGATGTTCGGCTATACTTTCCAAGATGACTTTAAGACGATTTTTTTTTTGTTGTTTATTTAGGGTGACTACACTGTTTTTGCCAGCAGTTGCACTAATCAAGTGGGCGTGGATGTTATGCGGTTGGACATGTGCAGTGGGATTTTACCGTTTTTGTCCGTTTGAAACTGCGCAAAATAATTAAGGAGGAAACAAAACGGCAAATGAATACATCAACTCCATGGTTATTTGTGCAAAATGACTATTTTAAACTGCCCATTCAGGCAAAATCTGCTTCAGCGCGAGAACTTCGTACAATGCGCAGCCAACCGACCGAACAAATGAAAATGACTGTTTTTTATCGATATTGGGTTTGTTGTTCGGATAAGGACCCAACCACAAAAAACGCGAAAGAGGGGAGAAGGGTTTTCCATAAACCCACTGAATATGAACAGTTTCTAAACTTTATAGTTGTTTTTAGTGTCTCAAAGAGGCGATTATGAAAGCGACTGGTCATGGCCTTGTGAACGATTTGAGTCGCTACGATTTTATCATTGACCCCAGCGAACGCTATAGACAGGGCACATAATGGCGGACCATTCTTTCAAATAGTTGCATTCTTTTAAGGCAGCTTCATCACTTCCACAACGTTTACGGAGGATGCTAAACTGCAGCCCCAATGGATTTTTGAAGAGTCATTCGTCGATGCGAATCATGTGGCCGCGGTTTGTAGGGAGGTACGTGTGGATACAGGCTCGTTAAAAGGACTCAACAAGAATAATTTAAGGGAGTTTTGTGGTTTTACAACTTTAATAGAAGCTATCCCCTTTGTATTTTTCAATAAAATACCAAATTTAAAAGAATTACGTTCAGAAGGCGCTTCCTGCGGCTTGTACTTTCAACAAAGACCCGTGCGCTAAAATTTTCTTCTCAAAAGTTGACTTTGACTTTCTGTTGGGCGATGCTTCACTTCTCAACCCTTTGCCTGACGGAGCCGCGTCAGAGTACAGCAACTTTATGGAAAAACCACGGAAGAAATTTTGAAGATGAAATGAATGCCAACGAAATTCTGGGATTTATCCAAATTGCATCAAATTTCAACTCGAATACATTTTTTGTTATGCATATTAGAAGCAGGCTCTTAGCCAGTGGACCGGGTGGGCGCATGCCCACTAAAAAGATGTTTCTAGGGCTGTTCGGAAGCGTCGAATCCGAATCTTACCTTCTTTTCAGCTAATTCCGAGCCCCGGATTTGAATTTGAATTTTTTTTAGAAAATTCAATCTTCAAAACCAGATTTTTATTCCACAATAATCGTTCAAAAATGCACGAAAAGCAAAGGAAAAAACAACAAATATTAGCCAGCTACTACAATAATTTTGAAAATTTAGATTTTTCAAAAATAAAAATTTGGTAGCAAATCTTAACAAATTGAGTAAAAATTTCGGAAGCGTCTATCGGCACCGCCGAGAAAAAAATTTCTGACTTTTTTTTGCCGTTAAATTGGGATAGAATAGCTGGTAAAATGGTAAGAAGGCCAAAAGAAATGATGTAACACATGAACATATGATAAAGAAGCGGAGGAGTGTTCGACCGCCGAGGAATCGTCGCTTCTTTAGCTTTTGCTCTGTCTGCGATTGGTGAGTTTGTCGGTCTGTGTTGGGTTGGTGCTGCCTTAACGTGTCCGAATGGGTTAGCAGGTAGTGAGCAGTAAATTGTTGTGGTGTAAGTGAGGAACAGAGGGGGCAGGCGACCGGCGGATGCGAGCGAAGGCAGCGACCGGTGGGTGGCAGGACGCAATAAAGCGCGGTGGAAGACGACATTTAAGTTTTTGTGGAAGAGAAAGAGGGGAGGACGGAGACGGAGGACCGGTGTGTGGGGGGAGGGAAAGAAAGAAGAGGCAGCACATACACACAGAGTGGCGGTTGTTACGCGAGTGAGTGCAACGACGCTGGGGGGGGGGGGGGGGGGGGGGGGGGGAGGGGGAGGCTGGATGTATTGCTATTGGGGAGGGTGGGTGAGGTGTGCTTGCTGCTGCTGATGGATGGGCGGATGAATAAATGAATGAATGTCGGGTTTTGGCTGGAGAGTGAAGGTGAGTGTTGGTTGGTGTTTTTCTCCAACCCCTCCCCTTCCTTTCTTCGCCCCATCCGATCTGATCCGTCCCCCCATTGCTTTATCCGACCATGAGAATGAATGAGTGATAGATAACTCTCTCTCCGCGTATGTGCCGGCAATGATTTTATGTTGAATATTGTAGGGAAATCTATAAATTGAGCAATTAGCATATCCAATCTGGTGCATCCAAATTCGGAAATCTAGAATATTTCCAAAAAAGGAAAGCGTTGAGATTATTTTTTTTTAGAATTTTCAGGTTATTTCTAATAAAAATAATCCTTATCTGGCTATATATCGCATTTTCTTCGAATTAATACATAGAATGCTTCTTCTGCCCAATATTCTGCCTACTTAGCAATGATTTCGCGAGGTAAGCTTCTCAAATGCTAGAAGCCCTTAGCAGAACAACTCTTAACATTAACACCTCCCATTCGTATATTCTTGACTTTTTTTTTGCAGATTTGACTTGTAACGAGAAAATGCCCCCTTTGGACGACGGGGACAGCAAAACGGTGAGTTTTTGTGTTTGGCTTACATTTTGGGTTGTCATTTTCTCCGTTTCTGTAAAATGGCACTATTTACTATTCTTTAATAAAGCGAAATTTGACTATTCAGACAACACAATCTTTTCGCTCTTTCAAAGAAAATTTGATAAATAGCAAAAAAAATGACCTTTTTCCTAGGATATGCATCTTATGCGAAATGGTAAGACACTGACTGGCAGATCGGCATCTGGGGCTGCCGGGCCGAGACCGTCGACCGAATTTGGCTCGACCGGTTCGTTGAATCACATGACGACCGTCCGCGACGTGGTCACCCGGCACTTTAGGAACTTCAAAGTACCAAACTCTGTGAAATTTACGTGTTTTGACCACAACTTTTGAAGCTTAACCCAGCGGTGGATTCCTCTCTGGTCGGTTACTCAAAGTTAGCCAGCCTTCAATCAATTGGTGGCCATTTCGATGTAATTTCACACAATGCTCAACATCAGCGCCAAGTGATGTTCAGCAAACAAGGTGATGCTGCCTGCACACGGTTATAAAAATACAGAGAAAAGGGCAAAAAAATTCACTAAAAACGTTTTGTTGACAAGGATAGGGGCTTATTCAGAGAGCAAGAGTGGCTACTTTGGTTACAACTCCACTAAATGCTAAAGAAAATTTCAGATTGTAATGGTTGTATGCCAACGGTAAATTATAACCATAACATGAGCGCAGCGCCGACTGTCTCAGCAAGCCATTCGTCGGAAGACTCTTCGCGACATGCGCTCCTCTCGCCCTCTTCGACGTCATCGTCCATCACGACTTCGCCGTCCTCTTGCAATCTCATGGTCACCAAGCAGATCAACCTCGACAACAATAAATGCGGCCATTTGTCCGCCTCCTCGTTGTCATTGCTGCCGAGTTCCTCTTCTTCTTCCTCGTCATCCATTCTTCATCCCATCAAATCTGGCGACACCGCCGGATATTATATGAACACCGTGCCGATGGAGGGAGGCGACACCGCCGCTTTCCTAACCCCTCCGCTTCCAACGACAATTGATCAGCAGCAACAACACGTCCAACCCGGTTTGACTAATTCGTTCTCAACCTCGGCACAGCATTCGTCGCAGTGGGCCGTTTATCCACCCACTGACCAATCCATTCTCAAGCACCAGCAGCAGCAACTTTTGGTAAAAACTGGGGCTTTCATGTTTTACTCGTTTGCCGTTTACCAAATTTTTGAAGGTTTGGCCCTTTTCATGACTCCGTACACCCCACCCTGATCATTACCGCTTTAAGTGCCTTATTTACTCCAGAAAAAGAGTGGTGGCAATATGCTCGGCAGAACGGCAGCCGTTGGAATGGTTTCTTCACCACGAACGCCGCAAAAATTCAGCACAACATCGTCGCAGCAAGATCAACTGCACCAAAGCAATAACCACGGCACTTTCGCGTCAACGATGCCGTCGTCTTCGTCACCCGTAGGGCCAAATCAACAACAGCAACACACCAGTCCACGACCGAGCATTTTGCGTATGCGCACAATTTTATACAGATAGACGGAAAGAATGAAAAAGGACTGACATTTATCGATATCAAGCCCGAGATCAGGAGGGAGGGAGGGGAGACATTGGAAAAAGGAAAAAAAGGAGAATTTCCTAAGATCCCATCCTCGAAACAACTAGTTATTAACGGATGTAGCCGTATCAAAATCCAAAAAAAAAATTTTAAGTTGGCTATTTTTCTGATTTTTAAGAAACAAAAGAGATGAGGTTGAGAAATATTTATGCTTTGCTTATCAAAAGGTGGCAATGCGTCGGTGGTGCGTCGTCTCGCTGTCGATCGCGACCGTCCCGCCTCTGTGTCCGGCGCGTCCGTAGTCGACAGTGCTGGCACTGGAACAAATGGTCGACTGACAAACTTTGCGAGTCGTGGGGACGGAGAGGTAGGAGAGGAATCGCCACGAAAGCGTCTCAGAAAGCAGCATTTTGACAACAGTCAGCTGATCGGCGACAAGTTGATGGTCAGTGAGATTTTGCTTACTAAAAATTGCTGTGATTTTGGGGAAGGTCGGCTAAAGAAAAATGGATTATGTAGAATTTCTTGGAATTCTGGTTGATTACATGTTGAAGATTCTGCAAACTTTGAAAAATTAGATGGAGGTGAGGCCGAACGATCGCTTTGCACAGTCGGCATCGGCAGGGCCTTCACTGACGGGCTGTTGGAGGAATTCTATCGGTTGTGCATCGGCAGAGAGCGCACATCAACAGTAAAAAAAAAATATTTTTTAAAGAATTTTCGAATCTTTCCTCTTTAAAAAAAAATACGTATTTATTTTGCCCCACACACTTTTGGGGTTGACTTGACAGTAAATTCCGTGATTGGGTGGGTATTTCTCCCCACTACTTCCCCGTACAACTCAATGCTCAGAGATGCCCCTCCAATGGATCCATTGGCTACCGTCGGCGTTGTCCTCGGTGATAAAAGTATTGTTGGCGGCGTCACTACCGAAGGGAAGCGCGAGCAGCTGCCGAAGAAACGTGGCAGACCGAAAATGAATTGTCGAACTCAACAGCTGCCGTTAGCATCAACAAACGCGGCGACGATGTCGGGAAGCAAAAATAACAGCAACAATCATACAGCGGAAGACAACGGAAAGCTCCGACAACGGCACGGAGAAGAACAGCAAAAGCATAAACTGGTGCTAGAGAACCACCTCACATACTTTGACAGTGCAATGGCAATAACGTCCAAGTCCATTATGATCGAAATGGATCCCATTCTCCAGGTACTTTTTCGACATTTTTGTTTATTTGGTTGTATTTTACGAACCTTTTGCTTAGACCGGAATTGGACAGAAAAAGCGCAAATATCGAAAACAGACTCCGGAGATTGACCCGCTGACTGGAAAGAAAGTGCGTAAAAAAGGCAGTGGCCGAAAGTCAAGGAAAGAATTGGCCATGGTGGGAGCGCCGTCCGTTCGCAAAGAGACCGCAAAAACAAATGCCGTCGGCGCATTTTGCAATTTTGGGTCGGCTTCTATAGGACCTTCCGGCCCCATGGTCGAGACGGCTGAAGAGCGTGACGTCATCCACACACTTTGCCGCTTTAAAAGTGATAAAGACAGCAGGGAGGGGATGGCAGAACAGACAACGGTTGGTTCGAGCTAATTAGCATAATTTTGAAATTGGGTTTCTTATGTTCTGTCTGACTAATTTGGTTTAGCACTCTCCAACCACTTCCGTAACTGAAAATACCGCGTCACCTTTGAAATCACCGTTAAAATGTGGCGTCCATTACAAACGGGACGAAGAATCACATTCTCAAATGCCTTCATGTTCGGGCACCCCAAAAGTTGGCCGTCATCAGCTGCCGTTGCTCACCGATCTCAACGAACTGAACATTTTGCGTCCGCTGCTGAGGCGTTGCGAGCGGGGGCTGAATAGCACGGACAATAGCCATTTGGGGGAGTCCTACGAAGAGGTTTTTGTGGATTTGATTAGAATGGACCGGGATTGGGAGGGGTTTTCGATCCCTGATTCGTGTCCGGACATTTGCGGGCCGGACCGGGTCAATAACTTGCTTCAACCTTAACTCATTCTTACAGTCATTCGAAAGCTCTCGATGAGAAAAGATATTATTAAGCTATCTTTCCAATCGCGCCCAACTCTAGATTTGACGCAAAAAAAGAAATGATTTTTTATGCGTTTAAGATCTTTAATTTCCTGCGGTCATCCAATCATTTAACGACGGAATGTTCTGATGGCCCTAAAAATCGCTACGACGGTGGACCTTCGGAACTGATAATACCAAAACATTTGGACGAGCGGAGCATTGATCGGTTAAGTGCCAATGCCGCATGTTCAATTTTCGACAGCTATGACGACGTTTGTGTTTCAAATTATATTCTTAATGAGTTTCACACCATTTTAGTTCAAAAATGTCAAAAATTCGCTTCGTTTGCTGCCGGTGGCTTGTGCCTACTTCGACGCTTCTCAACGACTCCTTTCTTTGCTTCGAAAAACGCTTTTCGGTGTGTCGCTTTATCACTTCTTGCAGGAGAAGATGAACGAAGAAGAGATAAGCCGTTGGTTTTATGGGGACGAAGTTGGGGGACGGTTTGGCATGGAAGCCGTCACGACGGAGGAGGATGATGAAGCCGAAGGAAAACGGGAAGAGCGACTGAGCCGCGCCCTTTTTAAACGATTGGCCGCTGAATACGAAAAAAGCATTAGACGCCACTGTGAGCAGAACGGCACTGGCACTGGCAGCGGCAATTCAGCACCACGGCAGTTCTTGCTGCAACTTGACGTGGGCCAAACGTTGGATTTGTTGTTGCATTGTGTTGAAAGGTTTGTTGCATTGGGAGGGATGCCCACACCCTTCCGAAATGTTTTGTGAGGAAAAAAACTCCAAGTGAACCAGAATCCTCAAAAAATTTGACGGTTAAATTTTCGAAATTTTTGCGCAATTTTTATAACAAAAACGAAAAATTATAAAAAACTTTCCCGACGGTCGGGCAGGACACAAAAAAAATTGACCCCTAAAATTGATTTTTCGTTAAAATTTTCTTCTGGAAAAATTCTTTAAGAAAAATGTAATGAAATCTAAAAAAACACCCTCTAAGAATCGACTTTTTTGGCTTGCTCCCCCCCCCCCCCGAAAAATTTTTCTGGCTACGCCTCTTCGTCTGTTACCTCTTTTTTTTTTAAAGGAGGCAAAATTGTCGACATCGTTCCGTCAATTCTCTTCCGAATTGCGCCATGCCATCTGATCCTCTCGCCTTGGACTCTAGCGGTTGTGGAAATGTAATTATGCCGGACGTGTGGTCAAAACGGAAAATTATATGCGAAGGGCGGAAAGGACAAACAAAGCGAAGGCGAAAGGGCGAGACGAGCAGAGAGGAAGACGAGGAGTCGGAGGAGGGACAGGACGAGAGGGTTGACGAAAAAAGTCCACGGTCCGTCAAAATTTTTTCATGGGAACTCTCCCTTAGTTTATTCATTTTTTGTGCATTTTCAGTCCGTCACTGCTGCTGAAAAGCATTGAGCGCTTTTGCGTGGAGTCTTTGACGGAGAGTGCACTGTTGGATAGTGTCGCAATTTCGGTGGAGGAAAGAACGGCCGATTCGAGAGTTGGGACTCCGTCGACCGCCAAAGCTTCATTATCCAAATTCCGTTTGCAATGTCAAAACGTTGCCGATCTGTCGTCTATGAGACGGAAACAGCACAACAATTCCAAAACGCACCAATTCGTTCTCCGTCCTTCGGGCCAAATGCTTGATGAACTTTTTAAAGTGATTTTTATCTTGTATTTTTTTTTTATTGAATTTAATGTTATTACTTAAGTGTGTGCCAAAGTTGGACCAGTGTGAAATGGTAGCGGAAAGTGTCGAAGGCGTTTGTGTTAATGAAGAGCCGAAAGACTGCGAGCAAACGACGGCGGAAGCGTACGAACCCAATGCATGTGTGGCGAGTCAACAACAACAGCCAAAGTTGAGGGCGGACGTGGAGGAAATGATGGCCAATTGTCAGTGGGGAAGTGCGGTGGCATTGGCACAGCTGCGACACAATCGTGCTGAAATGTAAGAACGATAGATGAGAATGGTTATTGCATATTTGAAACCGGAGGGAGGGGGGGGGGCGTGGGGGTGTTGTTTTCACGCATAAAGGAAAGGGTCTAGTGGTTGGGAATGTGGTTACATAAACAACCCATCTATATGCCTTTTTTGGGTCGCCAACAATTTCAATAGGATGGATTTGTTGTTGAGAATCGTGTGTTTCCCGGGAGACGTGGGGAGGGGGGGGATTTACTTAAAAGGAAGAAATGAATTTAGTTTGAACGACGCGTCATCTTCGAACAATTCACTTGGAGACGGAGAGGGAGGTTCGCTGCGACTTTTCGACCGCACCCTCCGCTTTCAATTTCCTTTGAGTTCAACGGCGCGAGAGGAACAATCCGAGTTTCTCATGGTAAAAAACATTGGGAAAAGGATGGATTAATATCAAATACTTTTGTACTCCTTCTCAACCCTCTTTCGTTTCAGTCCCGTTTGCGAGAGTTTCGGGAGATTCACATCACCACATTGGGATTGAGTCGTACTCGTGCCGAATTAGCGGGACAGTGTGCAGAATCTGTGTATGAAATGCTGGAAGAGATGAAGCAGCAGAAAAGTACGGGAGAGCAGCCGACCGCTGGGGCAAAGACGGCAACGGCATTGAAAAGAACGGCGTCAATGGACATAGCGGCACTCTCTTCGCAATCGCCGTCTTCTTCCCCATCTCTGACGTCAAAACCGAGTGGAATTCGTCCTCAGCTTTCAGGCAAAACGACAAAAACATTACCAAAACAACGGCAACAAAGAGTATTCAGCTTGGAAGAACAAGAAGACGAGGCGATGCCATCGGAGGCGGGGAGGGAAGCGCCTGTCGAGTCACTCCTCCAACCGCAGCAGGGAAGGCAGTCGCCGACCAAACGGGCCGCCCATCGGAGGGCGCTCACTCAGATGAGCATCTCCTCATCCGCCCCTGACGGATGATTTGCCGATCTCTATTTCTCTCTCATCAACCTAAGCTTTCTCCTTCCCTACCACTTCAATTGTTCCCCCCGCCCTTCATCCTTGACTTTTAAATTTTTAAACCCAATAAACGAACCAAAAAACATACGTTGTGCCCATCGGTTGGTCTTTTATTGTATCATTATGTTCAACAACGGTTCTCCCTCGCTCGCCTCCGTCACCCCATTTTTGTGTGCTTTTATAATCCTTAAAATCAAATTTTCGACAAACCCATTCAAATCTATCTGATGTTTGTCTGAATTTTTCTACCTGATTTACCTCCCAATTTCCTCTTTTCGAGCATCTCTTACACCTTCCCATTCTCCATGTCATTTAATTGCCCTAAACCGATGCATTCTGATCAACAAAACAATTCATTGATATTATTTTCTTGTCTCTTTAAATGCCCATAAGTTAAATTTGCCGATATTTTAACCAAATGTCTTAATCGGTTTTAAAATGTGAACATCCCCAACAGCTTCCTACTCACCCTGAACAGCTCTATTCACCCTTTGGTTTTATACTTAAAGTAATCCGAAATCATCCCATAATAATCTTTTGAATGTCGTCGTCTATTCGCGTCCGCCCCTCAATGTTATTTTGGCCACTCAACCCATCTCAATTCACCCGTTTCCGTTTTGTCCAACTCTTACACACCAACCGTGACAAACAATAAATGAAATCACAAGAAGCTCTTCCTTTTGAAGGACTTTCGTCGTTGTGCGAACCCGCTTCTGGAGAAAACTGTTTGAATAACCACACAAAATCATGGGAAATAGGCGAGGCGCAATCTACAAGAACGCACAAAATATAGATAAATTTATAGAGGCAAAGAGATTGCACGGACAGAATACAAAAAAAGGTGCTACAGACGCCCGATCGATGGCCAGGTTCAAACGAATTCACATGCGATAGTCTCGGATGGCCAATTACCCCCCCCCCCCCCTCCCTCCTCGCCCTTCCGTCGCCTTTTTCAACCGTTCATCGCTTTCTTTTGCAAAAATTGTGCGCGGTCCGATGACAATTCGTTAAGCTGAGCGGCACCGGCAGCCACGGGGTACTCACGGCTGACCACACACAAATACTCGGGCTGTCCGGACTCACTGGCGTGCAGAGAATGGCCGATGGGGACGAGCTGGTGTGGGGGGGGGGGAAGGGGAAATGTAAAAGGGGAATTTGTTGGGGGGAGTCGGAAGAAGGCCCGTCATTCTCCATTTGTTAATTTTGGAAAACGGTTTGGCCTGTGTGAGTTTGGAGTGCCGTCCTTAAATTCGACCAACTTGTTCGAATTTCCATCCGTCGGACATTGCCGAAATGACATTGGTCAGCTCGTCCTCATGGCATTGGAGCACGCGATAGACGTGTTTTGTCTAAAGAACCAAAAGTTCGACTTTTCCCCTTCCCCCTCCAGCCAAACCCCCGTCTTTTTGTTCTTCTCGCGTTCTGCAATTCGCTCATTACACAGACTGATCAGTTTGGGAAGGTTGTAAAATTCGGCCTCTTCGCGAAGTCCTAAACAAATTTTCACCCTCTAAAGCGATTCGAAAACTCGTGACAATGTTTGGGCAACAAATGTTACGTTTTGAAACGAGAAAATGGTCACCAATTCCGTTACTTTTGGCGGAAGCGACCACAAAAAACGGTTGAAACCTTCTTCAGAGAGTCCGTGGTCGAGAACCATTTTCCCATGGCGAAGGTAATTCAGCACTGCCGAGAAATAGTCGGAGTCGCGATCGATTAAATATGAGCTGGATTCGTCCTGAAAAAATATAATAATTGGATGCAATAAAAAAAAGCGCGACATTCCTGCAATTTTTATAAATTCCATCGAGAAAATGGACAATTTCAAAAGGGGAATTTGATTTTTAAAATCAGAATCGCCGTGACTAAAAAATAAAGACATTCAAAGAACACTTCAGGAAGAAACTGCAAAAGTTACACTTTGGATGACCTTTTCGCTGGGCAATGAATGGTCTTCCTGGGAGAGGCGGGCGAGGAAAGAGCCGCTCTCACGGCACAGAGTCTGTCTGGTGGTCAGAAACATCTGAACGATAATTTGTTCTAACCACGCATGTTACCATAAAAAACTTTTCGATACTTTTCCGTTATGCGACTCCCAACCCATTTCAAAATTTTCAACAGATTCAAAAACCCAATTAAATTCTGTTTTTGTTTTATATTCACAAATTCGTAATCAATTCATCAACAACCATCTTTCAGGCGATTTTAGAAAGAAATTTGCATTGTTTTTCCGAAACCGGTCAAAATCCGATAAACTGAAGGTCATATTCGTGTATCTCAACCCAAACTACCTCTAAACATGCGTTTTAAATGCAATTTGGACTGGGGGTCGCCCCATTTTTGTTTCGAGTCCTCCACGCACCTTTCCTCCCACGTTCAGCTTAATCCACGACTTCGACCCTCCCCCGACGACGTTTGTGCCTGCCGTCGTCTGCTTTGTGTTGTTCGACATCGTCGCGGCCGCGGGGCACGCGCTTACGCCTTCTCCCCCGTCGTCCGTTCCATGCAATCGATTGGCCACTCCATCCGTACCGTTTATATCCGCCGTCCCCTGACCTCCGTCGACCGTCGTCCAATTGTATAGCGGCAGCTGACCATCGCCCACAATAACAGTGGCGGCTAAGGGCAATTCCATCGTCGCCGCTTCGTTCATTGCTTGGCGTTTATTTTACAAAAATTTCCTTAAATAAAAATGCTTTATTTGGAAAGCATTGGGAAATGTTATGTACAACATGGCAACATAATGAATTGCAGTGCAGGCAGCGGATGCCGGAAGTGCGTTTGTTTGTGCATAATTAGACTAACCAAATGGGGGCGGACGATTTACGTCAGAAACGAATTTATGCAAAATGTGTAAACGTATTCACTCTCAGAAGTAGCCTCGGCAAAATTCCTTTTGATATCCTTAGACAATAAAATACTTTTTTGTGGTTACAATTGCTCGCTGATGTATGCAAACAAGCACGGGAAGAGGGAAGAAAGGCCATGGATGGCCGGCCAAAGAGGGACTCAAAAGTTTGCCTTGCCATGCAACCACCGCCCCCCCCCCCCCCGCCCGCTCCTTCTCCCCTCGGGTGCGAATCTCTTTCCGCCACTTGTTTTGGTGGTGGTCGGCCAGCGGGAACGGGATTTAATGGAGGCATTTTAACGATCGACGCCCGCGTTGGGGGGAGGGGGGGGGGAACAAAAGAAGTAACACACACACAGAGAGAGAGAGAGAGAGAGAGAGGGGAGAGAGATGGATTAGGGGGGGGGAACAAAAGAAGTAAACACACACAGAGAGAGAGAGAGAGAGAGAGGAGAGAGATGGATTAGGGGGGGGGGGGGAAGGCAAAAGAGGGGGGGGGGGGGGACAAAAGAAGTAACAAGAAAGAGAGAGAGAGAGAGAGGAGAGAGATGGATTAGGGGGGGGGGAGGCAAAAGAGGGGGGGGGGGAACAAAAGAAGTAACAAGAAAGAAAGAGAGGAGGGTTACCCCCTCCCCCCACTCCCATCTACGCACCCATTGTGTCTACCGCCTCCATTTTACGCTCCCTTTTGAGGGCTGAGTAGAGGAAAAGAAAGAAATGCCATCCCAAAAAAGGGGAAGCGGAGGAAATGCGGCGCCATTTACCCGACAAACCAATCTCGCATTTCCAAATATTAAAGTGCGATGGTAGGAAACATAAAAGATTCTCGAATTTTAGGGACGATTAATTAATATGCGATTCTCTTTGTGGTCGAAGCGATACGCTGCAGGGATGTAACCGGATGTCGAGTTTCCGGACATTTTGGGAACCGGTTACGTCCTTGTTACGCTGCTTCTAAGAAAAGTTGTGGATCCGGGTTCTATGAATTGGAAGGGACGCGCGAATCGCATAATTAACCCCCAAATGACTCAAAGAAAATATTGCCAATGAATTTAACCAACGTTTTGCGCACTAAGGCAATTAATAAAAATTCAAAAATCAAAAGCAAACGATTTCAAATTCATCTTTTCTTTGCACCCGCAAATGTCAATGCCGCTCTGTGCACTTCTTCGAGAAAACTTGGACCTGAACAAGAAAAAAATGATTAGCAGTCGAAATGAGGGGTTTGGGTGTTAAAATTGCGAATTGGGCTTTAATCCAACAAATATTTTACCGAGAATGACTAAAATGGAAATTTTTAACTCTCCGCTCACCAATAACATTGACACCGTACTGATAAATCTTCTGCGGGATGGGAGACTTTGTGTCGTCGTGATAAGAGAGCACAAAATCCAGACCATTCTGAAGAGAATAATTTGTACATTTTGTAAAGTTATTCGACCTCGTCTAATTTGCCGTGTGCGCGGACTATCAGTGTGGACTCATAACAGTCCACGCGGACGGTCGTCCGCGAGGGGTCCGGGTATTTGTCTTTGTTCAGTGACCGGTTCAACACAACAATTTGCTTCCCTTGCCGGTCGACAAATTGGCGCCGAGCAAAAATGTACAGACGTGGCCAAAGAGGGTAGGGGTACCTGTAAAGTTCGAGAAAATTGGGGACTATTTTCGAAATTAACTCACTTGCTCTCCCACCGAATGACTTGCGTTCCCGTGTTGTAATCAATATCCAAAACGTCCAAACTGTTCACATTTTTATCCCATTGGAGACGGCAGGTGATGTCCTCCTGAAACAATCAAATTCAAGACAATATTCAATGAAAAGTATTCAACCTGCACAGTTACAAAATCGTTGGGTGAAATGTCGTCGTAAGTGCCGATGCACCGATATTCGTACACGCAATTGCCTCCATTCGCAACCAATCGTCGCCGATACACTGCCAACTTGGTGTTGCACCAGAACAATTCCCAACCCTCGTCGGGTTCGGGAGGAAAAAAGGGGTCGCAATGTTTGCACTCCCTAACAGAAGAAACAAAAAAAGGAATTTCAAAAAAGCTAACCTCTTTATTCTTATGTACTCTTCGTCCAAAGTCGAATGCGAATCAAACGAAACGCCAACCAACGAAGCGGCGGCAAAGAGCAAATTTCGTCTGTTCCGCAAAACGATTGATAATTGGTCTCGGAAAATACGACGGGAGAAGGCCATGGAAAAGCGGGCAATGCACAGCTGAAGCTGGGAGTAAAGGGCGAAAACAAAATTTCTCCCAGCAGTGGCCCCGAAAAGACAAAAATTGGCAGTTTCTTCCGGAAATGCTTTAAGGGATGAAAAATATATCTTTTACTCAATAAGTTTCAATGGTTACCAAATGTTAACTTCAACTTTGTAATGGAAGCTGGATTTGGATGGGTTGGGTTGACCTAGACCTACTGACCAGGGCTGGCTATGCATAAAATTTACCTTGCAATTTAATGAAAAACGTTGAAGGATGCTTAACTTGAAGAACATGGCTAATACGTGTGTTTATTGAGCTAAACCAGTAAAAGATCGTTGAATATAAGCACACAACAACATAACTCTACTAATGTATTGTATAATGGATGGAAGCAGGGGTGCGTTCAGAAAAAATTTTCGGTGGGGGGAAAGTCAATTCTTAGGGTGTATTTTTGCCTTTTTATTGCATTTTTGTTGTGTTAAGCAATTTTTTTCGATTTTAGGAAGGGTGCAAGAATCGGCAGTGCCGATAGGCGCCGCCGGGAAAAATTTTTTTTTTGATAAACGTCGCTGGCGCCCTGCCATGGGTCGTTAGTTTGAAAAATAGTATAAAAATTTGGCGTTTCGCAAATGGTAATAAAATGCAAAAATGACGCGCTGTGCCTATTTGACCAGCAAAATCTTTTTTTAAAAATATTTTTAGACTTATTTGAATCCTGCATAATCAAGACAATTTTAAGAGCTTCTTTTAGAGTGCTTATTGCGTGGCCATTTGGACATTCACGTCTTTGGTTGACTTTCCCCGCTGGTTCGGCACTTTTCATTTCTTTGCTTTTCGCGACAATTTCCCGTTTTCCATAAGATGTGGCCGCTGTCTTTTTCTTGCAGAAGACTCCGCACCGTTTTTTTCTGTTGGCGTCTTTGCGCTTGCTGTCGCGCAATTCGTTGCTGCGATGCAGAGGCACTTTTCGAGCGCATTTTCCCTTTTGTGGACTTTATGATGCGACGGGTCATCGGAAGGGTCCGCCTGCGCTTCTCTTTTTGCTAAATTCTTCCATCCTTGTTTCAGTTCCTCTTCTTCCTGCTCTACATTCTGTTGCTGTTCATTTTGCTGGTCACTGTCGCCATTGTAATTCCCTATGAAGCACTGCACAAGGTGTGATGGGAATGGGCACCCCTTCTTTTTAAAAATATTTTTGTTTTAGCCCCCGTGGGCTCTCTCTCTGCTTATTCTGTTCGCCGTTTACCTGACCGTCAACATTTTCTTTCATTTCCACAAGGCTTGCGGGGTGAAGCCGGGCAGTCCGGCCAAGGTTATCACTTTTCACAATTCTCCATCCAAAATTCAATAATTTCCGCAGAGTGACAGACATCCCCTCTGTTACACGTGCCAGAATCACAAGCCGTTGAACGCCCATCACTGCTCAATTTGCAACATTTGCGTTGTGAGTTTTAAAAATTAAAAGCTGATTTAAGGTTTGGCAATTTTCATATTAAAAGTCGCTTAATGCATGCCTTTTGATTCTCCTCCAGCTGAACATGGACCACCACTGCATTTGGATCAACCAATGCGTTGGCGCTGACAACCACCGCTATTTCTTCCAGTTCCTCGCTTTTGTCACCGTTGGCTGTTTGACCTTCGTGTTCGCCGCTTTCAAAACTTTTTACTACAATTATTGGCGTGTGAGAAGGGGGGGGGGGGAGCTTAGGCTTACAATAAGGCCCCTTTTGGACTTTCTGAAATTTTTTTAGTCTTTTGCTCCCGCAGTTTTGTTTCATGTTTAACTTTTTAAAAGGCTACTTATTGTTAGCATTTCCATTGAAGGCTTTCACCAATCGGATGTTCTGTGACTCCGACCGTTTGGCCGAACATTTGCCTTGGTTTGATTTTGTCTGCGCTCGTGGCCCCCATTTGGTGATTTCTTCCGTCTTTTTCACCTATTTGCTGTGTGCCATCGTTTTTCTGCTCGTCGGCTCACTTTTATATTGGAACTTCGTGCTGATTTCTTGCGGAGAGACTTATCTTGGCATTTTGGTCAGCTTTGATTTGAACGAAACAAAGGCATCCCTTTTTGGCACTTCTCGTTGGAGTTTTTTCCGTTTTGATCGAATGCCGTCCATCCGTCCCTTTAGCTTCAATCCGCCAGTTTCGGCCGCATATGGCGAATGCTTTTGTACCCCCACCGCCAGCCGCGATTCCGCGAAAATTGGCGTTTCTTCCTTGGCCTCCAACAGAACAATCGCCGCACATTTTGGCGTCACATTTTGTTGCCCTCCTCCCACGTGACGCCCTACTCGATGAATGCGGTCGCCGCCGGTGGCGATGAAGAGCGACATCAATTGTTGGTAGATGCGGGCGGCAACGCATCTCCTCAGAATGTTCCTGCGGTTTCCGCCTCTTCCGGAAACACTCTCGCGACGGACAACGCTGCTGCGGTTGTGGTGGTTTAGCGACTTGCACAACTCGGTGGGGACTGTTAGATGACAGAGAGAGAGAGAGGAGGGAGAAAGGAGCAGGAAGAAATCCAAGTCTGACACAACCTCTCTCCGTTTATTTGATTTCTTTGGTTATGTCCCCTAAATCTACCCAAATATTTATTTCATTTTCCGTCTGCCTATTTGAGTGTCTATTTGTACGGGTAAATCCAGCTTATTGTCTGTATCTGTTGTTTCACTGGTTATGATGACCAACATTAGATATTTTTGACTCCCCACATGGACAATTTGTTTTATTTTTCTGATCTTATGCATTTGCGTATGGTGCTGTACTTAAACGTAAAATAAATAATCAAAAGTTGTGTTATTTTTGATTAGCATTAAAAATCAGTGACGAATGATCGATATTCTCTCCGTTCAATGGTTGTTGGTTAATGAAAGTTCGGCACGATGTTTCTTTCCATTTCGGCACTGAGTTTGTCCATCAATGCGCTCGTTTGTCGCACGGCAAGGGAAGTGTTTGTGTGGTGGGAGAAGATCACAGTGCAACGGTACGAAGTCGTCGCAAAGTTGGCATTTTGTCCAGACAAAAAGTCCCGCGACACTTTGCCTAACCGGGCGGCCAGCGGGGCGGTTAATACGGTGAGAATTGAGGAGGAATGGGAGGCGTAGTTCTGAGAGGGCGCAACACAAACATTCTGCGCGTTTTGTTCGTTGGGATTCTCTGATTGAGAAGGACACGGGTTCGGATGGCATAGCTTAAATGAATGGTTGAGCGGTATTTGAGACCGTGTTCATCCGAATTGTGGGTTTCGGATTAATTTATGAACGTGCTGATTTCCCTCACCCGGATCAGCAACTCGCCATCAGCGGTCCGTACAAAGGCAATATCCTCGGCATTTGACGAGTCACTCGCCCCGTCGAATGTTCTCTCTTCGCCGACAAAGTCCTCCATAAACATTAATTTGTCGAGCATTTGTTTGGCATCTAAAGAAAACTAGTCTAATATAGGCATTAAATTTGCCCTAACTTTAACGTCCAAGCCTCGAGGGGGCAATTAAAGTTTACTTACTGTCCTCTGGCACGTAATGCAAACAGAGCGAAGGGCTGCCCACTCGGACGCATTGGTAGGCGATCATATCGAAGCCGAGAATGGTCGGTCTGAGCGGACTTTGCCCGCTGGTCGCACTTTTGCACAACTCGGCGTCCAATTGGGCCAAAGCTTTGGCCATTTGGGGGCCCATCGAATGATGGACGGCCAATTGCAGTGACGGAAGTATTTGGGAACGTGTCCGGAAGGCATCCCAAGCCAAAAGCTCGTCCAATAGCGAACGCTGCACTCTCTTTGGGGAGAAAACATTTACAATAAGAAAAACGTTGATAAACACGACAGGAAAAGGCTCAAATCAAAAAGAAAGAGCTTTGATCGAGAATGTTTTGAGACTGAGACAATAAAAACGAATTGACCTTGAGCTGTGCTCGCATGGCATCCAAAAAAGCGGAAGAGAAGCGCGAGCTTGAGAAAGAAGTAGATGAGAAGGCGGCGGACGAATGAGCGCGGGGCTGTCCAAAGGTGGAGCCGGTGGAAGAAATGGTCCATTGGTTGTTTGACGGATGGCGTGAGAGAGAGGGGACGAAGACGGAATGACGGGGAGAGGCCATCGACGGCTGGAGACGGGAGAGGAACGACGACAGCTGCCGCTGACCTTCGACGCCGAACGGTGAACGGACGGAGACGGACCGGTCCTCCTGCTGCTGCTGCTGGTGGGTGGAGAGCTGAAGGGGACGAAGATGGACTTCAAAGCAATGGAGAATAACCCACGGAGTCAAGCGAATTTCTGAGTTTGCTCCAATGGTGCTAAAATGAGGAAATTAAATGCTTTTAATTGATAATATAAATCATGCCTTAAGCAATCGCTGCGTTCTTGGCACATTCTCCAGAAAAGTGGACTGTTGCAGCGTTTTCTGGCCGAATTGTGTTTCCCCTCCCCCAAAGTTCGGCGTCCGCATTTTGCTTTTGTTCATCAGAACGTCCAACATTTTGTGTTCATTTGACAGCAAACGATCGCATCGTTCCAAAAGCAAATCGATATTCGAAGATGGCGTCTCGGCCGAAATGTTCGACAAATTGTCCACAGAGTCCAACGCTTCCCAAACGGTGCTGATCAGATGAGAGTCTTCTTCAAAACAACGAAATGGAGCTGTACTTGAACACCATAGAAACAAAGAATATAAATCAAAGCCGCTATAGAATGGATTGGGCTACCGAAGTGTTGAAAAAATGTTCGCTTTTTGTCTGTCGGTTTCGCCAACTTTTTCTCACCGGCCGGCGCTGCACAAATAATTTCGAGACGATTGTTCAGCGACAGTACGAACACATTGTGCAGTTGACGTCGACGCAAATTCTTCGAATAAAGCCAAATGCCCAATTCCGCGTGGCATTTCCTCAATTTTTGGTCGCCACTCCCTTTTCTGCCGTCGCAATTCTTTGCGTTTCCATCGTTGGCGGCGGGCGGCGATTGACGCGCGAATTGGAGCAGAGAACGCAAATCGTCATGGCGCAGTGCCGCCGTGGTGCGCTCGCCGTTGTGGGAACTGACCGAAGCGATCAAACGGGCCGAGTGAAGGAAAAGACATCTGAAAAAACGGGAGATGAGACAATAACTCCTCGAAAAGGAGGGAAGGGTAAGGCGGGATAGAGGAACTCTCATCCGAGAAACGGTTTCGAAATTTCATAAGTCCTTAAGGCCAATTAAACGGATTTTTCTGTGCATTTAACAACATTCAGTCACCTGCAACGACGTCCAATACGAGCGGCAAATTGCCGGGAAATTTCCTTGAAGTGGGGGAGCAGCGTTCGACGGATTAGGCGAGAAGGGCCGTCGAAGTTCATATTTTGGCAAAACGGCGCGTCATCTGTCGCAGAAAGAAAGATAAAAAGATAACGCCCCCAGCCCATCCCCCCTTAAGGGTCGACCCTTTCTCAGTAAAATAGGAAATCCACGAGACCATTTTTGCTGAATTCTGGGTGTACGTCCCGGGCTCCCACCCCACCGTCGGCGGCTTCGCTAAGCAGTCGCAGCATTCTGTGCTCGCAGCGCTCGTTCAGCAACTGAACGAAGGCGGAACGGAGCGGGATAAGCTGCAGGGAAGGGCCTCCGTAATGGTAGCGAACACAGCGAAGAAGGAAAGTGAAAAGACGCTCAGCGGATGACGGGGGACAGAGGACTCTAAAACAGAATAAACATTTCTTCGTACATGGAAGAAATAGCGAGGTCGACTCGTTAGGGGCGTATCCGGGGCGAAATTGCCCTCTTTACTTACTGTCCAAATAAAAAGCCATTTTTGAAATGGAATATTATCTAAAATTGGCGCATTTGGGCAGAAAAAGACAAATCTTATGGTCGCCAAAAACTCTCAGATGGCGGCCACTCAAAGTTAACTCCAAACGATCAGAGAGAGCACCTCTCTCCGTGGATCAACGCCAACAGATTGGAATGTGACAAAAAAGCAATGCGAAAGTGCAGAAGTGATTTTGGACAGAATATGGACTCGATGTTCTCGGATGCAATCTTCTGGCCATTCTGTTGCTGTTTGGCCCGGCAAAGTAACACCAGCGGCATCAATTGTTGGAGCAACAGGGACTCATCCAGTCGATGCTGTGAGTTCTGAAAAGAATTTGGCCGACTCGCTAACCCTCCCCCCCGGGGGTTATGTTTCCTCAAAAAGAAAAGCGACGAAGCTAATAACCCCCCCCCCTCCATTAAACGTTTCGCCGCATTTTTCAACTTCCAAGCGAAAAGTACCGACCGACCTCCTCCCCATTCTTCTCCCTAAAAATGTCGTCTTCCGGCGCCCCCTTTTGAGTTGTTGCATTCCCTTCTCCTTTCCCCCTCTCTCGTGCTGTTTTGTGGTCTCTCCGTGCCGAAGATGTTGTTGGTGGTAATGAGCACGCAGTCGAAGTGGAGGAAGAAATTCCGCTGCTGCTTGACGATGTCGGCCTTGTCGAATCCGTTGTTGTACAACCATTAGCAATTGTTGCACAGCCGTTTTCCATTCGGCGACCATTCTTTGTTGGAACGGAATTGAAATGGGCGCGGAATTCGTTGTTTCCGAAAGCGTGAATAAGCTCATTGTATTCGGAAAGCAACACAACGCCCAACATTTTGCCAATTTGAATAAAAAGGATTAAGCCTAAAATTGCATTAGTTTTGGAAAACAAGGCCAGAAAACTGCTAGCACTCAAAGAGGGGGGTGGGGGGGGGGGGTAAGTTGCGAATAAATGATGCCAATGAACAGAAAAGGAACGAAGCAACGGGAGAATAATCAACTCAATTTTAATTGCCTTTTTGAAATCCGTTAATTATTCTTAAGTTAATATTCAATGAGTGAGTGACAAACAAAAAGAGACGAATGGATTTTAATAAAACCCCAACCGACCGTTGGGACCTCTCACTTCACAACAATTCCCCCCCCCCCCCCGAAATGTCACTGGGGATTCCCCCCTCACAAAAGGACCCGAACCAATTCAAGTCCAAAGAAATAATAAAAAATAACCCAAATTTGTCATCACACAAATTAATTCTTTCATTAACCATTCGTTCGTTATGTACCAATTCATTCATTCATTTCTTATCATTGGCCTTGGCGGTCACTTGTCCCGTTCATTCCCTCCCCCCCCCCCCCCCGCCCCAATTATTTCCCCCATATATTTAAGAATGAATGCTTCTTATCAATTCATCGCCACGTAACTACATATGAAGACACCGGTAGTTATAAAAGGAAGCGGCAGCGAAATACGTAGCCAAAAAGCAAATATTTTGTAGTTTGGTGACAAACTTTCATATATTTACACTTGTGGAGGCAAATTGCCCCAAAGCATAGAATCCGAACCCCCCCTATTTCAACCGATTCTGACCCCGGTTTTGCAAAAATGAATTTAAATCCAGAAAATCATTCAAAAAAGAATGAATTCTCATTATTTTTTTGAATGTTTGTTGAAGATCACAACAAAATTTTATTGACGGCGCCTACCTTTGAAGATTTACTAGAAACCGAATTATCCTGATCTAACTCTGGACTTAAAATTCTCCTAATTTCTTTCTCTACGTTTATAAGAATTGGCCAACTTCAAGCAGAGCATTTTTTTAAAATGCATTTTTCTTAAGACAAATTTTTGGATCAATTTCTTAACAAAAACAGAACAAATTTGTAGAACGAATCAGGCTTTCTGAAATGACCAGTTCAGTTCCTCTAGAAGAGCCTTTATTTTATTTCTTTACACCATAATTTAGTTTTTTACACTGTTCATAAGGTATACAAAAAGGGAATAACATGAAATGCGAAAAATGACGAACTGAAGAAGAAAGAGGAAGTCGTTTAGTTGTTTTGAATTGTACAAATAATGAAAGGGGGAGGAAGGGGGGGGGTCTGTTATTGTTAAACCGTTGTTACCTGTGTTTGTTTATATGAAGGAGAACAAAAACTAAGAAGAAATAAAAATGAGGATAGGTAAGTAAATAAACATTAATAGGAAAAGGATCAGACAATCCGTCAAACAAAATTTGTTTGGTATTATATTATTGTACAAGCAAAAAATGTCCGAAACTTTCGTTTTTAGTTGACGAATATGTTTTTGTTTGGCGGTCTGTCCGGAGTCGAATTGTCTGAATCAGAGACAGACAAAGCAATTATTGAATTATTGTGTAGAAGAACCATCAGGCCTTGTCTATGCTCAGAGCGGTCAAAATTTGCTGTCGCCCGAGTCGGGACACACTGAAAATGTGAAGATTCAAAAGAGAGAGAGTAAATAGCGGCATATTATCTTAAAAATTAACGAAGCCTAAAAGATTCATTAATTTATTATTTTTTCTCTCGGTTTGAACACAAACAAACAAACTCGAGTATAGACGTGATGAATGCACTCATGTCAAAACGAGGAGCGTCCGCTTTGGCATTGACCAGCAACGGCTGTTCCAGCAATTCCTTGTACTTGGGCCTCTCGCGAAAATTCTTTGTCAGACTAAAAGCACCCATTTAAATACAAAATATAAACCAATTAAGCACCCATTTAAATACAAAATATAAACCAATTAAGCACCCATTTAAATACAAAATATAAACCAATTAAGCACCCATTTAAATACAAAATATAAACCAATTAAGCACCCATTTAAATACAAAATATAAACCAATTAAGCACCCATTTAAATACAAAATATAAACCAATTAAGCACCCATTTAAATACAAAATATAAACCAATTAATTTCTCGTCTTTTATGCTCTCTTCCCACAAAAGTTTTGCGCGACAAAAAACGCACCAGAGTGCCACAAAATCGTGCAGATTGTCCGAATAACCCGCGCGCCGGTCCACCGTCGGCGCTGGCTCTTGGATGACCTGCTTGAGCTGCTCGAAGGGCGTTTTCCACTTTCCGTACGGATGCAGTCCACTCGCAATTTCCACCTAACAAATAAGCTTTTTTTTAATCGACGAATTTAATTAAACGCAAAAAACAACCAAAGTGATGCCTAAACTCCAAACATCAGCCTGTACTCCGTACGCGTCCTTCGACTCGCCTTCAATTCGTTCGGGTGGCCTAAAAACCCACGAATTAATGGTTAAAAATCCTCACAGATTTTCCGTCAATGACTAACACGCCGAAAACTCACATGTACGGCTTGCATCCCGCATTGATCGTTTTGGCGACAGAATTGGTCAAATGGCCGGAAATCCCGAAGTCGCAAATTTTCACCTCTCCATTTCGGTTCAGCAAAATGTTTGATGGCTTAACATCTGAGAGAATAAGCAATGGGTTTTTGGAATGAGCACTTTTACCTCTGTGAATGAGATTCATACGCTCCTTCATAAAGTTTAGGCCTTCCACAACCTTAAAGGAGGGAATTGCGTTTCAATTGCAACGACCCAAAAGAATTGTTGGCATGCAATTGCAATGTTTCCTTTGCATATTCCAAAAATGTAATCAGAAAAATGAATTTTGTTCCTTTGCGAATGCATTACCAATTTTCGAATATTTTCACCGAATACGCTATACGGGCAATGAATGGCTCGGGAATGTGACGGCCCATGTCAACGCAAAGTCTGTAGAATTTGTCCAAAGAAATGTCCATAACCTGACAAAGTCGACTTCTTATGGTTGTAAGTTGAAAAGACGCAATTTAGTCTATTTTAGTTTGTTCAAAAACTCATTTTTTGAGTTTAAAATGATTTTAGGCCCGTCTGTTCCATTTCCCTCAAATTGAATTCGTACCTCCATACAAATCCAAACATCGCCCTCCCGATACATCGCGCCATAAAAGCGAACCATTTGCCTGCAACAGCCGCTCTTCATGCACGTGTCCAATTCGACAAACATTCGTTTTTGGCTTTCGTCGTTCAGCGAGGAATGAATTCGCTGCAAATTCCAACCGTTTTGGGTAGAGAACATCATTTTAGAACAGGGATTTGATCGGGAACCAGGCGGGAGTCTCGAACATGCACAAACAAATGGTAGGTCGACCAACCCTACTGGACCATGGACGTATCCAGGGGGCAGGAGGGAATCCCCCCCCCGCTCCCCCGAAAACGTACGTATCGGTGGGGCGATATACCTATTCCATTTGCCCATGTTGGCCAAGAACCCACCGATTTTTGTTCGAAGAGCCATTCGACCACCAAAACGCACCTTCACCGCAAAGATCAGACCGGTAGGCCGATGGCGCATTTGTTCGACGACTCCGTAAGCGCCTCTGCCCAATTCGACAATTTTCTCCAATTCATTTGCAGAGACAACGACTTCTGTGCCGTCTTCGAGCCTCAAATTTACAATTTCTGAGAAACAAACAAACGAAAAAAAACTTCATCTGAAATTTGTCGTCCAAATCGTCCTCCAAAGTTGGAGGGGGTGTGAGATCGGGCATTTTAATCTCCAACTTCTTGATCTCTAAATGCAAGAATAAACAAACAATACTCAAAATAAGCTTGCAGAAAGCTTACTTCCTCCAACGCCGAGAGGTTTTGCGGCCATTGTTTTGACCAAACGCACTAAATATTATCACACAAGACCTAAAAAGAATATGCTTTCAGACTCGGACCGGGCCATAAAATCCGGGGCATTCTTCGAGTTTGGGTCGGTTCAGTCCACTATTTGGTTTGGAATCTTATAACTAGGGCTCGGATTTTTAGGAACTAAAAACGTTAAATAGGGAGTTTCGGTAAGAAAAATTTTGATCAAGGTAATTTTGTTTTATTACATTTTCTTAAGAGGGAAAAGTGCCAAAATAGGGACTAAAACGAGAAAATCGCGAAAAGAATGCTATTTCCAGGCTTCTTATGTCAAACATTGAAAGAGACAATTCAGTCCAGGACTCATAACTTTCTTCATAGTAATTTCCGCGCAATCAGTTTCTTGCTTAAAATGTCGGACAACGCAAGCGGCGAAGAGCAGCAACAACAAATGCAGGAAATGTGAGTTTATTTCCAGAAGCCAAATCAAAAGCCATTAATCCCAAATTTCAGTTACATTTGTGCCGACGTTTGGCTCGAAGTCTTTGCCTTTGTTAGCCCTCTTGAGCTCGGACATTTGGTGGCGCTGATCAGTGATCGATTCGACGCTTTGGTGGACGAGCACTTCAAATTGAGGAAATGGTCGTTGGATTGGATAGAAATTCGTCGTGCAACTGACAGAAATGGCGCAGAAATTCGCAAACCTACGGGTGTTCGGCTGCCAATTCCTCAAGGACCGATTCCAAACAAAGTGATCGGCTTCAAAGAGCTTTGGATAAGGTCGGTTTTCCTTCCTAAATTTACAAAGCGTAAATGTTTGTGAACTTTCAGTTACGTCGACCAAACTGTCATCGAATTCCTTCAACGCATTCGCCGTCTTTTTGACTCTTCCGGGACAAATGTTGAAATTAATACTTGGAATTACGCAAACCGCAGCTGGGAAATTATTCGGCAAAAGATTTGGCCCTTCGTCAATGACAACATTTGCGGACTTTTTTTGTGCGATTCTCAATGCGATCGTTTGCGACAACTCTCTCCGGCGATTCTTCGCAATTGCGGAAATCTCCGATCGATCCATTCCTATAGACATTTCCCCGAGTTTCCTGCCGAGGACAACGCCGATGCTTCTTCTCGTCAAGCCGTGGCCAACTGGTTACTCACTGCTCGTGGAGATGGTCTTCCGAAGATGTTTCGTGATTATTTTCCAACAGGAATGGAGGGACTCAAAGGGGTAATTATTTCATTTTATTCAGTTTGTAAATTATTCCCTTCGTTTTAGTCATTTGTCAACGCTTCTGAGCCGGTCAATTTCTTCATCCGCCTGTATTCCCCTTCTGGCATTGAACCATTTGAGCTAAAGAACACACTGGGGGAGCGTTTGACATTGCGACACTTCGGCAAATACGACAGATTGATGTTGGTGCGTTGTCCAATTGTGCGAGAAGAGGACCAATGGGCCAAATGGGAGGAGGAGGCAATTGAATGGGAATGGTTCTGTCAATGGAATCGCATCATCATTAACATCAAAGACAGGGACATCGGCGCCGGGTAGGGAAAGAATTGTCTTAAAATTCCCCTCCCATTGTGCAAAATTTTTCTAATTCAGAATGATTGACGAAAACGAAGGTCCAAGTGAGCCCAAGAAGTGATGGACAGAAGACGAACAAATTTGATGGAGGAATTCAAACAGAAAATAGATTAATGAGATTATAATTGTTGATTCACTCCTTTACTGTATATGAATATTGGAATCTGTACATATTTATTGTATCTATCGTGATTCATAAAAATTAAAATTAGCGGTTTTTTGTTTCAATAATCTTGAATATTGCAAACCGCCCCGATGCTCTCTCTGAGATCCGTCTGATTCTACTGCTCAAAACTGGCACAAACCCAATTTTACAGGTCTGATGGAGCAGAAATGAATGAACCAATGACGGAGGGAATTTGATGGAAATTCAAATTTAAAAAATCAATAAATTGAAATCGCTGCTGTTTTCTTTTGCTGCATGAATTTTTGAAACCAATTGCCTGAGTTCAAAAAAAGACTCGCATTGAACTTTCACATAAAAATATAAGGAAAAATGGCCGCTCAAATGGCAGTTGAGATACCTGGTGGAGATGAGTTGGCCTGGCGGGTAAAATACCGGAATTTTTTTTTTAAATTTTGAACTTAAACACATTTGGTTAAGTAACCAATAAGTTATAGCGTTTCAAAACGTGGCGGCGGCGGCCAGCGCCATAGAGACTAAAACGAGAAAATGGCGAAAAGAATGCTATAATTTATTAGAAAATTCGTAAAAAGGTGCTTCAAGTGGGTTTTGGGACGTACGAATCTGACCTCCATTTCGCCCGATCGAACCCCGGAATTCATTTGAATATTTGAAAAAAATTGATTTTTGAAAATAGGGGCACCATCAGCCACCAGCAAAAAAAAAAAATTCGGGTTACCCATTCTGCAGAATTACCGTATATGTAATCCATTGGTCCCTTATTGTTAGTGGCTAAAACAGTGTTATGTAAGCATTATTATAAATTTCATTCCTTCTCAAAAAAGGTCATGCCGAGCCATCAAAATGGTGATGTTGCTGTTCCGGAAAATGTTGCAGCGAATGATAACAATCAACAGCCCAATCAAGTCCATTTTTGGTTTAATAACTTTTAATGCTTTTGCTTTTAAAGAATCAGTTTCAACTTTGGCCCTTCCTCAAGTCTATGGTTGTCCGTCTGGTCATGTTCTGGCTGATCTCGTCGCTTATTCGCAATTTTTTTGGTCCCAAACAGCAACAAGCCGTAGACCACAATGTGTCAGTTGTCGGCGGTGGAAAAACGTACCCGCCTTCCTTCAACATGTTCCAGTCCAATGAGCACTTCGAGTTGTTTGTTTACCTTTCTCCTAAAGTAATATTTTAAAATTTAAATAAAAAAAGAAGTTTTCTAATTACTGTTTAGGTCGAACGTTTCCACGACTTTGATAATGCTGAATCTCTTTTTTGGCATGAACGGGACCTTTTTTACGGAGATTGGACTTCTGGTGCCGATGGGGACGGCTCCCGGCAAAAAACAGTGACAATGATGCCAACCCCGGAGGTTCTCCAGCACAACGGCTCACTTTATATGCACGTCTTTCTGGTTAAAGAGGGACAGTCGCATTATCCGCGCGCGAGAAATTATGGCGGGAGAGAAGTGAGTGATCGGAGCAGGGCAAACCCAACTTTTGGGTTCGATTGGATGAGATGAAAATTTCGAAAAACATTTGCGTCCAAGTTTAATACTTGCATTGGACTTAAGGTTGTGTACTCCAGTTGCCAGCTAAACAAGTTCAAGAAGAAATACTACCATAAAACAGCTAATTTGTTGACTGGGAAAACCGAACAAAATGCGCTAGAGCGCCAAAAAGCGGAGGAAGGAGTGAAATTCGACGTTTTGAATTATTGGCACCCGAACATCACCGTGAATTTAGTTACCGATTTTACCGCTTGGACTCGCGGTTAGCTTTTTCTCATCGTTTTCTAGCAAATGCATTTACATTATTTTAGGTCAATTGCCAGCCCCTCTCGACGAGGCTGTCAAATTCGACCCGACCAGCAATCGCTACTATCCGATTGTGTTCTTCAACAATTATTGGAATTTAGCCAACGAATATCAGCCGATCAACGACACTGTCCCCTCACTCAATTTTACCGTCACTTTTGCGCCGCTTTCGTTGTTCAAATGGCAACTGTTCGCGTCTCAACAGGTTTTTGGATAGCTGGTTATGGGGTTATGGAGGGAATTCGGATTGGTCCAGGACATGGACAGCATAACATTTGTACAAAATTGAGCTCGTTCGGCTATTCCTTGGTCCTGTACATGTCTTTTTGCTTTCCATTTACTGTTTTAAAGATGCGTGGTAAATGGACCCAAATGTTCGGAGGAGAAATCTTTGAGGAGAGCGACGCCGACCAGGACGCCATCAAACAGGCGCTGATCGAGACGAGTCCAGTGTTGTTAGGCATCACAATCTTTGTGTCCATTCTGCACACCGTTCTTGAGTACCTTTTTGGGTGTTGGTTGATCGGAAATTAAAGAAAATAGCTCATTTGCTGCTTCAGATTGTTGGCCTTCAAAAATGATATCCAATTTTGGCGCACTCGCAAAAGTTTGGAGGGTCTTTCAGTCCGCTCGGTGCTCTTCAACATTTTCCAATCGCTGGTAAAATGGTCGATTTTAAGAAAATGTTTTCAATTTTGAACAGATTGTTTTCCTGTACATATGTGACAATGACAGCAGTTGGCTGATCAAAATGTCCATCGGTTTTGGGCTGCTCATCGAACTTTGGAAGATACCGAAGTGTTTGAATATTGAGGTCTTTAGCCATCGCACTTTTGGCTTTTTATGATTGTTTTTTTGCAGGTTATTCGATCGCAACCAATCTTCGGCTTAATCCCGCGGCTTCGCTTCAGCGACAAGGGATCGTACGTCGAATCGGCCACCAAAGATTACGATCAGGTTAAATTTTGTTCTTCTGTTCGCACTTTCTTTTATTTGCTTGGCATTAAATTCAGATGGCCTTCAAATATTTGTCATGGGCCCTTTTTCCGCTTTTGGGTTGCTATGCCGTCTATTCGTTGGTGTACGACGAGCAAAAGGGCTGGTACAGCTGGATTCTGTGAGCAAATTGGGGCCAGTTTTTCACACATTCGTCAATTCTGTACTTTCAGTGGGATGCTTTACGGATTCTTGCTGACATTCGGCTTTATCATGGTAACTATTGGACGAAGAAAATGTTCATCGAAAACGTCTAACAAATGCCTTTCAGATGACTCCGCAGTTGTTCATCAACTACAAACTGAAGTCGGTGGCCCATTTGCCGTGGCGTATGCTCACCTACAAATTCATCAACACTTTTATTGTGAGTGCCCGTCACGACTAATCATTCATTTACTCTGTCCCCCACAAAAGGATGATCTCTTTGCCTTCGTCATCCGAATGCCCACGCTCTACCGCCTCGGCTGTTTTCGGGATGACATCATTTTCCTGGTCTCATTCTATCAAATCTCAACTATTATGCTGAGATTTCGTTAATCAATGTTGAGAATGCACGCCGATTCTTTCAGATTTACATTTACCAGCGCTGGATCTACCGAGTGGACTTGAAACGTGTCAACGAATACGGCACTTCCGGTGATGATCAACCAGGCACGACTGAAGAAGTCCTTGCCATTGAGGCGGATTCTTCCCAATTGGCTGATGGGGCGGAGGGCCAATCGCCGGAAGAATCCAACACAAACGAAGAATCGTCGGAGTCCAAAAAGGATAAGTGAAATGGGATTGATATTTTAACGTTTATTTTGTGTGTGATTTCTCCCAAGAATTCGTTTAGCGAATATTTTCCCCGGATATCGCAATTATGTTTCCCGATTTGATTTTTTTCGCAAGTCAATTGATTGGTAAAACTCGCTGTTGTTCGTATAAACCTTGTCCAAAAAGATTGGAATTGAGATCCACAGCTGGAGGAAAAGGAAGATGTGGGTGAAGAGCGTTGCACAAGACCAGTTAACCGGGATTTTTATAAAAACCAACCGTTAACCGGGTTCTTAAGACTTAAGTGAGTTATTTTATTTATCAAAATTGTGCCAATTTAACGCAATTAACATTCTTTTTATGAAATTGAAAGGTGTGATAACTAGAGACGAGATTTATATTGACTAAAAAACGCGAAATATTGACTTAAAATATTGACCAAAAAACCCCAAAATATTGACCAAAAACCCCAAAAAGTGCCAAAATATTGATTAAAAAATGTGCAAAAACTGACCCAATCCAGTCAAATTTTGCGTAAAACCTTCAAATTTCGTCAATCTTTATTAATTTTCCTCTTACAATTGTAAATGTATTATTTTTTCAAGTTTTTGAAAATTTTATCAAATAAAAAAAGTTTAAGAAAAATGTCGATCTTTGGGGGCGGATTTTTGGTCAGAGAAAAAAAGTCATTTTTTAGGGGTGCATTTTTGGTTTGAAAAATTTTTTGATTTTCGAGGGTACATTTTTCGTTTTTATTGCATTTTTCTTAACAAATTTTCGGAAAAAGTGCTTGAAATAGTGAATTTCTTTCAAAAATTTTTGGGAAAAGGCCTAAAAATTGGATTTTTCTCAAGAAAAATGCCTAAAATATGGATTTATTACGGAAAAATGACGAAATATTGATTTATTCTCAAAAAAGCCAAAATATTGATTTATATGGACTAAAAAGTCGCTCTAATTGTAAAATTTTTCGAAATGAATGCTATTTTTGGGCTTCTCTCACGATTCCCTATTCGCAAAAAAAACATGTTAAAACTTGAAAATCTCGTCTCTAGTGATAACTATTTGGAAGCAATAGATCCGGTTTCCCCATGTTCGGTGTAAAGATTTCTTCAAAACATTGCGCGACCAAATGTAACTCTGAACCTATTAACCGGTCTTGTGCCATTATCCCTCTCCTCTTCAATCAAATGCCAAACAAAATGTAAAAATCTTTTTGAAAGAATAAATTAAATGAGGTTAACACGTTGTTGAGGGTTGGGAGGTGACAGCCAGCGCAATGTGAAAACATTATCGGTAAGCTCTAAACACTGGGATTTTCAATTGATCTCCACATTCTGGCTTTCTTATAGTTTAATGGAAAAATTGAGTTATTGGCTTAGAGCTTAGCCTTTTTTTAGCGCTGAAGTGTATTTTTTGATAATCGATGTGGCCGTATGCTTTTCGGTGATTTTCACACCAAAAGAGCTGATTTTGTAAGTTGAGTAGGTGGGGGTTTGGAGCCTATGAGTTTAAGTCAAGTGATCGATCAGCGGAGTATTCATCACTTCGTCCAACAATTGAAGAGCCCTGAATCGCCCCAATTATTGTACAAAATTATTTTTCGCTAATTGCCTGCTCAGGTGGAGCTCAAACCAGCAAGGCGTTTCCTGTTGAAGATCAAACAAAATCAATCAAACTTCCATAATATTTCACCCGAATTGTAAGAGAAATGAAAATTTCCAAGCCCTAGAGCGTTAGATTAGTCCAGGGTACCTCCCCCCCCCCCCCCGCCAACCACCAATAAGCACAACCTGAATTGTCCGTTTTGGGTAGCTAAGACCAAATCCCTTGAAGAACGAAATGCGCATGGTGCACAGAGTGCGAAAATCATCCACGCCCGGATCGTCAGTCGGAATCTGAAAAAAGCCAACAATTAGCCTTCTTCGACTCCCCCCCCCCCCACCCCACTCCCTTCTCGACTTGCCTCATCGTCGCTGCACTCGCCGCTCGTTCGGTTGGCCGGCGCTTCTCCGCTTCCCCCCGCCGTTGCCGTCGTCCGATTGTCCAAACGGACGCGACGCGTGCGTACCTCTCTGTTTACACGACGGGCCATAATTCGCTCCAAATGGGTCACTTTCCAACACTCGTAGCACTTGAACAAGTCGAAAATCTGCAAGGAAACGATGAGACGGAATGCCAATTGAGGGAGAAGAGGCTGAAGGGACCTTATTTTATAATTACAACATTTTATTTATTGAATTAAAAAATTGTCCGCCTTAACGGTGGTGTATTGGACAAATTTGTGAGCGTGGCCCAATTCCTCGCGTTCCGTGAGCACGTCCAAATAATGACTCTGCACGAACACGGGCCCTTTAGAGAGGACCTAAACTGCAAAAAACACTTTGGAGAGGAGAGGAAACGTTGGCATTCCGACCGTCAGCCAAACGTCGCCTTCGCCCTTCAGATCCAACCGAATGCCGAGGCCAATGTTTCGCCTGAGAATGGCTTTAATATACTCTAATTGTCGACTGAAACAAGCATTTAAATGCTTTACCAAAATTAATAAAGAAAATTCCCCATTTTTGCATTCTTTTAGAATTCCCCCCCTCTTTTCTCGTCGTACCTGCACTTTTCGGCCGCCTCCCCGCGTTCAGTGTTGGTCAACGGACCCAAACAAAAACGGGCGTTTCCCGTGCTGTCCAAACCGCCGTCCACGAAAATCTGAGGACATTCCGCGACCGCTTGGAACGTTTCGCCGATTCTGCGGTCGAATTCGTAGTAATTGGCCGCTAACCAATGGAGTGGCGTCGGCTTGTCAGAAATGAACGGGCGGTCGTATGCCTTTGAAATTTTAGCAAAAATTAATTACGGTTCAAAAAGGCGACATAATACAAAATAAACCAATAAAATTACTAATTACATAGCCTTTTTGGCATTGTTTTATGTAAAATAAAAAACGTCACTTTGCAAAATTCGGTGACACCCGACACATATTTGAACACGGGCGGTTTCGTCGTGAGAGTGTCGAAGAAGGGCGCCGAAATCAGGCCGAGTTCGGACGGGTACAGCTGAGGAGTGACTATTTGATCTGTTCAATGATCGAAATTTTGATTATTTTTTTAATTGGGAAAAAGTAACCCGGCGGAAAGAAAAAATGGCCAATGTTCTGATGACTGCCGTTTCCGTTGTTTGCCAATGTGCCATAATCGACGACCGAATTGGCCATTGGAATTTGTGCGGACGAAAGAAGAGCCTAAACAATGAGAAGAAATCAGACAGAAATTTATTTTAATTTGCCTGTTGCTGCTGCTGTTGAGTATGGTATATCTGATGTACGTATTGGTGTTGTGGTGACGAATGTGGAGGACAATACGTCGTTTGCGCTCCAATGGCCACGGCCGCCATTTGTGGGGACATGGACGAGTGGGGGGAGTTGGTTTGGGACGAGCGCCGTTGCCGGTGGACGTGATTTTGTTGGTTGTGCCCGTGGGCGTGAAACATCGCCGACACCGCCGGTGTATCAACCGCTGTTTGGTTCTGACAATGACACAAAATTATGCTTAAAATGGAATTATATGAGTCTTGTTCTAAGATGTATTGAGCCGTAGAGTTTAACCTGATTCTGGATGTCACCGCCACTAAATGAGGTCGTTTGTTGTTGCCATACGCTCTGCATCCGGTGCTGGTGTTGTGGCAGTACTGACTGGCCATGATGAAGAGAAACTAGTGGCGGCAGCGGATTTACTAAGTTCGGTTGAGAATGTCCAGCGGTGGTGGCAACGAATTGGCGCGGAGTGCTACCGTTGCTGGTGGAGATGGCGGACGTGTTCAGTTGCTGTTGATGTATTTGTTGCTGTCGGAAAGCATTTGGAGGCCTTCCGGGCCCCCGCGCGGCGGGGAAAGGCCCTCCGCCGACTGTTGGGGCGTTTTTTGTTGGTGGTATTGCAAGGGAATGACCGACGGTCGGCGACACAATTTCAGACGAATGCGACGGACTAAAAATGGGGAGGGGGGAAACTTTTGGATACGGAAACCTCGGAATTTGCAAATTATGGTCTTTTAACTGTTAATGGACTTTTTTCCCTATTGGAATGGAAACGGATCAAATTCAATTAGCACGAACCTGCCACTGTTCGACTCCAACTCAATGCCTTCTGCAGAAACGACTCGCTCGTAATGGTACGGGTTCACACAAACCTTAAACATTAAAATGTTCAGGAAATTACAACCGAATCCGCCGCATCCCTTTTCTAAAGTATTGGATGACCTGGTCCTTTTTGAGGTCGAACGCATAAATGCAAAAGTTTTTGTGCTTCAACTCGTTCTTGTGCAGGTCGGGCCAGCGGAAGATCTTCGAGTAAACGACGTGCGGAAAGCCTTTTCGTCCAGCCACTTGTAGACGGCCGTCCAAAGTGCGCGGCGTCGTCACGCATTTTGTGCACAATTGGCCCATTGCGCTGACCGAAGCGATAAAATCGTCCAATTCGTCGCCTTTGTCCTTCAGTTTTTTGATTAGACTTTCGATGGCCTTTTTGTTGAACTCGCGATCCGATCCCTGAGGGAAGTTTCAGTGTTGGGGGGAGGGAAAAGCAAGCACAAAGCGAATTACCACCACATAATTCATCAAAAATTGAGTGATTGTTGTGTTGGCGTCGCCGCTGGATGGTCTAAACAAATTTACAATGATTTTTGAGTGATTTTTAAGTTTATTTAATCAATAAAAGTGACCGACCGTTGTGGGGGGCAGGCCCCTCCCCGCTGTTGCGCCTCTGTCAGATGCGACGGACGCGCAAATGCCGCGCCCGTCGGCGTGCCGTCCGAACCGCCGGCGCCGCCCAACGGACGGACGGCCGGCACAAACGGCTGATGGTGGGGTGAGGAGGCGAGTAGCAGCGAATGGGAATGACCGCCGCTGAGATGAAGCCGTTGAGGCTGCAAAGGCTGAGGGGAACCGCCGGATTCGAACTCTGTGGGGACGCCTTCGATTCGCGGAGTTTTTGCAAGTTTTAAGCCATTAAATCTTCCAACTTTTAACGGCCACAAAAACTCACCTCGTTTTATTGAGACTGACGAAAACGGCGAATTCATCAGAACTTACGACATTTATGGAAGAAGAAACAAAACAAAAAATGGTAGCAATTCAATTAACGCAAATAGCCTGAAAATAAAAATATAATTTTATAAATTATAATTATACATAATTAGGGGTGCAATTTATAAGTTTACATATTCCAACATGCAGTGACTTAACAAGGGAAATAGTGTAAAAGTGGCATTCGAATAGCGTTTTGCTTTTCAAAAAATGAATTATAACAGAAATGGAGTTAATTTGCCACACTTTGAAATTCGAACAGAAGAAGAGGCCAAGGTGATCAGAAAAGCTGATTTTAACAGGTAACAAAAGATACTTTGGCAAAATTTGCCTTTTCACAATTACTCCTCAATACAGTCAACCGGGTTTAACCCTGGCTCGTAAATACGTACATATGCCAACATTTTGTGCCATCGCCATGCAATGGAAAATTCCAATTAGTTAAACCAATTACTTTAGGTGAGCACCTGCTGTGAATGGAGCAGGAATTATTTATTTATACATATAACTCGCTCATAAAAAATTGGATCAATTTCTTCGAAAACCAAAAATTTAACTTTTCTTTATTTTTCAACGGGGAAATTGGCTTTTTTAAACACATAAAATGATAATAAACAATGCGATGTTTTGAATGGGCGGCATAAATTGAGACAATTGACGCCGAATCGTTTATTGACAAAACATCAAAACAAAAGGCCGTAGCCACAAATTCTTTTCGGGGGGGGGGGGAAAGTCGATTTTTAGGCGCGTGTTTTCCCCTTTATATTGGCATGGATGCAGGGTACATTCATTTTCACACAAATTTGAGGAAATGGTTTGATTTAAAAATGATACTTTCGCCAAAACTGAAAAGACTTCTTGACCTTTACTGGACTTTTTTATGGGTTTTTGAAATGTCTTAACAAAATTACCCACGAGAAATCTCGGGTTCTTTTTGTAGTATCCCCGCACTTTGAATGAATGTTGGGTTGTCGACTATCGACAGGGATACTGTAGTTGTTTAGAGGGAAGCAATTAGTAGGGATACTGTAGTTGTTAGAGGGAAGCAATTAGTTGGGATACTGTAGTTGTTTAGAGGGAAGCAATTAGTAGGGATACTGTAGTTGTTAGAGGGAAGCAATTAGTTGGGATACTGTAGTTGTTTAGAGGGAAGCAATTAGTAGGGATACTGTAGTTGTTTAGAGGGAAGCAATTAGTAGGGATATAGCCTGACCTGGCCCTGCCAACACAAAAAAGTACACGGCATTCAATTTTATTAAAAGAATTCAAATTCTTTATGTAACATTTAAAGTGGACCAATTTAACATAAATACTGGCAGACAAACCAATAATATATGCGTAATACAACATTAAGTGATTCGTTTAAAAATAATCATTTTGTTATTTTCCATCGAGCAAAAACGCAAAATTTATTTGCATTTACCATAATTTCATCACCAAACATTGGCACGCTCCTCCAGACTGAAAATTCGTTGGTTATGACAAAAAGATGGCATTGAACACCTTCATGAACTCGCCCATCTCCACTTCTTGCACTGTGTAACCGAATGAAGAGAGTGCCATTTGTGTCTCTTGGCCAATTCCCTTTGGACTAATCACTCGGCGTCCAATTACGATGGAATTGCACACAAATGCCATCGCTTCCGCCTCCGAAACGGCGATGGCACGCGGCAGACGACGTCGAATCTTTAGAGAATGGACAATTTTTAACAAATAAATGTTTGTTAATTTTAAATCACCTCTTTTTTTGTATCGTCCGAAAAGGCGGGCGGAAACCAAAGCTTAAAATAATTTACTAAAATATTTTAACAAATTTGCATTTGTCGGAGTCAATTTGCACAATAAATAACGTTTATATTCACCGCCGAGTCAATGCCGACCGGGCAAAGGCACGTGTCCAAGTGATAAAAGCGAGGGTCGATCAGTTCGCATGGCACCGTTTCAAAGTCGCCCATTCTCTGGACGTATTCATAAGCCTTTAAATGTTTTGTTTATAAAACTAATTAACTAATTAATAATGACAATGTGTAACTATTAAAAGTGGAGAGGAACGGGGATAAGCCGACGGAAAGCCCTGGGAAGTCCCGCCCCCGGGAAGGCCATAGTGCGGGATTCTCTCCCTTCCGTCCCGAACATCCCCTCCAGGGACGTGCTCAGCCGGCGGTAACAGCCCGACATAACCCAAAAGAAAGCGGGCCCATCTCCCGGGAAAGGCCGCATTTGCTTTACTCTGTCATTCTCTTTAATTCGCCCCCTTCCGCCACCTTTCTGCTGGTCCTTGGCCCGCCCCAGCCGGCCCACAAAGTGTTCTGATCCGAGAAAAAAGCGTCGCCACCGCCCTCGAAAACGTGGGCATAGTCCGTGCCGTACAGCTCCAACCCGAGGCGTTTGTAGAAGGCGGCAAAAGGCTTTTGCTCGCCGATGCGTTGGGAATGGCGAAAGTGGGAAAGGTAAAGCTTATTCCGGTAGCAAAGGCCTGCGAAATAAAGTGGGAAATGGAATTCAACAGAAATCGCTCCTTCCGTGGACTGACCGCTGTTGCAGACGAACACCATGTCCGGAAGACCTTCGACCTGGTCGAGCGTAAGAACCTTTGAACAAATCGGTACAAATCAAATTCGATTAATAATTACACAAAATAATCACTTGGACGCCCTCCCGTTCGATGGACGTCTTCAACTCCGTCCATTGGTCCATTGCCTTCTGCTGGTCGACCACAACGCCCGCCTCCATCCACGGATTGATCGCATACTGCACAGGACGCACGCAGCCTTCATTAGTTAATTTTGTACTCAATTTTCACCTCAACCGAGAAATGTTTGGGCGGAACCATCAAAACCCGTCGAAGGCCCTCTCCGATGGCGGCACGCATTGCCTGAAACAATCGAATCCTTCCCAAACAATTATTTTTGAATCCCTCCATTAAGAAATAGTAATTTAATTGGTTAATTAATTAATTAATTATTATTGGTCCCCCCAAAACGCGACGAAACCATTTTCATTCATTCAATTTATTTATTCATCGATTAATCGTGCTCATTAAAATCAATTAAAATGGTGGCACTAATAAATAAAAAGGAACGAACGGCGGAATGTCGCGAAGACCGCGAAAAACGATAATATCCAAACGATTTGTTCACAAAACCAATAAAACTGGTTTCTTAAACAAATAAATAAATTTGATATAAATTTAAATTTATGTTTACGAAATTTAAATGAAAAGAAAATTATTAATCCAATAAATATTTGAACGCGAAATATGAAATTTAATAAATTAGAATAATAAAATGGAAAATTTGACGAAAATGGAAATTGGCCGGGCAAATTGTTGAACGCCATGCTAGAACAGTATAAAAGAACGCCCGCCATTCGCCTCCTCCCGTCCAGGGCCGCGTCGAAAGAAAAAAATTTCGAAATCGAAATTTTTATTTCGTAAGAAAATCGGTAGAAAAAGTTCGAAATTATTGAAATCGAAACGGAAGAGACTTTTCGAAAGTTAACCAGCGCAAGAATTCTCTGCCCTTCAGCCCGATCGACCAATTGATCGCGCCGACATTTCACCCAAATGATCAAAACAAAACAAAATTCCATTTTTGTTCCCCTAATAATCGGCGTTAACAATGGAAAATGCAATTTTAATCCAAAACCGCCAAAATAAACGAATATGTGCACACAATTCGCATTGACTGCAAAACAAAAAATGAATCAAAATTCATTTTAATTAATTACACGCGGACACTCATTAAAATGATTTCGCAATTGCTGTCTTCGCTGCTGCCGACGTTGTGACGGCTCTGCCGTCGATGGGACTGGTGGGAATACGTCTTGCCGACGTTGGTCAGTCGATCTCCTGCAAAGCGCATCCAATGAGGAAAGATTGGCGCATGAAACCCCCTCCCCTTCGATTATTCCCCGACGCCCCCCCCCGCTCCCCCAATTCCTTCCCCGACGGCTTCCCCCCCCCCCCCCCGCTCCCCCAATTCCTTCCCCGACGGCTTCCCCCCCCCCCCCCGCTCCCCCAATTCCTTCCCCGACGGCTTCCCCCCCCCCCGATTCCCCGATTCCTTCCCCCCGGCGGCGTCCCCTCCCCCCGATTCCTTTGCCCGCCTCTTTTCCTCCGGCGCCGGGCTTTCCTTGCCGCTTCGAATGTTTTTGGGCTATTTTCGCTGCCAATTGCGTCGCTTCTGAGCGTCGTCCGTCGCTTTGTTGTGGCGCCCCGACTCAAATAAGCACAGAAAGCGCTGGACAAATAAATAGGCAATTGAATAACGGAAATTATGGAGCCGCCGATCCAAAGCGAAATTTGGCCTGAAAACAGCACAAAGTGATTGAAGGCTGAGCAAAAAAAGCATTTCCAACTTTCGGAACGGCCTCAAATCCAAACGGACAATTCGTTGGGTAAATAAATATTAAGCCCATCAAAATTAATTTGGAAATAATCCCTAAAAAACAATTGTTGATGACCAAATGCCCAGCAGCTCACCTCCGAGCTGTGCAACAAACGAAGGCGGCGTCATCGACAGCATATGCTGGAGGGGACAATTCAATTAAGCTAATAAACGGGAAGCGGGCGGACCCTAATGATTGTATAGTCCAAAGTAATGTAATAAACGTCCAAAATTATTGTGTTGCGCAACTCTCTCCATTTGGAGGAATCGTTGACGAAATGTTGGGCCTGTTCTGATGGGAAATGAGCTAAAAATTCCGTTTTTAAATTTTATAAGTGACAAAAAGTGTGTACAATAAGTGACGGTTTTGTCGAAGCGCCAATAGTTACACGGAGGCCCACAATGGCTTTTGCAGCGCTTAAGGGGCGGCGGGGGGACACTTTTGCATTTAATTTTAAAATTTTAAAAGGGCGGGGGGATACTTTTGCATTTAATTTTAAAATTTTAAAAGGGCGGGGGGACACTTTTGCATTTAATTTCAAAATTTTAAAGGGCGGGGGGACACTTTTGCATTTAATTTTAAAATTTTAAAAGGGCGGGGGGACACTTTTGCATTTAATTTTAAAATTTTAAAAGGGCGGGGGGACACTTTTGCATTTAATTTTAAAACTTTAAAAGGGCGGGGGGACACTTTTGCATTTAATTAAAATTTTAAAGGGCGGGGGGACACTTTTGCATTTAATTTTAAAATTTTAAAAGGGCGGGGGGACACTTTTGCATTTAATTTTAAAATTTTAAAAGGGCGGGGGGACACTTTTGCATTTAATTTCAAAATTTTAAAGGGCGGGGGGACACTTTTGCATTTAATTTTAAAATTTTAAAAGGGCGGGGGGATACTTTTGCATTTAATTTTAAAATTTTAAAAGGGCGGGGGGACACTTTTGCATTTAATTTCAAAATTTTAAAGGGCGGGGGGACACTTTTGCATTTAATTTTAAAATTTTAAAAGGGCGGGGGGACACTTTTGCATTTAATTTTAAAATTTTAAAAGGGCGGGGGGACACTTTTGCATTTAATTTTAAAACTTTAAAAGGGCGGGGGGACACTTTTGCATTTAATTAAAATTTTAAAGGGCGGGGGGACACTTTTGCATTTAATTTTAAAATTTTAAAAGGGCGGGGGGACACTTTTGCATTTAATTTTAAAATTTTAAAAGGGCGGGGGGACACTTTTGCATTTAATTTCAAAATTTTAAAGGGCGGGGGGACACTTTTGCATTTAATTTTAAAATTTTAAAAGGGCGGGGGGACACTTTTGCATTTAATTTTAAAATTTTAAAGGGCGGGGGGACACTTTTGCATTTAATTTTAAAATTTTAAAAGGGCGGGGGGACACTTTTGCATTTAATTTTAAAACTTTAAAAGGGCGGGGGGACACTTTTGCATTTAATTAAAATTTTAAAGGGCGGGGGGACACTTTTGCATTTAATTTTAAAATTTTAAAAGGGCGGGGGGACACTTTTGCATTTAATTTTAAAATTTTAAAAGGGCGGGGGGACACTTTTGCATTTAATTTCAAAATTTTAAAGGGCGGGGGGACACTTTTGCATTTAATTTTAAAATTTTAAAAGGGCGGGGGGACACTTTTGCATTTAATTTTAAAATTTTAAAAGGGCGGGGGGACACTTTTGCATTTAATTTTAAAACTTTAAAAGGGCGGGGGGACACTTTTGCATTTAATTAAAATTTTAAAGGGCGGGGGGACACTTTTGCATTTAATTTTAAAATTTTAAAAGGGCGGGGGGACACTTTTGCATTTAATTTTAAAATTTTAAAAGGGCGGGGGGACACTTTTGCATTTAATTTCAAAATTTTAAAGGGCGGGGGGACACTTTTGCATTTAATTTTAAAATTTTAAAAGGGCGGGGGGACACTTTTGCATTTAATTTTAAAATTTTAAAGGGCGGGGGGACACTTTTGCATTTAATTTTAAAATTTTAAAAGGGCGGGGGGATACTTTTGCATTTAATTTTAAAATTTTAAAAGGGCGGGGGGACACTTTTGCATTTAATTTCAAAATTTTAAAGGGCGGGGGGACACTTTTGCATTTAATTTTAAAATTTTAAAAGGGCGGGGGGACACTTTTGCATTTAATTTTAAAATTTTAAAAGGGCGGGGGGACACTTTTGCATTTAATTTTAAAACTTTAAAAGGGCGGGGGGACACTTTTGCATTTAATTAAAATTTTAAAGGGCGGGGGGACACTTTTGCATTTAATTTTAAAATTTTAAAAGGGCGGGGGGACACTTTTGCATTTAATTTTAAAATTTTAAAAGGGCGGGGGGACACTTTTGCATTTAATTTCAAAATTTTAAAGGGCGGGGGGACACTTTTGCATTTAATTTTAAAATTTTAAAAGGGCGGGGGGACACTTTTGCATTTAATTTTAAAATTTTAAAGGGCGGGGGGACACTTTTGCATTTAATTTTAAAATTTTAAAAGGGCGGGGGGACACTTTTGCATTTAATTTTAAAACTTTAAAAGGGCGGGGGGACACTTTTGCATTTAATTAAAATTTTAAAGGGCGGGGGGACACTTTTGCATTTAATTTTAAAATTTTAAAAGGGCGGGGGGACACTTTTGCATTTAATTTTAAAATTTTAAAAGGGCGGGGGGACACTTTTGCATTTAATTTCAAAATTTTAAAGGGCGGGGGGACACTTTTGCATTTAATTTTAAAATTTTAAAAGGGCGGGGGGACACTTTTGCATTTAATTTTAAAATTTTAAAAGGGCGGGGGGACACTTTTGCATTTAATTTTAAAACTTTAAAAGGGCGGGGGGACACTTTTGCATTTAATTAAAATTTTAAAGGGCGGGGGGACACTTTTGCATTTAATTTTAAAATTTTAAAAGGGCGGGGGGACACTTTTGCATTTAATTTTAAAATTTTAAAAGGGCGGGGGGACACTTTTGCATTTAATTTCAAAATTTTAAAGGGCGGGGGGACACTTTTGCATTTAATTTTAAAATTTTAAAAGGGCGGGGGGACACTTTTGCATTTAATTTTAAAATTTTAAAGGGCGGGGGGACACTTTTGCATTTAATTTTAAAATTTTAAAAGGGCGGGGGGACACTTTTGCATTTAATTTTAAAACTTTAAAAGGGCGGGGGGACACTTTTGCATTTAATTAAAATTTTAAAGGGCGGGGGGACACTTTTGCATTTAATTTTAAAATTTTAAAAGGGCGGGGGGACACTTTTGCATTTAATTTTAAAATTTTAAAAGGGCGGGGGGACACTTTTGCATTTAATTTCAAAATTTTAAAGGGCGGGGGGACACTTTTGCATTTAATTTTAAAATTTTAAAAGGGCGGGGGGACACTTTTGCATTTAATTTTAAAATTTTAAAGGGCGGGGGGACACTTTTGCATTTAATTTTAAAATTTTAAAGGGCGGGGGGACACTTTTGCATTTAATTTTAAAATTTTAAAAGGGCGGGGGGACACTTTTGCATTTAATTTCAAAATTTTAAAAGGGCGGGGGGACACTTTTGCATTTAATTTTAAAATTTTAAAAGGGCGGGGGGACACTTTTGCATTTAATTTTAAAATTTTAAAAGGGCGGGGGGACACTTTTGCATTTAATTTTAAAATTTTAAAAGGGCGGGGGGACACTTTTGCATTTAATTTTAAAATTTTAAAAGGGCGGGGGGACACTTTTGCATTTAATTTTAAAATTTTAAAAGGGCGGGGGGACACTTTTGCATTTAATTTTAAAATTTTAAAAGGGCGGGGGGACACTTTTGCATTTAATTTCAAAATTTTAAAAGGGCGGGGGGACACTTTGTGCTAATTTCAAAATAATCGAAAAGCAAATGACCGCGATGCGTTCCTCGAAGCCCTTTCTGTACAGTTTTGGATAGACGCAGCGGAAAAATTGACTGGTCGTGCAAATGTACGGAGTGGCTGGTCGAGAAGCGGCCGCCAGCGAACAGTTGCAGTCCCTCTCGGCTTGGGACATGAAGCAGTCCTTAGGGGAAGTGATTGGGACAGAAGCAATCCATGGGGGGAAGTGATTGGACATGAAGCAGTCCTTAGGGGAAGTGATTGGACATGAAGCAGTCCTTAGGGGAAGTGATTGGACATGAAGCAGTCCTTAGGGGAAGTGATTGGACATGAAGCAGTCCTTGGGGGAAGTGATTGGACATGAAGCAGTCCTTAGGGGAAGTGATTGGACATGAAGCAGTCCTTGGGGGAAGTGATTGGACATGAAGCAGTCCTTAGGGGAAGTGATTGGACATGAAGCAGTCCTTGGGGGAAGTGATTGGACATGAAGCAGTCCTTAGGGGAAGTGATTGGACATAAAGCAGTCCATGGGGGGAAGTGATTGGACATGAAGCAGCCCTTGGGGGGAGGGGGGAAGTGAACAAGTTCAGTCTCAAGGAATGCGAATTCGCGCACTTCAAAGCACCAAACGCGCGAATAGACGCCGTTGTCGTCGTCCTCGCGACATTTGAAGTGCGGTGGGTAATTCTTGAACTCGTACCGCGTCGCGGTAAGCGGAAAAATTGCGTGAACGCCAGAAGGCACAAAAGACCTAAATTGGGGAAGATTTGATGCCAGGGAAAGTGTACGGTATTCGAGTCATTCGGATTACGGTATCTTGCCTAAAGCAACTTTTAAAGAATTGGGGGGGGGGGGGTCGCTTTCCGTCTTCTCTCACATGTCGTGGTCGATGCCCTTCCCGCGTTCGGCCAACTTCACGACAACTCCGTCGTTGAGCATTTGGTTAACCCCCGGGTTGAACAAGTGCTTGGGCAGTTGCAGAATGATGCGCTGTCCGTGGCCGAATCCGTCGCTGCGCTGTTCCACGCCACGCAGTCGGAAGCATTTTCCCGCGCTGGTCATTATCTCCTCGGCCGTCTCGCAAGTGCGCGGATCGGCGAAGAACGCCTGGCAGACGGAGTCTATGCTTTTATGCCGAAGTTATTGGATTCCGCATGTTTTTGCCCAAATTTCCGGAAAATTCGTGATTTGCGATGCTTAAGTCTCGAGGCCAAGACCAAACCACGGACCCAATTTAAGCGTTTTGTCATCGTTTGAGGTGGAATTGGGGGGGGGGGGGGGTGGAAGCGGCGCACCTGGCAAGCAATTGCGGATTTCTTAACAAATTCCGTGAAGGGCATTTCGGCTTCGCTGCCATTGACCGTCCGTCCAATGGTGGCCAACAAAGCGTTGAGCTCCGTCTCCATTTGGTCCAGCCAATTTGGCGCGATCATTTTGGTGTACAATTCGTATTGGAAGGGATGTTGAGCGGGGCTGGGGAAGGCCAGCTCCAAATATTGGGCGAGTTGGGCGCTGACATTGTGCGAGTGGAGAAAGGTGCCATTGAAACGGTTGAACGGACAGACGACGATGTCGGGCAAAGTTAAATTAACTGAATTAATTAACGTATTTATTCCTTTCCGCCAAAGGACGAACAAAAAGCGCTGACCGTCCTCTTTGATGCCGTACGTAACCACCAAAGGCCTGCGGGGAATGGGCCAATTGTTTAAACGAGACGAGCAAATCAAAGCCAACCGCGTGTTGTATTCCCAAACTAAACGTTGAACAGCTTCAACCAGTGCTTTTCCAACTCAAAAACTGACCGATTAGTGCACATCCGACGAGCGCAGCAAAAGTGGCCAGCACAACAATGGTCAACCAAAGGGCGCGTAAACGACCCGCCGTCTGAACGGTGTCGCGGATTCCGTGGAAAGTCGTGTTATCCTTGAAGGAGGGGGGGGGGGGGGTGGGGAAGTTGCTGCACGTTCAGATTCTAAACAAATGCACCGTTAGCATTCTACAGTAAGACGACACGGAGGGGCCGGCGTCGGCATTGCGCCTCCGGTGCAATCGGTCGGCCGTGGCTGGTGACGAATAATAACTGCCGCTGGATTGCGAGGACGTCGGCGTCGAGCCGTGCCGGGATGAGGCGCCGGGGGAGGCGGAACGTTCGCTTGCGCATCGCTTAAATTGTGGCGCCGTTTCCGCCACGGACTTTTGGGCACCGAATGGGCCGTCGGCCGCTTTGCCTGTTAATGTCCGGCACGCGGCCAATGCATCCAAATTTTTGCTGAAATGGAAAACGGATGATCAAAAAAGCATAATATTGTAATGAAAAGGTTAATTGCAAATTATAATATGCTTTATGAAAGCCTTTTGACCCCACAAATCGATTTTTGTAATGATTTGGAGGGACGGGTGTCCATTTTCTGCATCCGGATTCCGAACAAATCCCCAAGATGTGCTGCGCCACGTCCATGGTTTAATTGGGATACTCACTGAAGTCCGTGCCGACCGTTGCGGCGACAGCAGCAGCGAAAATGCCTAAAAAGGCCTTTGCCTCCATTCTTTTTCATGCCGTTTTCTTTCTCATTATTAATGCCGCCAAATTTCTGAATTTTAATTTTCGATTTTGTTGCGATTTTTATGCGATTTAACCGGCGATTTTGTTTCACTCTGAGAAAAAGCGCCCTTTATAATCATTTGCTTTGTGCCGCCGCCATTCATTTGGCTGTTGAAATAATATTTTTAAATTTGACGGCGCCGCTTACAATTAAATTTAGGCAGCTTTTCTAAATTCTTTCAAAGTGAAAAACATTTAAATTAGCCGGCCATTGATTTTGTGTTGAAGGAACGAAACGGAATAATTAAAACATTTACAAATATTTGTAATATTCACCCATAAAAATGGGACATTACTAAAAAGGTGCGATATTGGGGGGGGGGGGGGGGGGGGGTGGGGGGTGTCTGTCGGTATCACAAAGGAGCCAATCATGCCATAAATTACCAATTTGAAGAGCACTGTAATTGCTTTTGCGGTCGGCCACTGCTACAGCCCCTCGAAACGAATTAATCGAGAGAATAAAAGCATAAAAAAGCAGGAAACCCAATTTTAGCCAAATAGAGCACTCACCCAATTGAAAACCCGGGGAGAAAATTATAAACCGTTCAAAACAACAACAATTGTTTGTTAGAAGTTTTGCCATAAAACGTAGTGGACACCAAAAGTGTTGTTGAGTGTGACACCGGGGGGGGGGGGGATTCATTGCCCACCCCCTTAAAGAACAGCCCCCCCCCCTCAATATATCTTTCATTCACTTTCCGATCGCTTTCATTGTTATTTTTGCTCCTCTCCAATGATGTGTAGCAGCAACTGACTAATTCCCCCCCCCCCAAAGTGTCAAGGCCTTTCCAACCGCCAATTTCGCATTCCTTTTAATATTTCGACAGTTTAACTTCTCAAATTCCATTCCTTTTGCACTTTTCCATCGCCGCCATCGATTTTGAATCCGTTGCATTTTCAACAAAAACAAAAGAACAAACAAATGCACAAAACGATTATAATTAGCCTATTCAGCGGTTATCCGTTAAGAGTCTCTGTTTCTGTTTACACATCACAGGCCAAAAATCGTTCGGAGATTCGGTTAACGAGCAGTCCCTGCCGTTTGCCGTTCCTCGCCGCCCGGTCGATGCTCATACTCCGCCGCTTTTCCATCGACGGCTCCCTCCCGCGAGCGAACGCTCTGTTCAGCTTCTCCAGCGTGGTCTCGTACGCGTTGCGAAGCATTTGCTGATACTCGCGCCGTTCATTGCCCATCGTCGCCTCGTTGACGCGCATCGCCTCGTCCAATTCGACCAACAAAGTCCTAAAAGTCCAATCGAAACTCGCGCATTAATAAGTCGTGTCATGTCGCATTTGGCGCTCACTTAAGCGCATTCCACAGCCGGATGAGTCCCCTCTTGCCGTATCGCTTCTGCTGGGCGGGCGCAGTGAACGTTTCCACATAAGCCAAAAGACCGGCGTTAACCTGGCAAATATAATGTTGTAAAAATCAAATGGAAATGGTCAAGGAAGGTTTTTATTCTTGTCAAGGGCTTCACAATTGATTGACTAGGTCCATCAAGCAACAGTAGAAGAAGAAGAGAGGTGGTCCTTTTCTTTTAACGATTTTTTTTTGTTTTTTATTATTTTCTGTAATATTTTTAATTATTTTGTATAGTATAAAAACTGCAAAATTCAGAAAACCTTTCCCAGCATTCGGCCTGGTAAGGTTGGCCTGCCATAAGTAACAAGTTCCAATATTTCTTCCAAATAAGTCAAAAGCCTTTCACATCACCGTACACTTTTCTTCCCAGTTTTGAGATTTCGAAAACGCACTCAAAAGCTGTTAAAATTTGTACACCAACCGTTGGACTGATGGAGCCTTGCAAAAACAGTTGCAGTTGCTTTACATCCACCCGTTTCAGTGCGCCTTTGTCATATCCGCCGATGTGCCGGTGGTGGTAGTGTTGGTGCCGACATCGTTGGAGTCCGGCAGAGGACAAAATGTGCCGAATCTTTGCCGCCTTTTGATGAATGCTTTCGCAAGCCAACTCCAACGGACTCAGCACCGATTCCTCCGTGTGCACGACGCGTTGGCGTCGTCGTGTACTCGGAAAGGCATTTTCCACTAAACAAAGAAAGTGGAAAATGAGGAGAATAAAATGAATGACTGTGATAAAGCCTTCTGTTGGGAATTACCTGTCAACGTTTGTCTTCGCATTGTCATCCGTGCCAACTCGGGTGCGTTGTCGGGTACGGTGGGGTCGGTTTGCCGTTCGGTCAGCACAAAAGTGCGTACATTGGTGTGCAGCCAATAATTTGTCGGGTCCGCCATCTCCGCAGCTGTACTGCCAATGCCGTCCTCGTCCGCCATCACAAAACTGTTGTTGAGCAATTCGCAGTCGCGTCGACTCCGTGCCATCATCGCTTTTCCGTTACCGCAGTTGCCCATCTCCAACGAATGTGCCAGCGTTTTGCATGGCTCCACATGGGCCACCCTAATGTACGCCGTGAACGGGTCGTCAGCCAGAAAAGATGAGGCGGGTGAAGTTGGAAGTTCGGCGTTGAGCAACTGCACGCGGCTGTGACCCAGCGAAAGTTGGGTCGCCTCCAGCATTCGATCGCACGCCTCGGCCAACGAAGTCAGCGGACGCTCGCGATAAATCCATTCGGAGCCGTGTTCTTCGCTATAAAAGGAGAGACGGACACTTGGCCACGACACTTATGCAATTTTTGCATGAAAAAAGAGGTTGAACAAGTTCTCCCCCATTTTTGTGTCATCTACCGAATTATTTTGGTAAAAACTCACCCGAAATGAGTCCGACCGTGGAAAGTGACCCTAAAGTACGTGGCCAATTGATGTCTTTTGCTGGCGTTTGTCTTTATTTGCTCTGTGCGTTGATACGCCTGTTGAATTTGCGAGTGAATTGCGATCAGAGACTGAAAGTTGAAAAGTTACGGCAATATTAGAAAATGGACACAAAATCGGCAACAAAAAAAAAGGAAAACAATATTTAAATTAAATATGAATCTCACAAAAAACCTTAAATTCGGCGCAGCGTTCGAACAACGGAATAACCAAACGCGAAACCGGCCCGATAGCTTCATAGCGTTTGGCCAGCACCAAATTTTGTATCAATTCGTCAAATCTGCACAAAAAATCGCCCTTAAACGAGAAAATTTAAGCAAATGGGCAAATTCAATCGGACAAACAATTCCAAAATTGGGGCGATAGGGAAATTCATCCATCGGACCCTCCGCCGTCGCATTGTCCGCCGTTTCCACCGAAGCGATTTGTTCGTTAATTACGTCAAAGACGGCCCAATCCATCGACGCCCCCAGCAAACCTTTCTTTTGTAAATGCCGCCCAACGATTGCCAAAGCGTGCGCCTGACAAATGGCGGCCTCGGAAAACCATTCTGACGGTAAGGAAACAGAGAGAATGGGAGGCAATTCCTTATTCTTTCCGGTGTCCGATCTTTGAGTGTGTAAACTCCCAAAATATTCTTTCCGAAATGGGGGATGATTTACCTCCACTTTTGTGAGTGAGTGCCAAACTGTCGAATAATTTGACACGATATGCCGGACCTCGTTGCCTGTTGGCGTTCAATTTCGAATGCAAAAGGTCAATGAGACGAATCTGTAGAAGGAATTGTGTGAATCGGCGGATGTAAAGTAATAAAATCCGTTATTATTTTTAAAGCGCGAGAGCATTTACTTACGAACGACTCTGATGTGAGCTTTACATGGAAATTCGATGCATTTTCTGACTAAAATTCGCTCGAACATCTACCAAAAGTAACAAATTGAGCTCATATCCGAAATCAAACCCAAAACCCCAGTTTTTATGTATGACTTCGTATTCTTTTATTTACCGGATCATTATTAAGCAACGAATCCCGGGCCACAATAAATGATTCATCGAGAGATGTTGACATTTTCTAAAATTAATATAGGCACTTCTTTAGTATAAGGGTCGACGATTTTCACGTATAGGGGTCGCTTTTTGTGATAACAATTTCAAATCAAAAACAATTCAGTCAAAAAAAAAATTTAAATATGGAGAATTTAAAAATTTGCATTTTTTGGCGGGCAGAATTTTGTCTTGAAAAAAGTCCAAGGGGTGCATTTTTTGAAAAAGTCGATATTTAGAGGTGCATTTTTCGTTTTTATTGCATTTTTTCACAAGGAATTTTTCGAAAAAGCCCAAAATAGGTGATAGTACCTACCTATTTTAGGTGCCAACTCGATGAAAAACGATCGCTGTGAGCTAAAAACATAATTTTCATGCTTTTCAGAACACGGGGGTTTAGGAAAAAATAGGTAAACCCTACATAAAAATCCCATCCCTAATTATAAATAATTCAAAGGAGTAAATGCCTTAATTTCTAAGTGATCGATCGGATTGATTGGATACGGCGTTAGTGCAGCGAAAATAAAAATGTTTTCAATGAAAAGTTATCAATCACAAAATGATTTGAATAATGACGGACGGACGAATGTGCTTAATCAGTCAGCACTGGCTAAGTGAATTTCTTCAATAGGGGCATTTCGACAGTTGAGATGCATCGCTTTTGTTTGCGCACATTTGGAGAATTGCCCTGTTCAAACGGATTCGGGCATTAATTCTACCTCTGAAAGGGGTAACGAGTCCCCGAGGGCAGGGTTATGGGAGTTTAAGCCCTAAGAGAAACCAAGGGGCTTATTAATTAGGCCCGTGCCTCTGATCAATGGCCTGAGGCTACCTCGGTCATCAAGTTCAGCGTCCTCACTGAATCCTGCTTTGTCAGCTTCCGACGCCGCTCAAATCGGTCGCCTTCCGTTTTGCGCAGGTCTCTGAAATGCAAAACTCCGTTTATTACCGAATGCTATTTAAAGCCGAACAAAGGCACGGCCTCTTGCGCACTTCGCCTTCCAACCTCCCCAAATCTCCAACTTCACTCTGGATATATCCATATTCATCCAATAACCGGAGAAAATTAATCAAAGTCGGCTTTACCTTATGGCACGGAGCAAATTGGAGAGTCGAGAGGCGGCAGCATAAGCAGACGAAGTAATTTTAATGTATCTGCAATCGCTTTTTACTTGCAAGTCAAAGTCTGGCGTGAATTCGACGCTTTCTGTCAGTTCGGCTATTGAACCTGAGGCCAAAAGATTTATTAAAAAGAAGCATTATGCCGTCACAACAAAACGCACTGTGCCGGTGCATTAACAGTCCACTAGTGGCCGTATTCTTTTCACTGTTTTTGTCCTTCTGATTGTTGGCCACCCAATCCTCTATTTGGTCGAGAATTTCACATCCAAAAGTTTCCCAAACTCCGACGTCGAATTTCATTTGAGTCTGAAAATGAAAAAGAGAGAAAAACATTCCCAGAAAGCCCTAATAACCACCGACTTTTGGGAAATAAGCGACCGCACTCCCCTCGAGAATGAGAATGAATCGGTCCGAAGGTTGGCCGGCTCTAAGGGCAGAAAGATGAGAAAGTGCCGCCACAAAACATTTTTCGGAGAGTTTTGGGTCGGAAGATTCCATTGAATTCGGGAATGGGTCCCCCCCCCCCTCAAATTATTAGAAAATAATTAATTAGTTCGACCTACCTGTAAAGATATTTAGGCTCCTGGGGCACCATATGCAGATGGTTGTCCAGTTTTGATGGTCGTTGGCCCAATTCAATCTGCAATATAATTACTCTTTTACATAATTTTAGATTAGCTCAAAGCTTCGGGATTCAAGCTTTTCATGAATTGGACAAGCCCCCGGCGCCAAGCCGACCATGTGCGCGTTTTGACGGACGAAAATGCAAAGAGCCTTCGGATCCATCGCTTTATCCCCAAACAGCGCCGGTCGAATGGCACTTAGCCATTGCAGAATCACTTTGGTCAGCGATTCGGAGAGCCATTTGCACTTTTCCTCCTCCTCCCCGTCCCCGGAATTGGTCATTCGACGGAGTTTCCCTTTCTTAATTTATTTGTTTATTCAAATTCTTTAAAGTTTAAACAATTAATCCATCCAACGACCGTCAGCCATTTGGTGAGACGTTTTGCCCGGAATTTGTTGTCATAAACGACATCACTTTCGTCCACAATCTCCGATTGCAGAATCTCCTCGACGATGTCTTCCAAAGTGATGATGCCCACAACGCCGGTGTCCTTCTCCGACAGAACGATGGCCAAATGATATTCTCCCTGGAGATAAATAACTCTACAGTCAGTATAAGTGAGTGCGATGGCCGACCTCCTTGAACTCTTCGAGCATCGTCTGCAGCGGCGTGTTGTCAGTCACAAAGCGAAGAGTGCGAGCGTAATAATCGCAAATGGTACTGACGGTCAGCCGTTCGTTGGGCTTTAACAATGCCAAGTCTTTGATGAAGAGCAGACTGGAACAGTTGTGGAAGAAAAGAGTCTGGTGTTTCCGGTTTTGATCAATCCACCGACCCGGTGATCTGATTGCGGTCGTTGTTGGCGTACACGGGAATACGGCTGTATCCCCGACGGACCACCTCGCCCACACAGTCCGAGTCCAACACGGCCCCACCGGACAACATGAACACGTCCTGTGGACGAACGGACAATTTGAGTGATTTGTTCTCGAGAACAAAAGCACCTCAATGGGTGTCATCACATCCCGCACTATTTTCTCCGCAATTTCCATCGCTCCGACCGCAATTTTTAAGTCTTCCGCCAGTTCGTCATGGTGCTCACTGTGCTGGTGTGCCATTCTCAGCATTTCCAACAATTTTTCGTGATCAATGCCGACCCAAAATGTTATTTATTATATTATTAACAAATCATCAATTCGAATGCTAACCAAATCTTCGCCCAAAATGCAGTCCAAAAGCTTCCCAATTGGCCATGCGAGCGGCAGAGTGATAAGCATAAAGAAACTGGGCGAATTCGTCACTAACAAGTTCAAATAAATACCGAGTCAGCCAAATGGTTTTGGCGCCGACTTGAAGACCTTTTCTGGAATCGCAAAATTCAAAAGTTTCATTCGATTCCTTTAAAAGCCCACTTTATGCACACACTTTGCGGCACAATTTCGCCAAAAACGACAATTCCCAACGAAGCAAGCACAAAGGCGACCATGCCGGAAGTGAGGTCCTCCATTAGAATGGAAATGGCCGAGTTGACGATGACGTTCATCTGCGAAGGACGGAAGGCACTCATTCGGCAAGAGAATGAATGGGTGGCCGCCGTAAAAGGGTCATTACGATAAGTATTGTGCACAGCAACATGTTCCCCGCTTTCCGGACAGGCAAAATCACTTTGGCATATTTTCGCTCACGATCAGAGCCTTAAATTCTACTAATTGAATTAATTAATGTAAAGATCAATCATATTTATCCCCTTGAGGGCAAATAGGTTTTATTTATACGGACAAATGAATTAATTTCCCAAGGAAAAAAGGACAGAATTTCCTTAAAGTGGGGCCTATTGTTGCCCCCCGACCCCCTCCGGTTACGGGGCTTTGTCCATGTCCAAATTGTATTCGATGGGCACCCGAATTAAGAATGAGAGTGAGTTCCTGCGGCGACAGCGCCATCAACCCGAGATTTAAACCGGAGAACAAAGCGGACAGAAGAAACAATGCAAGCTAAACACCCCACCAATATTAAGCCAGTGATCGACATGCACATACGATGATCAACAGCTGAAACCAAAAGAATTACAAAAATGATGATTTTCCCCGAATTGACCTGAATTTCTTCGGGCATATAATGGACTGGCGGGTCCGACGTGGCACGGATCCATGTCCGCATTTCGTCAATCTGTGCGTGGGAGAAGAGCGTTCGTTATAAACTGCTTGAAAGTTGACAGCACCAAAAGCAAGTCCTCCTCCCCGTCGCCGAGCTCGTCTCTCTTCTCCATTAAACACATTCTGTAGGCGTCCTCATCTCTATTCGTGAAAAACTGTTTTGACTAAAGATAGGGAGGCCAATACCCCCCCCCCCCCTCCCGACTCTTTGAATTTGGCGCTCATTTCGATCAATTTCTCGGAATGGGACAAAAACTCGTTGTGTGATATGTTGAAAACTGAATCAGACAATGTTTAGAAATGTGCCGATTCGAGAAAGAACCCGACCGGAGTTCAAGCAGTTGTCCGTTGTGAATGCAACCAAAGCGATACGGTCTAAGAAGAGGCCGAATACGACCACACGGACCGGCACGCCAGGCTCAACGACGGAAATACCTGAAGACCTATGGGAGGGACAAACAAAAAGATGAAAACGGAATAGCATATAATGAATGCTTAATTGGATAAAACCATTCATTAATTACCTATTTATAAAATATTGGATGGGATTCTAGGACGGGCATGGAAATCGGGCATTTCCTTTTAAGTCAAGAAATTTTAGAATCGCAAAGAAAATCCCTTTTTTTGCGACTCAAATGCTTTCTCTCCTTTAATGTACTCACTCGTAAGTGTGAAAAGCATTTGTGTGCAGCGGAGCCTCAACCCGAACGCCAGAGATTTGCGCGCGAACTTGAATGGTCACCGACTCGTAGACCGGTGGAAGTACACCCGGAGGCGGTAAAACTTGCTGAAACTTAAAAAAGAGAAATTCGCTAATTTATAAAAGTTGGACCCTTTGAATTTCGACATTATTCGAATGAGCAGAAACTTGGTCAATTATTGGAATGTTGTTGATGGGCATAAATAAAATTAGAATTAAAAGTTTGCCAAGGCGCCTCCAAAATGACGGCATTTTGTCTGTTAACATTAAATATTTAGAAAATAAATAAAATTAACAAATATTTCCAAATTCTGTCGTTGGAATGAATTACGGCGGGAAAGGGACAAAAACCGCGAATTATCGGCAAAACATTTTATGTTCAATAGATAATGAATGATAAGGCACAATTAATTTCTTATCTGAAATAAACGGGCACAAAACATGAAAATTTTGCTTTAGGCCCAATTCGCTTAAAATACGTTTTAGGGATTTAAAATTTTGGAAAAGGCCTCCAGAGAATAAATTTGAATTTTGGTTGATTAAATGACAATGAATGCCCCCAGAGAAAGTTCCCCCCGCTTCACGTCAACAATCGAACGCGTCCAGCAGACGCCAAACGACGTCACAACACCCACCAAATCTTCACAGTCCGATCAATCCTCACATGACCCGTCAAATTTCACTGCCCGTTGGCTGTGTGAACGGAAAGTGAACAAAATAAGGGGAAATTGAGTGAACAATTGCGATAATAAAAGGTCGAGAGGGGCAGAAAGGTGAAAATTCCGCTGATTATTGATCATATCGAATGAACGATTGGTTGGTTCTACATGGAACAGCCCGCCCGCCATCGATGGAATGAGAGAAACTGATTCACTGATATCTCAAACCCCCCCCCCCCCCTCCAGTTAACGAAGCACAACAAGCTTCAGTTCTTCAACGTCGTCGCTACGATTTATGGACGAAGCTTTTCAGATGTAGCGGTTGACAAAGATTCTTCTTCAGATTTAGTCACTTGCTCGCCGTTGTTTCTTCTCACCTGCAGGGCGTTCGGTGTGACTATTTTCAAACAAACGGCGGTCGCTGGTCGAATGCAGGCGTGACATGCAGACATGACCTGCAAGCGCTCTGGTGCTGCGGGCGACGATATATAGGCGCTCTGCGGATGAATTGGGTGCCGGGCGTTTTACAAAGGTTAAGAACGAATATTGTTTTGCTGTTGATTTCCGGTCGTTGCGCAATCTTTTTCTTTGGCGATCAAAAAACATTTTGTTATAATTAATTTTTTTGTTTTCGAATTTGTCGCTTATTTCATGAAAAAACAAATCCAACAAAGTTTCGCAACGGATAACAGAATTGGGGTAGAAAAATCTCCGCCATCTCGCAAAAAACGTTGTGGTCACGTCGTCTCCGCCTTTGGCCCTTTCCTGTTGCTCTCCGCAGCCCTTTTTTTGCTGAAGTGGGCGCGTTTCAGCTTCTTTGTGCTGACTCCGTACGCCTTCAACCGACGGACGCCCAACTCGGAAATGTCAACCGTCCCGTCCTCCTCCAACCGACCCTTCTTCATCCTCCTCCGAACAACTTTCTTCCTCCGCTTTAGCTTCCCCTTCACCGCTTCCTCTCCTCCCGCAGCAACTTCTTCATGCGTATCATTGGGCTCTTCCTTTTTATCTTCAACTTTAGGCGCTTGTTCTTTGGGCCTTTAAAGGGAAACTGGATTACACTTTTTTTCCTTTGTGTTTTACAATGTAAAAGGCCGTTCTTGCAGCACTTTCCGCTTCTTTTCCATATGTTGCGATTTGCGTTGAAAGAACATTTGCTGTTTCCGTTCCTCCTCCTCTGACCGGTACTGATTTACCCTTCTGATCGGTGCCCAGGCGTTCAGGTTGCGATCGTCCGTGCTCAAAATCTAAATAACACATTAATTAGTAAAGTCCCTGAGGCAAAGGCGGATGAACAAAAATGTAATATATATATATTTAAACACAAAATCGCACCTCTTCCGTTGTAAGTCCGAAGGAATTTGGGAGAACAGGGCGGTAACGGAAAGGGATGTCCACCTCCTGGACTTTTGCCCGCTCTCTCCTTTCCTCCTTCGTCTGTTCTTCCTTCAAACGTTCTCGGCGTCGTTTCCGCTTTGTCTCGGCCTTTCGCAACGCTTCGCGCACTGTCCGTGGGTATTGTTTAAGCTAAAAAAACAACCAAAATTTTAAATCAAATCATTCATATGCTTACGCTTGGCTTTTAGGTCGTTTTAAGCTTTTTAGAGTTCTACGGAAAAAATTGGTAATCCAGTAACTAACAAATTCCTGATCGGGATCCTCAAAACGGAAGTTGTATTTGTGCTCGAACTGGTCTGCCATTTCCTCGTCCTCCTCTTCCTGTATGATTTCTTCGTAAGTGGGAACTCTAAAGATTTAAAATTGAATGTAAAAAGATCCAATTCGAATTGCCTTTCCCCCTCCTCGTCCTCCATGTCTTCGTCGTTTTTGTAGTTCCTGTTCAGAAGATAATCCCGCAAAAATTTTTCCTCCTCGTCCAATTTGTCTTCCCCGCGGGTAGACCATCGCCTCTTCAAATTAACCTCAAATTTAATCAAAAAATATTTGTTTAAAAAATGGGAGAAAAACCAAATCTTTGTCGAGAATGTCAGCGCTCCCGCCCTCTTCGTCCCTAAGCCATTCGTAAAAGTCCTCCTCTTCCCTCAGCTGCAAAAGCAAATTTCGAGAGGTGGCATTTTTAAGAAAATATTTGTCTCCTCCTCACCTTTTCCTGCTCACTTTTCTCGCGTTTCTTGAGCAGTCCTTCAGCGTCACTGTCATCCGACTCGGCAAGCGCATCCTTGAAGCTAAAAGAAACAATGTGTTCAAGACATGCAAAAGCCAAGAAGTTTTTTTTTCCTAGACGAATAATCAAAAGATGAAAGTTGGGCACATTTCGGATCGTTGAATATTACGCGTTTTTGAGCTGTTCTTGTTGCTTTGAATAGGAGGCAGATGGCCCCCTCCCGTCGTCTTTCCCCTCTGCCGGCATCGTCTCCTCGTCACTTTCGTCGATTAGCTCCCCTCCCCGCTCCACCATCAGTTTCCGCTCGTAGTCCCGAAGTGTCATTTTCTGTCGCTTATTCCGCGTTTCTTTCGCCTTTGTGTCGGGGACAGCGCTTCTGTAAAGCGTCCGATGGTTTATTAAAAGAAAACTCAATTTTTGGATATTGTGCTTCAAATTTGAGTGAAAATGAACTCAAATAATATTATTCCATTTTTCGGCTTTCAACAAACAAAAGAAATTAAACGCATTATGACTGATAAATGAGCTGACCTGGCAAGTTTCGTCAGCTTAGTTTCCTCATCAAAAAATTTCGAATCCGTCGAGTAAATTTTCGGGTCGCGCTCTTTCAAGGCGCTTAATGTTTTCAGAAAAGTGCGCTCATCGTCCGCTGTCCACATTGTTGGATCTCCGGAAGAGGAGGAGGAAGAAGACAATTCATCCGAAAACGCGTCAATGTCCTCCCCTCCCCCCGCATTGTGATCGTCGTCATCATCATAATCAATGTCATTAGCAGAAATACTGTTAGAGTGGGGGCCATTCCCTTGACAGGGTTCTAAAGTTTACATTTAGATCAGCTTAATTTGGACCCGAATTGCTGCAAAGAGCCTTGAGGCAAATTACACGAAATTGTTTTGACCAATTTGATTAATCGATATTCAAATCCTTTTTTAATTTATATTGTTGTATAGATCTAATACACGTCAGATTCTTGTAGGTTTTATGGACACGTACCACGGATGTAACCGGATGCCGGATCTTCGGACATTTTTGGGTTCGGCATGCCGGAACAGACTTTCCGGCGCTTCAGCTGTCGGTTTATTTTATTTTTCCACTCAAAGAAAGGCAGACTTTATTCAAGAATTTACCTGAAAAAGAAAAAAAAACGTAGAAAATTACGATTTATGATATCAAGTGTTTGAAATGGATTACTCCAAGGGTGTCTTAAATCCGAAGTAAAATAAAGGACAAGAGGTAATCCTGTAGTTTACAGGTCCCGAATTTTTTTTTTTTTATAATGGGTTTTATGCAATTCTGAGAAGTACTCGGGGGGTTATCGAGGTCGCTGATCACGAATATGACATCAGATTTATCATACGACATCATCTAATCTATGATTTAACATCTAAGATTTTTTGAAAAAACATCCAAATTTTTCAAAGTTGCTAAAAAGATGTTACTAGGGATATTCGGGGGCGTAGGATCGAAATCTGCCCTCTATTTCGACTAATTTTGAATTTCGGACACGAATTCGAACAATTATCGAAAATTCAAAATTTTTTGGAAATCAATTTTGGTTTCAAAAAGATCTAAAAACGAACAAAACTACAACAAAAAGGGCAAATTCGGATCCTACGCCCCCGAATATCCCTAGTAACATCTTTTTAGCAACTTTGAAAAATTTGGATGTTTTTTCAAAAAATCTTAGATGTTAAATCATAGATTAGATGATGTCGTATGATAAATCTGATGTCATATTCGTGATCAGCGACCTCGATAACCCCCCGAGTACTTCTCAGAATTGCATAAAACCCATTTAAAAAAAAAAAAAAATTCGGGACCTGTAAACTACAGGATTACCGGACAAGATAAAGAAATAAAAGATTTTTTGGTCAAAATTGATGAGAATGTGCAAATTTTTTGCTTGAAATATTTTTTCCCACAAATTTTCCTTTCCGTGGCATTCAAATGCAATTTTTTAAGAATTTTCGCTTTTTGTTGTTGACATAACGCCAACGCAATGCCAAATTTAATCACAATTTCCTGCGTTAAGTTACTGTGTAATCTCTGGCAATCGACTTTTGCATTTCGAGCGATTTCATCACAAAAATCGTTTATTCCTGCAGCCCCGCACTTACAAATTAGCCCTTTTTTGTTCAGAATTTGGTTGTTTGTTTGGCTCCATTTGAAAGCTTCAAAACTTCTGACCATTAATTTACAAATTGTGAAAAGATGTCGTTGAACACCGCAAATACGCCGGACGGGCGCGGTGTTATCATCTACAATGGTGAAATGTGAGGAGTTTGGGTTGGGTGCGCTTTATTTTTGCATAATTTTTTGTTTTACAGAATTTTGCTTTTTGTCCGCGAGGTCAATCTTTCGTTTGACAAATGCACAAAGGCCGAATTTAAAGGCACCAAGAAGGGCAACCTTTATCTGACTTCGCACAGAGTTTGATTTCTTATATTTATGAGCACAATCCCTAAACAAAACAATTCCGAATGATTTCGAATAGAAAATTTGAGAGATTTGATAGATGAAATGAATACTAACCAATTAATATTTTATTTAGCTAAAAAGATATGTTGGCCAAATAGCCCCCCCCCCCCGCGAACCCAAAAACATTTATTTTGTTAAGATTATTTTCAATAACACCGCGACGGCTTCTCCCAGCAATTTCAAATCGATTTCGATGCCTTTCGGTTGCCTTCGCAATGTGAAGTTGGAACAGCCCATTTTTGGAGCCAATTATTTGGCGGGTGAATTAATTGCACAGCCGGAGGGCAATTGGGAGGGCCAATCTAATTGGAAGTTGACGTTTAATCGGGGCGGATGCATCGATTTTGGACAGGCACTTCTGAAGACCAGCGACATGGGTTAGTCGTTCAAAAGTTTCGTGAATTAATTAATAAGCGAAATTCGGCATAATTTTGAAGAAAAAAAGTCAAATTTCCAAATGGAAAATTTTCTAAATGCCTTTGTCTTGGGTAGAATGGCGCTGATATGCCTGCCGACAGACTGGGCGCCACCGAGAAAATATTTGGATTTTTGATGACAATTTGTTAAGAAAATCGGTCAAAAATTGCAAAACAATTCACAAATCCTGAAATCCGGATTTTAATGGTAAAAGCCGATCTTATTTCCAAAATCCCGATTTGGCACTTTTCAAAAATCCGATCTCTACTTTCTAAATCAAACAAAATGAATATTTAGCCAATAATTTCTGTCCACGCCCTGCAAATGCGCCACCACCGTACGCGCCACCGCCGGGCGCTTACTATTCGCCTCCCCCCACTTATTACTGGACTGGAGGCCAATGTAACGGCTATCAGGCGCCCGTCCACGCATTTCCGGAACAACCGCCGCGTAAATTAATCTTACAAAATTACAATAAAAAAGTTATTAAGCGGAAAGTGTATTTATGTACGAGCAGCCGCCTCCTTACGCCGGGATTGGGCCAGTGGCTGGCCCTAATCCGGCACCTTATCCGACGAGCCCCCCCTCGGGATATCCTCCGCAACAAATTCAGGCGCGTGTTTATGCGGGAGAGAGGACAAAAAAGGGCTTGGCTTTTTTAAATAGAAAATGTCGATTTTCCCCTTCCGGGCCTACTTAATGCGTCTTTGAACAGATCGGTCAGCAACCGCAGTCGTACAGTTCCCCATCCGCCCCGCCGGCATACTATCCATCAGCTCATGGCGATGGTTGTAGCAGTAACAATATGGCTCCGTATCCGGCCGCGCCGTTGCCCTCATACAATCAGGCAACTGCAATGCCACAGAAGCCGAAGGTCGAGTGAAGTGTGTGAAAAAGAGGACACTTTGCAGCACGGAAGTGTGATCGTATTTGACCATTCCACGTTACGCTAATTATATCACAAATGAATGGACTTTTATGTCTCTTTGATCAGTCTTCTCAACATTTTCTTCCTTATAACAATAAAAAATGGCATGGTTGAAAACTAGATGTATGGGAGGGGATGCATTCCTACCGTCATTCTGGAGAACATTCGGTTGGCCGATTTAAATTTATAAGAATTTTATTTTATCATTCTGTTTACAAAATTGTTGGTCTTTATTTCGTTTTTCGATAATGCCATTTTGAAGAAAAGGGGAATAGGGCGAGTGGCGGAGAGGAATAGGGCAAAAGAAAAGGAATAGTAAAAATAAAACAAAAATAAAGCAACAAAACAAGTAACAGTTTGAGCATTTTTGGCTTCCCGTTTGGCTGTTTCGCCGGGGCATGGTTTATTTATTTGACACTTTTTATTATTAAATGAGAGTGTATAAAATAAAAATGCAGAAAATGCATTGGACAGAAGAAAGGCGCTTAAAGCAATTCGACAGAAAAGTTGTGTTCTGAATGAATGTGGTGGTTGGTATATGGACTGATTTTGAAAATTTGCATGCTTTTTTAGCATACACTAGCTTTTCTATTTACCGTTCATTCATCGCCAGCCCGTTTGATTACCCTTTTTGTTCATTATTTATTGTTTTTATCCGTTTTGGCATGCACTAAGTCACTGATCCATTCGAATTTTGTTGTTCCGCAATCTCTTCAGCCTCACCCATGGCGCAACACCAGCTGCCCCTGAACAGTTTGGGTGCCGGGGGTGCAGGGGGCGTAGCAGCTGACGACGAGACGGGCGGGAACAATTTTCTCGGGGCTTCCCCGTCCGGAACGTATGAGGGAGACCTGGCGAACAACAACAACCACCTTATTCACCCTCATGGCAACTCTTTCCATGGCCATCAACAGACAGTCGCCTTCACATCGCCCTCTCCTTACAGGAACCACCACCAGAATCAGGTTTTAATTTATTTTTTCCCCATTTTGTTTTCGTTTACGAAACCCAATTTTTTATTTTTGGTATTTCTGTTCCAAAACATTACAGGTTGGGAGCGGATACAAATAAACACATTAATGAGAATACATTTAATAACGCCAATTTAATTAAATTGTTTGAGTGATAGTAACAAAAAATAAACCCATTAACCGGGACTTTTCTCTCTGGCTGATCCTAAGCCCAAATGAAAATCCTGAAAAAACCACGCCCGATTTGGTAAACTCGAAATGTGATTCCAGAAATCGCCGGTTGGTGTTTTTGATGTTGTGAGGTTTTGGATAATCTTCTGGAATTCGATAAATAATCATTTAACTTTTTCCCTCTTCAACATAAAATTCTTTTAATGGATTAACGCAATTTTATCCCATTGCTTTTTCAGGACGGCCATTGCTTCGTTGGCTCAAGTGCGGCGACGACGAGCAGTGACCACACCCCCGTCCATCCTCCGCCTCTCTCCGGATCTCTTCCGCCAATTACCTCACTCGGAAAACGCTCATTGCTCCACCACAACAATCCTTCGCAACAATTGAACTGTTTCGGCGATGTTGATGGGCAACAACAGCACACTTCTACTTCGTCCAACACCGCCGCCGTCGTCGTCAATCCCACTCAGATGTACAGCAGCAACCATCAGCAACAGCAAAACTCGAGCGGTGCTAGCAGTAGCGTCTGTTCACCCGCGTCTCCGTTTCCGTCCGCCAGTGGACCGGGCAGTGGAGGCAGCAGCAATGTAAGAACGCCGATGCAGCAGCAACAGCAAATGCGAGTGTTTCAGCAGCAAAGCAATGGTAATGGCGGCAACGAGTTTGCTCCGATGGGCCGAATGGGCGGCGGTGTCGGGCAGCAACACCAGCATTCGTTTCGGCAAAAACAGCAGTATGGCAGCGCAACAGCAACAAATGCCGTGAAGGCATCTTCACCGATGATGGCTGAGAATCACCACTACCCTCCTCACCACCCGCAAATTGTTCTTGCTTTTTCTGAAAAATTTTGTATAATAGGTTTATTAATTATGCTACTTTTTTAAATTCTTTCTTAAATTTAATTGCCACATTCAGCAAAAGAAAATGCCATCGCCCGCATTTTCATTTCACGGGATGAGCAACAACAACAACCATAACACTGCCAATTCGATGATGTCCTCTAACCCCGGCTCAATAATTTCGGCGCCGCCAGAGTCGCCGTTGTCCGCCCACTCCATGAACAATAACAACAGCAACAACAGATCGCCGCCAGTGCGGAGTAATTACTCCCTTCAGCGGATGTTGGTCAACTCGGCCTCCACAACACCACCCGATCAGCACGTGCCAATGCCGAACAGTCAGCAAAGCTACGGCAATGGGAACGACGGACCAAGTGGAGAGAATGCCGGCGGGGTTGACAATGAGCAACAGTCCAATTCATCCTCATCATTGTTGATGCCGTTGTCGGATGAGCAGCAGGTTTGAAATGGATACGAAAAGTTAAATCGGAAATGTGGTAAATGTTGAGTTGACTCTGCATTCCAAAGTCGTTTAGTCGCTACCCTTTTTGGACCAAGTGCCTTACTGGGTTCTCCCCGTGTTAAACATGAACTGCAGCAATTTCCCGTTGTTTAGAATGTTCAAAACGACTCAAAAGCATCATCCTTACAACAAAATTCGTTTGGGTCTAATTCATGTGGAGAAGGCGACGCACTTTTGCTGCAAAATCACTCACCGGTCAACAACAGTAACTCCGCGGGATCGTTGGCAGCGAACGTTGGCAAGTCAAAACGCACTTGTGCTGCGCGGACAGCGAGAGCAAAAACGTAGGCATTAATTTGGAAATAAATTTATTAAGATACAATTGCACAACGCAACATTTCATTAATTATTTGACATACTAGAATAAATGTGCATCAGACATGTACTTAAATCACATTTCCCTAATATTATACTTACTATTATTAGGGGGGTGAAGGCATTCAATAAACATGGGGCCCGAATACCCCAAAACCCTTAAACGTTTCCTCGTACAGTTCCGTCTCCACGACGCAGCCGCTTCCTCAACAGCCCATGGACACTTTAACTCCTTCAATTGGTGTCGGGGACGGCGGTCGATTGGCGCCCGATGGGCCCACGGTGCGGCAGCATTTGCAGCAGCAGCAGGCAGCACAGCGGCAACGACAACAGCATGAGACGATGGTCCGGCGGCTGTGCCAGCAGCAACGGGAGGAGTCGGTTGGGTGGGGCGGCACGTTTTCAGTGGAAAAGCTGCAGCATCAACACACGAACACTGCGCAGAGGAGGAGGTGAATTCATTTAGTATTTTTTTTAAAGTATGAAAATTAATTTGCTTTTTATGAGGCCGAATTTTGAGTTGGTTGGCATTTCGAAACCTAAAGGTTTATTGTTTTAACTCATAATAACATTTTTATTGACATTATTTGTATATTTGCCGTTTTCATGCTTTCTTCTTGCCCGTTTCTATTATTCCCTAATCACTATTTAATTTTTTGAGTAAAATTCATTCCCCGAAGGCCGCAAATTGAGAGCGCCCCGCCATCTGTGACCACAAACATCGGCGGCCATGGGGGACCCTCGCCTTGCTCATTTCCGACCAGTGGCCCCTCCTCCTCCGCCTCATGCAGCGGCGGGGGCAGCGAACTTCAACTACAACAAATTTTGACGGTTTCTGCCGCACCCCCTCTTCCACCACTGGCAAATAATTCGGCAAATAAAACGTCGTCTTCCGATTTGTTGACATCTCCATCAAAGCGACGTTCTCGAAAGGCGCCAGCTTGCGGAACTGCAACAAATATGGCATTAGCTCAAACGGTTGGGGTTGGCCCATCAACCCCGGGAGCATCTTCAGCGGACGCATTGGCCAGTACCATTGCGTAAGTAAAGACCGTTTAAGCATCGAAGCGGATATGTTCTCCCCTCATCCTCGGGAATTTAAAACTAAAAATTTGTCTAATATCGGGAATTTTTTATTGTTTGTGGTTTAATGAATTTTATTACTGGATATTCTGGGTTTTTTGTGCAGTTCTGTCGCTTCCGGAGGTGGTAGCTTCGAGTTCGAGAAGGCCATTGGCACCTCGCCCCTTCCGTCATCGCTGTCCATTTCCGCTGGCACTTTGCTACCTTCCGGCGACTGCTCTTCAAATTTGATGGCATCGGCTGCCTGCGGCATTGGTCCGAGTACTTCTTGCCAACCTCAGCAACTGATAACTTCGCCCGGCGTAAAGAGACGTCGTACCCAACAGCAAACACAAGCGGTCACAGCCATAGTAAACGCACTGGCACAATCGCCGGTGACCACCGAGCAACAAATGCCGCCAAATCTGCTGCTTCATCCCCCTGGTGGAGTTTCCGTCGGAGATGCGTCGTTGCACCAACTGCAACAACAGCCATCGATGGGCATAGGCGGCGGATCAACGCAACACAACGAGCAAATTGTGCGTGAATGATTGGGATACGTTTGGAAATGTTTGCATTATTAGCTTGTACCCCACTCACCACAACCCATCTTCAATTTGGAAAAAAACATCGTTTAATTTAGGGAGAATATTTAATTTTAGTCCCGCGTCTCTTCTTTTTTTCATCTGTTGATGACGTTACCCGAATAACTCCTTTTTTTTAGTTTAGTATGGAGTTTTGACGTAAATGAACAAAATTGTTTCTTCTCTTAAGATCTAACAAAATCTCACGGTTTTGGTATGGGAAAACTGTGGGGAATTGCTTATTCAGGCCGTGCGAAAATTTTAACTCATTTTTGTAGCGTAATTTGTTTAAGACCGCCCCTTCACAATGCCGAATTCACGTGCAAAATCCGCCCCAAACTCATGGAGACTTTCCGCCTACCGGGACCAAAATCCAGGTGGTGCACATGCAACCCCCAGCCGCTGTTCACCACCATCGCCACCAGCAAATGACGCCGATGTCCGATAATGTGTCGTCGTCTCAGCAACAGGCAAACAAACTTTATTAAAATATCAGTGATTAGCATTGGGTTATTATTGTATAAGTTTCGAATCAACGAGCGTTTTTTAATTTCACCATATCTCTAATCACCGTCACAGGTTGTCGCTGCTCGTTCGATGTCTGCGCGTCTTTCAACATTACGACCCGCGTTCGATCATCACCATTTGCCCTCTTCCTCAACTTCCTTCGACTTCCATACGGCCACTGCCAGAGCCCACAGCAGCAGCAACAACAACGATAACGTTCTCCAAAACGCCTCTTCGATTGCGGAACTGGCTTCTTTGACAGCCACTGGCGGTGGACACTCGCAAGAATTGAGCCACCATTCTTCGCCAAGGACAACTGCACCTCCCTATTCGCCATATCATCACCACCCGCCGCCACAACAACAGAAATTCGTACAAGTCGCACCTCCTCCACTTCCTCACCATCAAAATCAGCAGCAAATTCCGTTTGTTACGCCCACAGTGCAAACGCCTCACCAATATGGCAACACGACGATGGGGCCAAAACAACAGTCACCATCAAATTCATATCAGTACAATCATCAACAACAGCAACTGCAACACCAAAACTTGCAGGTAATGTTGTAAATTTACAAATATCATGAACCGATTCTCATACAAAATTCAATCTTGTGTTTAGCCATCCGCCACCGGCTTTAAGCACCCTCCACAGCCCTTTCTTAGTCACTTTTCTTCAAGCAACAACATCACTAACCACAACAACGGCAGACCTTTCCGCACTTTTCCACAACATTATGCTCGTCAACAGCAGCAGATGGCTTTAGACGACTGCTCGCCGATTCCTCCGCCCCAAACTCCGTCGTCCATGTCTGGCGATCATTTCCGAGCCCAGTCGCCGGCACAGCATCCATCAACATCGTCATCCCCATCGACGGCGGCTATTTTACTGGCACCGAATCACCAACAACAAGATGGTGGCGCTGTCCTTCCAATTGTTACTCCGCAGTGTACTCTTCCAAACTCTTCGGTTGGTTTGGCGGCTGGAACCGTACCTCAACACCAACAGCAACAACAATTCATGGTACCCACTCAGCCAACACCCCAGCAACAACAACACGCCCAAACACTTTATCACCATCAACAGCTGCAACGGTATCAACTTCAGCAACAATTTCCGATGGGTGGGGGTCCGTCACCAGTTGCTTCGACTATGGTAAGTGTAGATGCAGTGCATAAATGGCGAAGGGAGTGGCAGTCGGGTACTCGACCAAGCCAGATCTCTGTCCGACTGGGGTGTCCGTCTAAGCCCTCACTAAGTTTTACAATCGTTATTCGGCATCATGTTCAGCCGTCATCCAACCATCGTTTTGGTGCTGGATTGCCGGCTTCCGGCTATCCGCCCACTTCTGGGTCTGGTGCCATCGCTACCCACAAAATAACGCCGTCTTTTCGCGGTGTTGCTGCTCCACCGCCGCCGCCTTTTGTCTGTCCCGCCCCTCCACCGGTGGCGCTTTCTCAACCGTCGCCGATGGGCTCTCCGCTGCCTCAACGAGCGCAGCTTAGCCGTGCACAATTGCTGAGCAGGCATAGTCGTGATGTGGAGGCACGTAAATGCGCGGTGAAGTTGTATCATTTGCAGCGGACGATCAAAGCGCTCGTTTATGTTTGTTTGAATGTTACTTAAATTTTTTTTCTTAATTTGATTTTTCAGAAAAATGGTGCATTAGCGGACGAATTGGCTCGACTTAACCAGCGTATTTACACAGTGACAGCGGAGCGGAAGTACTTTTAAGCTTTTTTTTTTGTATCGTTTTAATTGTCCGATATTTTTTGTAGGATGTTAGCCAAGCGTTTGCAGCATCACGAACGCAACCGAATTCGGCGTATCCAATCGCAATATCGTAAAGCAATTGCAGCGGCTACTGTTAAGCCGACAGCTTTTGTCTCTATGAAGAAGGAAGAAACAGAGGAAGCAGGGGAAGGAGAAAGGGAAGAGGCCGACGGCGGTGGTTGGCGGGGGGAGGAATTTTTCATTGCTGCAGGCGCCAATGCGGAAGAGCCGTTGACGGAACAATCGTTCACTGTTGGCAGCAGTGAAATAACGGACAGCATTTGCCCAACAACGACATCAATAGTGACAGCGGAAACACCGACGACAGGAATAGTTGAGGAGGAAGAGGAGGAGGAAGAGCGGAAAATAAGCATCAAATTGGAAGTCGTCGAGCAGGAGCAGCGGGAAGTGATTGACGAAGCTAACAGCTATTTGGAGAAGGACAGAGATGGTTTGTAATCTAGGAAGTTGAAACTGGTTTAATAGCGGGAATCTCGGGAGATATCTCCTAGGCCAAATAGGTAATTGTTATATCAGGGAGATTTTTTGTGCATTGTCAGAATGCGTAGTATTGCCATATCGACAACACTCGACGATGGCACAAGAATTGCAGCATCGCCAACATTGCCTCGTGTCGCAAGTGAAGGAGGAGGAGTGCGAGGAGGCTATGGTCGGCCAACAGCAGCAGAATGAGATCAGCAGCAGTGGTGGTGGTGGGACAGTCAACGAGGAACAACAGCAGCAGCAACAACATCGTCAACACAAACAGCAACAACCCCAACTTCAAATGCGACTGCGCCCTCGGGCGGCGACTAGCGGCAACACAACAACCGCATTGCACCACGGCCATGACGCATCGTCATCATCGACGGCTACTGTGCGAGTTTCGCCCGACCAAGGACGGAGTGCACATCAGAACAACAGCGGCAGCAGGTAGAATTGGGAGTCCTGGTCCTGGACTCCGTCTGACCTTTGCGAATTTTAAAAAATTGGCTCAAAATAATTTAAATTGTAAACGAACCTGAGACTGTTATACGATGATATTTGAGCATGATTTAAAATAGGAGTGCTGTCGGAAGCAGCAAATCTTCGACCCGAACTCGAATGATGAACTTATCGCATCAGACAATGGAATTGCGCAGCAGGAGAAGCCGAAGTTCGGAGCAGAAGGAGGGAAAAATGCGCAACAGCAGCAGTTCATCCCAACTCCCGCCGACGGAGGCCGTCCTCCTCAACGGTTGCGACGGCATTGGACGGATTCGGCGGTGACGGGAGAAATACTGCGGTTTTATTGACCAACGGAGGAAAAAGTTGACACTTAACGTTTAAATGGATAGGAATAACTGTGCTTTCATATCTCTTTTTTCTCAACATAGGCGTATATCGCTAGACATATGATTTTAAAGAAAAAAAAATACAAAAAGTCGATCCCGATCAACGAATTCCTACCGACCAAATCTCTCTGTTTTTTTCTAGTCCTATCTTTTCGTCTTTTTCTCATAGAATACTTATTTTCATACTCGTTGTCAACATATTACCGTATTCCCTCTAATGATGCCGATTGATTTTGACAATTTCGCACATATAATTAACTAGGGATACGGTCCGGTCCGTACTTAGGCGATTCGGGACACCGCTGGCGGGGCGAATTGCAGACGTTTTGGCTGCTATTTGGAAGTGTGTCGTCCCGAACCGGCAAGACTGGGCTGATATTCGGCCCGCGTGTAAAAAAATGTCTGTTTTTATGCTGCAAGATATTTCTGCCACTGATTTAAATTGTATTAAACGCCCTTCTGATGCTAAATGTACCCCAACTTATTTTATTTGTATTCACTTTTGTGTATTGTGCGTGCAGCCCTCCCTCACCCCCTCTTCCGCTGATGATCCTCAACTCTCTCATCCCTCTCCCCGTCCTTTGTATGTTTTCCACTTTACTCTCAATCCAGGTTCTTATCCTCATCACCGAAACAAACATTTGTAAATGATTGAATGACATTTTTTTAACGAATAAAAAAATAAAATAACGAGCAATAGGCGCATCGAGTCAGTGTGGGGGGGGGGAAGCCCATGCGCGCAGTTCCAACAAAAAAAATATTTTAAATGCAGTTATTAAAACGTAAATGCAGCAATTTTGTAACAGGTGGTCGAATCAGACAACGTAGTTGTAAGATTTTTAAGGCCAATTAACTCTATAGAAGGGGCTCTGGGGTTGGATTCAATTCACCAACTCTTCGCAATTTCAATGAACCACGACCAATCCAGCCAATTGTGTTTGTCATCGTCCGTGATCAGTGAATGCACCCGGTACTTTCCACGGCTCAGCATCCCTTAAAATGGTTAAAATATTATGCAATTTGTCTTATTTTAGAAGCGAAGATTATGTGCGTGAAATGAATAGGGAGGATCAAACTTTAGACGTTTAAACGGGCACCGTTTCTGTTTTTGAATCATTTTTCAGCGGCTTTCAATGCCAAAAGCATAGGAAAGGATAAACCCGAGGGCGCCTCCTCCGACGGCGTTTCGTAAGTGTAAGGTTCAAGCCGAGGACCATAAGAGCCGAGCATGTACATCTCCTTAGTCACTTAAAACCCAACCATTAAATTAATGCACTTAAAACAATAATCGCTACCTCCAACGCCAAGTCGACTCAGTTTGTGTGCATATTTGAGACCGGCCACAATTTCTCGCTGAACAACGAATTCAAAACGTATCCGGTAGCTGCAGCCTTCCTTTATGGAGAAGATAACGTCGCCTATGGCTGAAGTTACATTTAAAACGGAGTTAACTCGAGGTTTTTAATTGGTCCGGTGTAAAATTACAGCCATTTCATATTATTATTTTAATAGACATCGCCCTTTTCTGCTGATTGTTAAATTGCGTATTGGCAAAACTAACCGGGAAGGTTAATGCTATGTTTAATCTGGTCGCCAGAAACCAGCGAAATCCGTTTCAGAATTACATTTTTCGGATTGTCGGGTTCCACCAGCACGGAACCCGAAGGATTTGCGCCAAGCAATTGCTCTTTGTATCTGAAAAGATTTATTTAAAAACAAATTGTGATTCGACTTCCCGGACCCGAATTTTAGAAATGTTGCGTAAAAATAATCTCTCTTCAAAAAAGTTATTAGCTTAAAACGTACTTTTTGAGCCAATGGCGCGCTGAGTTATAAACTCCTTTTGTTTAATCGAATCGCCTGGCTCTTTCTAATGCGCTTCGAATGAACCAGATTATTTGATTTGCTCTCAAATTTGTGGCGCCAACCGACCATAAAAAACGGATCCCTAATCAAATGCGTTTTGTTTGGAGTTTCTGACTTTCTTAGGCTTTTGTCGTTGCAGTCAGCCTCGATGATTTCCTTCACTGATCTTTGGGCGGGTGTCGAATAAAATGTTTCTTCGCTGGTAAATTCGTTAGCGTCAATTGGATCGTCAGAGTCACTCGACGATTCTTTTTCAGTCGGCATCGAATTGCAAAAACGGAGGGAAAAATGAATTAAAGTACAAAAGTCCAAATTCATACAAAACAAAGTTTTAAGAAGATTCGGGGTTAGAATTGGTTTTTGTTCAAATCGTTTATGCTCGAGATCGTTCACTGCTTCATTCAAATAATGTTTAAACGAATCTTTTGTAATAAAATAAATACTCTCATTTAATGTTCGAATTCGAGGAGAGTTCATCGTTAAAGAAAGAATTTTTCCTTACGGAATTACATCAAATGATTAGAATAATAATTCAACTGTTTGCCCCAAAAGTTCCATCGGATTATTTCGTTAATTTTAAGTTTATGCACCGTCACCTAAAGCCTCGAAAAAGGTGTTTACTTAATTAATGTGCCATTTTACGGCGATATTTTGTCCTCACTTTGTTCGGCATGGAAATTGACTCGGCTTCGCTTTCCTCGTCAGCTGAAAATGCCATCGCTCGCTGTGATGGAACTTGTCAAAAAGGCAATAGCATTGAGAAGAATGCAACGGAAAGAGTGGTAATACCCCTTGGATTGGCCGGCACTGCGAGCGGCGGCAAATGCGCGTGTATTTCGCGTTTGTTGCAGCAACTTTCGTTTCTGATGAAAAATCACTCAACCGCAAAGGGTATGTTTGATTATGTCGCATTTCTAATAAATAATGAGCAGGCGAGTAGCTGCTAGGGGGGGGGGGGTGTGAACGCTATTTGAGTTGGGCCGATACTCAACGGGCAACTCGACTCGGGTATTTCTCGATACTCGCCCTTAAATGCCGGTTTTGATTGAAATAAAACCTGCTCGGTAACCCCCGTCCGGTCAGCCACCGACTGACTAATACTCACTCTTTTAAGCCGATTTGATGAAGCTTATTCTGTAGATGATGGGCTCATTGCTGTCGTCGTAGGGCCGTTTGAATATCGTTGGGCCGCGCTGTTTCGCGAGTTCATCCTCGAGCCCGTTCACTGTTCGTCGATGAAGTGCGTGGCACACAGCGACGATATGCTTTGGTATGTGCCGCTTGTGCGAGTGGCCAACGGCGGTGGGCATGTCGTCGGCTCGGAGGTTTGACGAATCAGACAAAGCGGGCAATTTCATTCAGTTCTTTTCAGACCAGCCATTTGCAAGTGTTCCGTCGGCAAAGCCGAAACAAACCGACGCCCGGTGACCAAAGTGTCAATTGGCAGGAAACCGTTTGCCTGAATCTGATCCTTCAGCAAGTGCAACATTTTCTAATTTTCTTTGTTTTATTTCCTATTTTTGTCATTTAAGTTGGACTATTTTGTCACTGTTGCTGTTTGCACAAAAAACTCGCCAAGCAATTTGCAAATTCATCGTAAAACTTGTCAGGTGAGTTTTGATCTTTAAATTTGAATCGTATAAAGTATTTTCAAATTCTTTCACAAGGGTTTTTTCATTGTCAGAAGGTTTACCCTTCGCCGAGCCGACGTCGCATGGACGCCAAGGGCGAATGTGAGGAGGTCACCTACCCGAAGATTTACTTTGCAATCGACAGTTTTGACGAGGTTTTCTCACAAAGAAATGAATGAAGGAACTGTTTTATTGTTTTTTCCGTTTTGTGGTAATACTGCCCCAAGACCTCATGGGGGGGAGGGGGGCTGCAGTATTTACTCAATTTGTTAAGGTCTTCACTGACATGGTCGTGTCCGAGGGCGAATGCGTTTGTGTGGAGTTGGTTGTCCGGGACCGTTACCGGAACACGGAGGCCGTCATTTTCCTAGGATCCATTCGCTTCGACGTGCTCAAAAAACTCTACGATTCACGGGTTTGCTTTTTTCGGCATTTTTAAATATATTTTGCCCTTTCAGCAGAATTCCGGCGCGTGGGGCTGGGCTCAGCGCTTCATCAATTCGTCGATGACGCCAAAACGACTCGAATTTGTTAAAATGCGCGGTCCTCATGGCAAAGGATTTGCCGAAATGGCGGTAACTCGAGTGGCGAGTTGTGGCTTCGAGACGCCAATGAGTGAAAACGGATTCGAAATGGGCGTCGGTGGGCGGTTTGATGTGAGCCGTTCATGTTTTGTTCGCCCGTCCCGCTCATCTGTTTTTGGAGAAATGAATTCCTCCGATTAATTGCCTAAAGTCCGACTGATTCTTCCGATTGCTTTCTTTCGCAGTTTAACCTCAGCCGCCGCGTGTCGGACATCGGCACGGAGTCAGTTGGTGGAGACCGCCTCTTCTCGCGTTTGCTTTACGGCGGAGGACGGCGGCGCGGCGCGACAACGCCCGGCGGACCACCGCCATCGGTGACGCCGATGGCATTTTACGGCGGGCAACGGAACGCGTCGCGGTGGTTCAGCGGCAGGGAGTCGGCGGCGGGCAGCGAAGCGGAAGCCACGGGGGCAGGTGGGAAATGGCGTTTCAATTTTTGCTGTTTTTGAGTTTAGAAAGCAAAAACCGTTTCTTTTTAGTAAAGATAGTGAACAAATTGACGGGTTTATCGGTTCAGATTCCCAAAGTTTGGCGGAAGGTCTTCACACACCCGGCAGTTGGTCAATGCGCGGCGGCATTGGCAAGGCTCTGCAGCTTTTGCGCGACCAAAACGAAGGCGGTGGGGAGAAGCTGAACGCACTGCTCACATACATTACATTGCCATGGACTTCCATTTTGGAAGGTTTACTTTTTTGGGGGAGGGGGGGGGGGGGGGATAAAGCGAAGGGGTTTTTCCAAACATTTTGTAAGTCCTCTGTCAATCGTCGACTTTTTCACAGACATTTTGGCGCCTAACACGCGGAAGCCCATTCTGACCTTTGAGTTGCAGCTGATCCAAAATCGCTGATCAGAGGTTCCGATCACTTCTCACTTAATCAATGGTGACCAATGTAATTGATGCCAATTTGTTATTTTACATTCCTCACGACATTCACTGATCTTAAATTTATGACATTTCCTTTCTGTTTTGCCCAATTCTTTCCTTTTTACCTGTCGGTTACTTTTTTATTTCGTTCTTCATTTTAATTCTTTCCTAGTCCGCGCCCATTAAATCTAATTTTGACGCATTTAATTATTCATTCTTAGTTAATAAGGTTCAAATAAAATTCACTACGAACAAAAATGTTTATTTAACGATTTAAATTATCAATAAATTCTTTTTGTGCTGTCAAATATTTGTTTTTTGAAACAGATTTTCAACAACAAAAAAAAGAGCGGTGAAAGGTAAGACAAAAAAAAAAGAGTGCCGGAGGGGGGGGGAGGGGGGGGGACGACAAAAAATAGAAATAAACCTTGGCTTTGTGTGACTGACAGTTATCAAGAAATTTGAATTACCTATTCATTCTTTTCGCCTTTTGCACTTTTTAGCGATGCCTTCGCCTCCGGTATCGTCCGAACTAATCCCTTTCTTTACACACAACGACCTCTACTTGCGTCCTATCCACAGAGTGACAGTGGAGGTGGCTCTGCCAAAACTGCGCCAAATGGGCCAGTCCGTGTGAGGAGGGGGAAGGGAAGGGAGGAGAGGGGGGGGGGGGAGGTTAAGTCCGAGTAACATTAAATGTTTGATCTCTGGAAGTAATCACTTTGAATTTAACCGCAGGTCCAACTGGGAGATTCGGGAACGGCTTAAAAAAATGCTGCATCCAATTGAGGTGGTGGGCTCAAGATGAAACAATCCGAAAGTTCTCAAAAGGGCATTGGCATTTCTTCTTAAGCTCTCCGATTTTAAAGTGCACGAAAGTACGTTGGAGGAAGTGCATTTCATCGCCACGGTTGGCTCTGATAGAGACATAAGAACGGTGCGTTCGTTTTGGCACGAAAAATGGTGAAATGATTTGTTTCTGGCCCGATTTGTCAGATCATTTACATGAACCAGGCCACAAAAACGTTTGTTGTCTGATCATCAGTGATCGATCAAAGCGACAGACAGAAATCCAAGAAAAAATATTGAATAGCATTTTTACTTTTTATTTTCATGACCGTCGTATGGCCAAATTAAGACGATTTCGCTGTTGCATGGGACTTCTTTTCGCGCCATTGGCTTCACCGACTCTTTAGCTGTCAAGGCCCGCGAGGCCAAATTGGACTTTCCCACCCGCGTGGATTGGGACCAATTCTTCGACTCCACCGACGGAGGACGACAAATGGACGAAAAGGAGCCGGGGGAGAGGCCGGACACCGTTTACGTCGGGGGATTGCCCTTCGAATGGTTCCAGGTCGGTGCTTTTTTTTGGGGGGGGGGGGGGAGGCTGTTCATATTTAGGTACAAATTTCAGGAAATTGTGCAGGGGGCTTTAAAATTTGAAATTTTTGTTTAAATCTATCAGCCTTTTCTTCCTTTTAGACATCTGTCGATGAAACGGTGGAACGGACATTTTGGCGAATTTTCAGCGAGTTCGGCGAGGTCACCTGCGTGGACATTCCACAATGCGACCCTTTGCGCAAAATGATGGAGCTTGAAATCTCCGGCATTCAGCTCTCCTCTTGGCTGTTCGGACAGGTCTTTAAGAAAAAGAAGACTGAATTTCTTTTGAGTGTCCTTTCTAATAACAAATTTGTTTGGTTGTTGCGAAAAGTGTTGGTGTTGTCCATTTGTTTATTATTCATTTAGGACCCGTTCTTCGAGGTGTACGTCCAATTCCGCGAGTACGACGGATTTGTGAACGCCATGGCCGTTTTGGGTGGCAAAATGCTGGTGCAAAAGTGTGCAAATGGGGCACTTCGGGAGGCAAAAATCAAAGTGAAACGCGAATAAAATCATTTGGGTCTCCGATTGGGGTTAATTTGGGTTTAGGGGTCATTTTCCGTTTAAATTTGGATTTGATTCAGGTGGATTTTGATCGGAGTGCCCATCTGAGCATTCGGAAGATCACTCAGCGGCGCTTACGGCGCATTTGCATTGAATACGAACGCGGCAAAACGGAGGAGAAAGCGCAGGCGGAGGATAAGCGATTGGAGGAAATGATGCGCGAAGAGAGGGAGCGCAGAGAGCGCGAGGGAAAGGAGACAATTATGCGACGCCTTTTGCGGGCGGAGCGCCGGCAGCGATTGGTGTGCCAAAAGGGGGCGGCCGATTCAATTTGGATTAATCATTGATCATTAAAATGGGACTCAATTGTTTTGAAATTGAATGAATTGAATTTAGCGAGAACAATGCAATTTCGAGCACATTCTGCGCAGGAAGCTCAAGGGCAAACTGAACCATCGGTTGGAGTCCTCGTGGAAGACGCGTCAACGGCAGGCAAAGGCACTGTTGCAGTACGTGGCCGAGCTTTACAAGGTAAGCTTCTCAGAGTCGGCCGACATCGGCACGCACACTAACTGTACAAAGCACGACATTCTCTCATTTTTATTGATCGCCACGTAAGCTTTGGATTTTGGACAGTTCTTTTCTTCCTTTTTGGCACTTTCCACTGAAATTTGTTGGTTTAGGTTCAGCAGCAACACGTGCGAGAGTCCGAGCTGTCCATCCACGAGTTGGCGTCCGAATACGCACGCGAGCGCGGTCTGCCCGACGAGGAGGAGTTGAGACGTCGCATTTTGTACAAAAAGGAACAGAAAATGCGGACCCAAGTTGAAGGGCGGAGTGGGGGAATTAAAGCATTTTGACTGATATGTCCTTCAGATTTCTGTTCGAATACTCCGAAAAACAAAATGATTGGAAGAAGTTGAAGACAGCTCGACAATGTTGTGGGTTGGCTGTGTGGCAGGGCCGTATTTAGGGGCAAATGAAATTAGCGCAGAAATGAAACAGAATTTTCAAAAAATTCTATTTTTAAAAATTCCTTAACAAAATGCAGTAAAAACGGAAAACACACCCCAAAAATTAAAATCAAAAAATTTTGCTTAACAAAAACTCAAATACGGCCCCGGCTGTGTGACAACTGATTCGGCGCTTATCATTGTTTTACTGTGAATTGGACACTTTACATTCGTTGTGCAAATTATTTATTCATTTCGTTGCGGGTCTTTTAGCGTTCTTTTTAATTAAAATTTTTAATTTTGTTTTTTTATCATTCAATAATCGTTGATCCATTCGAAAGCGTTTTATTATTAATATTTTGCCGGTTTTATATATTAAAATGTTGTTGCCAGAGTTTCTTTCATCATCAAAATGAGTGCCGGGGGCAAATTTCGGATGGGACTGAATGTGCGCAAAAGCGTTGTGGTGGCGGCGGATGGGTCGAAAAAGACGGCCAATGTTTTTGGTGATTCGGTTGAATCGGACGACGAGGGGGGGCAAAGTGCGGCGGACAAATTCGAACGCAAATTCGCCGCGTCGGCGAACATCAAAGCGTACGTTAGCCAATGGACGAGAAAAAGAGGGATTGGATTTTGTTAAAATTTGTTTAAGTCGGGAACAGCGACTGATCGAAAAAGAATTGGCGGAAAATCCCGACATTTTCGACTACGACGCCCATTACGAGCAAATTCAGCAGCAACGCGACCAAAAAGTGGCCGTACAGAAAGAGGCGGACAAAGAGAAAAAGGCAAGTGAAAGGAAAGGACCGCCGCGGGGGTTTTTTGGCCAAAGTTTTGACATTTTTGGGTTATAATTTTTGAAAATCTTTTGGCATGTCTCATAATTTGTACTGTTTTAGCCCAAATACGCCCATTTGTTGACCAAGGCGCACAAACAGCGCGAGTTGAACAGACTTTTGGTGGATGAGAACACTTACAAAAAAGAGCGCGAAAGGGAAGCCGGCCAATTCGACGACGACGAAGTGTTCGTCACGGGGGCCTACCGACAGCAAATTGAGGAGAGGGAACAGCACAAAGCCGAGATGGAGCGGGAGGAGGCGCTCGAAAGTGGGCCAAATTCCCCTTTTGGGTCTTTTGCTTCTACAATATGGGCGGGCATTCTTTGGAATGGCTATCCCTGAACATTTATCATTGGGTTAAATTTATGTAGGGATTGTTGGAAGTCCTCTAACCACGAGTCTGCCATCAGAGGGATTATTATTAGGGCCCGGCATTTTGAAATTTCCTGGATTTGGATTCTGAACCTGGATTTTAGGGAGGTGCCTGGACTTGATTTCTTGAAACCAAATCCAGGCCCGGATTCAGGTCGGACGGCTCTAATTATTGCTTTATGCTCCTATTGTTAAAATTCTCCATACTCATAATTTAAACTCGCGTGCGTTTGTTCAGAGATGTGCGATGTGCGTGACCAGCGGTTGTGGCAGCAGGCATTCAATCGCACTTTGCTGGACAATATTTCACGCAATCCGTCGACGTCAGAAGGGCTGAAAATGGAGGAGGGCGAAGAGAAGACAGTGGTAAAGACGGAGGGAGACGATGGATGGACGGAAGTGCAGGCGATGGACGAAGAAAGGGTGGAGCTGAAGTTGGAGGAGGCTTCCGTTCAAAGGGAGGGAGTGGAAGAAGAAAGGGTGGAACTGAAGTTGGAGGAGGCTACCGTTCAAAGGGAGGGAGAAGGAGCAGAAACAGATGGCGATGAACGGCGACGACGCTTTGAACGGGAAGAGGACGACGATGCGAGAAAGAAGCGCCAACGCCCGTCGTCTTCTTTAGCGGTGGGCGGCCATCGTCGTCGGGAGAGAAAGGACAAAGAAGAAGTTGAGGACGACGGGAGGAGAGGGGGAAGAACGGCGGAGGAAGGACGGAAGAAGAGGGCCCGGCTGGACGAAACCGTTGCTGGAGGGGGAGGGGGAGGCGTGGCAATGGTCGGAGAGCAACCGAAGGACGCCGAGGGGGAAGAGCTAAGAATGGCACGCATCCGGCAACTGCTCGCTAGGCGCAACGATCAACGCGCCATCGAAGAGGCCAAGCAGCGCCATTTGGAGCGTCGCGCGGCGGGAGAGATACGAGCGCCTCGCATTGAGGAAAAGTCCGATTAAACGGCCGAAAGATTGCCCGAACGCCAAACTTTAAATTGACTGACTTTACAGTCTTTTGGAACCAAAAACCCACCCATCCTCACGTTAAAAATTGTTATTTTTCCACTACAACATACACATAAAAGTGAATTTTGTTTATGAGAACTTTCCGATTGTCGTAACAGAAAAACAATATCTGGTTCAAAAACCAAACAAAAACAAATCGTCCATTTTATTCGTCCGCGACTTTGCTCTTTGTCCGCTTCCTTTTCTTCTCCTTTCCGTCCCGCCCCAACAGCTTCCGCTTCTTCTTTTTCTCAATGCCTTCTCCGTCTTTCTGTTGTTGCCCATTTTGGACCAACTTATCCATTTGTTCAGCAAAGTCCATTTTCTTCTTCACCTTCCTTTTGTTCACCCTTTCGGAAGCGTTAGTCACCTCTCCGCCGACTTCGCCTCCATTCATCGCCCCAATTGAGGCCAAAATACTGAAAACCAAACACCAAAATAATCGGCAGAAAACAGAAATAAATAAAAATTGGTCCGGACCCACCGCTGTTTCTTCTTCTTTTGGCGCCTCTGCCGCTTTCTGTCCGTCTCCGTCCGTTCGTCCGTCGCCTTCGGCGCGCTTTTCACACGCCGTTTCACTTCCTCAGGCGCCAACAAATTCACCTCCGGCCCCACCGCCGCTTGCGGTCCCACTTCCTACCAATAATTATGAGGAGTTTCTAACCAATTTGTGACGCCAACCTCCATGTGAAGACTTGGCATATTGTTCACTATTTTCACGTCCTCCCGAATCGGCTGGGGTCGGAATTGGAAATGGCTCAGAGCGTCCAGCTTCAGAAAGAGTTTGTCCAAGTCGTGCTTTATGCCTTCAACAGTTGGGTCCAATTTGGGCTAAACAACAAATTAGGCCTAATTATTCGGGGATTTGGGGGGTCAAGTTAACTCAATATTTGATATTGTCCCCCCCCCCAAGCCAACATCGTTAAACGGGCCTTACCTTAACATCCCCTCCCAATCGTTCGCACTCTCCAAATTCGTCTTCATTTATTTTCGTGGCGAATTTGTCGCCATAGACTTCCGCCAGCGATTTGCGCACTTTCTGTTCCATTGCGTCCGTCGTCGCGTTTCGGTAGGGCGCCGCTGGAAGAAGCGCTTCGTTGACGCGAACTTTGCGGACGACGTCGTCGAAGAGCCAAAACAGAAGGGGAAGAATATTTTTAAATTCGAAAAATATTTCCTCAAATCGATTCTTTTGTTAGAATGTGTCGGTGTTGCGCCCTCACCCCGTCTTTGATCCGTTTGGAGATGATCGCCTCCAGCTGTGCCGTCTTTTCATCGTTAATCGTCGGTGGTGCCGTCGCCCGATAGTCCACCTCCACAAATTGTTCAAGCAGTGCATCCTTCGCTCGTCCCTCAGCAATTGCTTCCCCCGACAATGCCCAATCGCGCGGCCGCAAATTCGCTTCCTCATACGAACTGATCAATTGGTCCATCTAAAAAAAGAAAACCATAAAAAATGGTCGATCTTTCCGGTACCCTTAAATGTTAATTTTTGTACTTTGTTTCCCAATTTTTGTTAACAAAAAGAACCAGGGGTTCTAGTTGACTTTACGCGTCCCAAGAATGTTTATGCGTCCCAAAGACTTTTTTAGGGGTGCATTTTTTGAAATTTTTTATCGATCCTTACTATTAGGGGGGTAATTTACGTTTTTATTGCATTTTTTTGTTAAGGAATTTTTGAAAAAATGGCGAAATATAAAAATGCCAAAATATGCACATAAATAGCGAAATATGCAAAATATGCACTGGAAATGCGTTTTAGAAGCTTCAAACCAAGCTGAAAACGCGTTTTTCGTGCGTTTCAGACCGTTCCCAGTTCAGGGGAAAAAAATGCATGTGCATATTTTTGGATTCCCTAATCATGTGTGTGAGGACAATTAATTATAACCTCTTATTAAAAAGTATGATAATTTTTATGACCAAAGCCACTTGGAGGGCTTTGAAACAAGGTTAAAGCACTTACATGGAACCCCACATCTGAATTGTTGCCTACTTATTTCCACAAAATTATGCGAAAAATCAATTGGTAAATGATTCGCCGCATTTCGAGTGTTTTACCTAAACTCCATTTTAGCCTAGAAATCTTTTGGGACGCGTAAAGTCAACTAACCGAACGAGATTCCGTTCAAATTGCGCAATAAATGCAAAACCTCATCGGCATTTTCTATTTGGCCCAAATTGCGACTCTTCCGCTTTCGGTCCCTTTCTTCCTCTTTTTTGTCCTCTGCCTCCAAAAAGGCGTTCATTTCGGCCAAATTGAAGAATTTGTCATCCAACGAGGACTTCGGCAGTTTCTTCCGTCTTTCCTGCACCGTTCCCGCATCCTCGACGTCCTCCTCATAACTGTCGAAGGAAAGAATGAAGCAATGAGCCAAAGACCTCGGGGTATTTTTGTATCATTGGCAATTGTAGTTTTAACAAAAATGGTTAAAACTGGGATGTACTCAAAACAAGCAGAAGAAAAGGAATAAAAACCTGCCCGACCCGTCCTCCTCCCCTTCATCATGACCATCGTCCTCCTCCAGCTCCTCCCCTTCATCATGACCATCGTCCTCCTCCAGCTCCTCCCCTTCATCATGACCATCGTCCTCCTCCACCTCCTCCCCTTCATCCTGACCATCGTCCTCCTCCACCTCCTCCCCTTCATCCTGACCATCGTCCTCCTCCACCTCCTCCCCTTCATCCTGACCATCGTCCTCCTCCACCTCCTCCCCTTCATCCTGACCATCGTCCTCCTCCACCTCCTCCCCTTCATCCTGACCATCGTCCTCCTCCACCTCCTCCCCTTCATCATGATCGTCTCCAACCTCTCCTTCTTCGCGTCCTTCATCCAAACATCCAACTGCCATTTCGTCATTCGTTTCCATATCACTGGTAAATTCGAAAAACATTATTCATTTAAAGTTTCACTAAAAAATTATTGTCACTAAAAAATTGACGGCAATTTGCTCAAGACGTTATATGGCGGCCTCGCCTCCCCCGTGGCTACGTCCATGTTACTTTATTTGTATAACTTACTCAGTCGTCCCACTCAATTCCCCTCTTTCTTCCTGTTCAGCTTCGATGTTGTGCATTTGCTTGGTTTTCGTTTGAAAAGCGTTCCCCTCCACCTCGTGCTCATCTTCACTCTCCTCCTGTTCCTGCCCAATTTGTTCGTCTTCCGAGAAGAGTTCGTCCTCCCCCTCCCCCTCTTCCACTGCCTCCTCCTCCCCATCAACAACAACAACAACATCCTTCTGGATTTTGTCGACACCATTTTGTTTTGTATCACCATCTCCATTTTGATGGTCGTCATCGTCAGCTTCCACAGAAAGTATTTTCCTAAATAAAGTCGCTCTCATCGCTTTTCATATGAGTTAATGCCATTAATAAGTAATTAGTAGGGCTGGGAACTAACTATATATGCTTTTGCATATTTTTAGTCCAATTTTCGAAGAAATTAACTCAAAAAAAGTGTTGTTGTAGGTCTTTCTCTTTTTTGACCATTTGAAATTGCATATTTTGAGGATTTCGGAGCATATTTTGGCAAAAAATTTGTTTAAAAAAGCATATTTTGGCCGTTCGTGGTGCATTTAAATCCCAACCTTAGTAATTAGACAAAAAAAGCAAAACTTACGGCGACTTCCCATCCTTTGACCGTCTCTTTTCCACAACATTCCGCGGTGAAAATTTCTTTTTTTTGCCGCCCAAAGTTTTATCGGAAATTCCAAACGATTCGTTCGCTTCGCTGTCGTCAAAATCAACGCGCAATCGCTGAGGACTGCTCCGTCTTCTGTTAATACAATCGGCGGCCAAATCATCGGACGGACAGCGAGTCGCAGGACAATTTGGCTGTGAATTTGAGGGACCGGCAGAAGTCTGAAGTGAAAAGTTATTAAACGAAAGAATAATACGAAACCAAAACCATCAAATTCAAAAGGTATTAAAATGAACTGTTTTTCGTTAGCGAACCTTTTTCAGCCCGTCGAATGTTTTCGATTTGGACGGACGGTCCGTTGATGGAGTCGCAGAGCGTGAACGCGAACGGGACGACCGTTTTTCCCGTTCAATCTAAAAATTCAAATTTAATTTCAACAAACCAAGTTCGTGACACTCAATGTCCAAACGCCTTTAAACACAAATTGAAACAAAAACGTCCGTTTTTAAATGAAAAAAATGTGTCTAAAAACCTCTTCCAAGACGTTCTTCGTGAATTCCACCTCCGCCCCTTGCAGTCGCCTCGAACGACGCGCCGTCGCGGGAGCTTTTGCATTTGTTTCTTGGCCCTCGATATTTATACTCGCTGTGTCCAAATCCGTTGATTTCGGCGACCGATCCTTCGCCTTACTTTGTTTATTCCGTTTTGGAGCCATTAATTTATTCAATAAACTTTTTCACTTTAAATTCTAACGGGCGAAAGGGGAATAAACGTGAGAAGAAGGAAAGAAAAAAGGATAACAAAGCTAGTACAAACAAGAAATTGCGTGTACTTTTTTCTGTTCATTTGTAAAAGTTTAAAACGCCAAAAGAACTTTTCAGTGGCTTCGTTACAAAAACTTTTAATATTCGTTATTAGAGGCAAGAGGAATCAATTGGAATATAAATTGAGTGATTTGGTAGACATTCTGTTGTTTGGATGACCAGCGAAACGAAAAGCCATGTGCAATGCACCGCCGTTCATAACTCTTCCCAAAACCGTTTGTTAAAACTTCTTTACCAGGAGCTTTCCAAAATACCGGGACTTTGTTTGGTTTGCGTGGGTATGAAGCAGTTTACGGTATGTTATTTAATTGAACTCATTGACGGAATGCAGAACTGCTCGAAATAGGCCAAATCATTTAATAATACATGCTGCAAAATATTTGAAACAAATGTTTATATTTTGGTTGACGGATGCAATCGAATCACCACCACTATGCAAGCAATATCGTCAATATGATCACAAGAAGCTGCAGCAAAATGTATGAAGAAATTCATATTTTAAGGATTGGGAAAAGAAAAATCACAACGTCGTAAAAAAGAGTACAAAGGTGTGGGTGGAGTAAAAATGTGGGCGGAGGAGCTTTGTCCATAGATTGACGAGAGAAACTCCAATTCCAAAGCGACTTCCCAACACCACCCCTGGTTCTGGTCAACTCATAGTCCATCGTCGACCAACGGCTTTTTCTTTGGAAGTTCTGCCGCTAAAGTCATAATAATATTATAATGTGGAATGCACCTCAATTGACCTCTTTTTCCGTCTTTTTCAGCCGTCGCGTCCATTTTGTTGTAGGCCACCGAACGGATGGGTAACTCGGCCTGGTCGTGGACGTATGCCTCGTTGCTAAGGGGTTGGGACATTTTCCCCTGATATTCTCTGAGTATGGTCAAAATCCCGAGGATCGATTGATTATAAATTGTGTTTTGCTAAAAGCGCACTTCACCTCATCCCCGCCACTCCTCCGCCTTTTGCCGTCGAAAGTTCTACACGAAAGTCGCCGCTGCCCGTCTCTCCGCCGTCGTTTTGAATATCTGTGTGCCAAAATCAAAGTGTTATTGCCAAAATGTAAAGGCAGATATATACGCCCACAAGGGGAAGGGAAAAGTTCGCAACCGATTTGTTGCATTTTGTCCACGATGGACTTGTTGGTCTCTGTTCCTTCTTCGGCCAAATCGATGAGAAGTTCGTCTCCTGCCGCCCCTCCGTTGTCTTTGTGCTGTTTCGTCCCACTTCCGCTGGCGACCATCGAAAGGTCGACGCCCTTCGCATTGAAATTGGCCATGCACCGATCGTACTTCTCAAAGGTTGTGTTCAGCTCGTCGTTCACGGACAAAAGCTCAACTGTCAACGGGGAAAGTTCGTAAATCGTCAGGAAAAAGTCAACAGAGACTCGGAGACACTGCAAACAATGGTAACGGAAAAAACTGCATAAATTAAATCCCCCCTTTGAATTTCCCATTTTAATTACAAATTAAATTGGCATCCAAACATGACACTCACAAATGACTTCCTCGTTGGTGACGGACGGAATGAGCTCCAAAATGCGCTTTTGCATCTCTTTGCAGGTCGAATACAGTTCCTGCAACACAACAATCACAAAGTTAAAATGTTTTCCTAAACAAAACTTTTGCTTTTTTGGGAAAGTAATATTAGTTTGACCGCAACAGAACACTCACTCTAATGAAATGAAAGTCGTCCGGCGCTTCCGCTTCCGTGCCCTCGTTTGTCGGCTTCATCTGCGCCACCAACTCGCGCAGAACCGTCAGATTGACATGGACAAGGTCCAACTCTGAGCGAAGTTTGGCCATTTGTTCTGGCGTGGCCTCAACCGGACCGACACTTCCGATGTTGACAAATTGTTGCTGTTGTTGAGCATGGGGTTGGGCCAACGGTTGCTCGCCCTCAAAAATAGTGGATTTAAATAAACAAACAAACTCTATTCTATTCTACCCAAATAGCGTTTAAAAATATCAGATAATCTTTGCAAAATAAAACATAACCAAATAATACAAAACAATACAAAAAAGTTCTGCAAAAACTGTTAAAATACCGGCAGAGGAAAGGTTTGTGTAGCGACTTCAGCATCCCCTCGCTGCTGCTGATCGATGACAGACGGAAAAACGGTCTGAAAGTAAAAAAACAAACCGAAATAGAGCACACGATAAAACTAAAAAAGGAAAAGCACGAAATTTATAATTTAAATAGAGACAAATTTCTGACGAATAAGAGAAGAAAGTTTGACCAAAAATGGCACACCCAAAACACCCACAAGCAAAGCAATTGAGCACAATAATCGACGGAGTTGTCAAAAATCCGACCGAGGCGGCGTCAAAAAATTTTATAGCCCAAACTTATTGGGGGACAAAATTCCATACTTTATACCAGGGGCGTAGCCAGGGGGGGGGAAGGGGGGGGGAATTCCCCCCCCCCCCCCCGAAATAAAATTTGAGGAAAAAAAAACAAGAGGGGGGACCCTATTGTTTTACACTTTTACACTTTTTTTGACCAATTTTCTTAACAAAATCCAATTAAAATGCAAAAATTTTCTCCGGCGGCGCCTATCGGCACCGCCGACCCCTCCCATTCCTAAAAAACTTCAAAAAAAGGGCCGATTTTTAAAATTTTGGTTGTAAATCCTTAACAAATCGAGTCAAAAATTCAAATTTTTCTCGGCGGCGCCTATCGGCACCGCCGAGCACCCCAAAAAAATGAGTAAAACGGAAAATGCACCCCCGGAAATCGAGAAAAATTGCTTAACAAAAATGCAAAAAAAAGGAAAAAATACACCCCTAAGAATCGACTTTTTTCCCCCCCCCCGAAAATTTTTTCTAGCTACGTCCCTGCTTTATACTAGCACCAAAATCATGCGTTTGTATCATTAAAAATTTCAAAAATTCACCCAAAAATGTAATTTCTAATAATGATAAGCGGCGTATTTATAATCAGGGCTGCGTCGAAAAGAACATTTTTGAAATTATTATTTTTTGGTTTCAAAAAGAAATCGGTAGAAAACTCCCGCATCGAAAGGTTTCGAGGCAGCCCTGTTCATACTAATAATAAAGAAGTAAGCAGTTAAAGTCTTTCATTACCTGTTTGGGCGTGATGATTGGTGCCATTGCATCAATGTTGGTGGCCGGAAACTCAACACCCTTGGCCCGAAACTCGTCGTACAGCTCCACCACGCCCGACAATGGCGGGTCGTCACGAAAAGCGTCAGCCCACGACTAAAAACACAATTTGCAAAAATCTAATTAAAATTTCTTTTATAAGCACCAAACCATTTGCTGTTCATTCCGTCTTTTCATGTGTTATACCCCACTATTGTTAGATCAATAAAAAGATGTTTTATCTTCAAAATAGTTTTGGTCGAATTTCGAAAGTTGGTGCCTACTTGGATGATGCTGAGCACGCGTTCCTGCACAATTTGTGGAGCGTCGTGTTTGGTACTGATCATTTTGACCAATTCGCCCACAAACTCTCTGTTTGTCACCAGGACCGCGAAACGCTGATCACAGTTTTTCACGCATGTCTCCAACACGGTCAAAGTGTACATCACACTGATAATATGAAGGAGTCAGCCATGGTGCAGCAAAAATCGGTTCGGCCCGCCCAATATTCATAGTGGTCAGTTTTAGCGGAAGAATTCCGAACTCGTAAATCGTTTAACTAATCTTAAACCCGAATTCTAATAATCATCAGAAATCTAGTAGAATTTTGTTCGTTCGATTTGTCTGTCTCTTTTCTTCTCACATTGCGTTGTTTTTGCCCATTTGCGTTTGCAGACGCTTTTTGATGGCTCTAACGGCGTCCCTGGGCCTGTCAAAGAAACAACTTTAGTTCGTAATTTTGCTACCAAAATTCAACCCGTCATTGGTGCAGTTGATAAAATCGCATATTTCCATGTTGAGACCCCAATTTTCGGTGGCCAATTTGGTAGCATCGGTTGCCAATTCTTAATTACGTATTAAAGAGCCAAAAAAACATAATCAGTCTCTCCAATATAATCCCAGAGCAACCGACCAATTTTGCGTCCAACCAGAGTCCCGAAAGGGTCCCCCTGGAAGAAGTCGGTCACCCGTTGGCCGACACTGTGCGCCGCCTCCCCGACGCGTTCCATGGCGTTGGCCATTTGTTCCTGCAAATGGGCCGTGGTTGTGTTCGATGTGTTTGGCTGTGACCCTCCTCCCCCACTCTGCGGACGATGGGCCATTTGAGCAGAAAAGCAACGGACGGAGAGGTGGTGAAATTTGTATGTATTGTTTGGTTTGGGAAGAATCGATTTCGGGGAAAGGAAGAGATGGATGGGATCTCTCACTTTTAAAAAATTCGAAGTATATAAAAGGCGTCTGAAAAAGGAGTCAACCCAGAAAGGATTACTAATTAATTATGCATACTAATGTACATGTACATACATATTATCCAAAGTAATAATATTCATGACTCATTGACAGTTAGGTATGTCGTTTTATTTTACCCTCCCCATCGATTCAAACCGAAAAACTGCTCTTGAAGTAAAATTATGCAAACAAATAGAAAATGTGTATTATTAAAACATCGAAATCATAGTTGAACAAAAAAGTTATAAAGGAAACGAAACCGAGCTTATCATTAACCGAAATTCTTGGTTCAGTTTGAAACCGTTAACCCCACTCACTACATACCTACCTATATTGCGCCATTGAATTTTGCTAGGCGATGTAGTACACTTTAAGCTTTGATTTGGCTTCGATACTAATGTTGCAGAAATTCTTCTAGTAAGCCTAAAACTTGCTGCTTTTTGGGTATAAATTTTGTTATCAAGCACTCTACAAAAGTCGAATTTTTTAAAATGCACTGTTTAAACTTTAAAGTGAGTCCTATTTTCTTACCTATTTGGTTTTTTTTGTCGTCAGTGTAAAAACTAGAGACCGGTAAAATAAAATTTGCGGGAGCGGGATGCGGGAGCGGGAGTTCCAAAAAGTGCCTTTTTTTTACGAAAAACCTAAAAAAAAATAACCTTGAAGACCTTCTGTAAAAATGAAGAAAATAAAGATGAAAAAAAACAAGAAAAACTTGGGGGGGGGGGTCGGCGGTGCCGATAGGCGCCGCCGAGAAATTTTTGAATTTTTGATTCAATTTGTTAACAGATTCGCAACCAAAATTTTAAAATTTTTGAAGCTTTTTAAGAAGGAAGGGATCGGCTCATAATTCTGTGTTACAGACATCTTTATTGATGCCAAAATAACCAGAACATCAAAACCAACAAAATATGGCACATTTTGAGGGGTTCGGCGGTGCCAATAGGCGCCGCCGTTAAAAATTTTTTGAAATTTGAAGGCGTTTTGCTGACGAAAATTGGTCCAAAGTTGTTAATTTTTGATACATTTCGCTAAGTAATTATTTGCGGGAGCGGGATGCGGGAGCGGGAGTTTCAAAAAGTGCGGGCGGGAATCCCGCGCGGGATTCCCGCGTTTTTCCCGCTCCCGCAAAAAATCCCGCTCGTCAAAAAAGTGCGGGAACGGGAGCGGGAATCCCGCACTTTTCCCGCAGGAGTCCCGCTCCCGCCGGTCTCTAGTAAAAACTACCAATTTTAATATTTTGGGTACGAATTAAATTCCTCTCATAAATACCATTTAAAGTTCAGCAGATGGTACCTACGTACATACATCGATGAATTGACAATAAACGAATGAATCAGCAATCGATTCGAAATTTCAATGTCTTCCTTCTCTTCCCATAGTTACTCATCTTCTTTTTTGCCATCCTTCTTTTGCTTTTGCGCCTCTTCTACCTCCGGGATTAAACCTTCGCTGCCACTGATCTGATCGGAGACCCAACGCAAATACGGCTCGGACCCGTACTCAACTGGCAATGCCACAAACTCGGGCACCTCGTAACTGTGAACAGAACAGATCGCTTTTCTTTCATCAAAGTAGTAAAATTTACGGGTGGAGCTTCATCACCAGCTCTCTGAGCTGCTCCAACCGTTCCTGACCCGTCTTAATGATAAGCATCGATTCGGCGTCCTCCTGCACCTTTCCCTTCCATTCGTAGATGGAAGTGAGTTGAGGTACAATGTTCACACAAGCGGCCAGCCGACTGCGGACCAATGCGTGCGCAATTCGTTTGCCAATTTCCATGGAAGGGACGGTTACGTAGACGACTTTGATGGGAACGACAACCATTTGTCAAGTTAATCTGCATACAGAGATGTTCAAAAATTGTTGGAATCTGGGCACAAACTAATGGATCGAAGAATTTTATCACAGTTACGACCAGGGTCAATTCGGCGCCAATCTTCGGCGCCGACAAATTTAAAACATCGTCTCTCTTTAAAGTTATAAAAATTTAAATCAGTGATTTAGGCCTTTTTTAGGAATAACTACTTCATATAAGAACACGAATCCGAGCTCGGTAATAGGGACCCGAACTCGAACAAGTTTCAAAAATTCCATTTTTTCCAAAATTCAATTTTAGACTCAAAATCATTAAAAATACGAATTCGATCATTATTTGCTTTTTCAATGTAATTTTATGTTTTTGAATTATTTTGAAACTAAAATTGAATTTTGGAAAATTTTGAATTTTCGAAAAATTTTTCGAATTCGGGTCCGGGGTTCGAAATTGGTCGAAATGGATGTCAGAATCGTAATCAGTCACCCCGAAAACCCCCGGAAACGTGTTTTAGGCTCGTGTGCTTAACTTTGTGCCCTTGATGGTAATGAATAAATTTAAATTTACGCATTTCGTAGTAAAGCACAAATAGGTAAATAAATTTTTTTTTCGTCGGGACCAATTCCAAAGGATTGCCAATTAGAGATCTAGAGGAATGATTCATATTAGAGATCGGATTTGAAAAGCTGCCCGAGTTTTTTATTTTAAGCTTTAGCTAGTTAAAATAAAATAACTCTTTTAGAATTTAATCTATTATATTCGTAGGGTTTTCCCTCAAATTTTCACGGTTTTTGTTTGTCTCACTTTCTGGGATGTCTTGGGGATGTTCTACACGTCAGTGCCACCACTTGATCACGGCCTTTTGGAATTTCCAACTAATTCGTACGGCGGCTTTGCTTACCGGTCGAACACGCTGGAAACCCCGACGACTAGCGGGGAGTCGATATCAGAAGATCCGACAAAGCGATTTGTCACGGAACACAAGTTCATTGGTTAAATTTTTTTTTGTAGATATACTAATTTTCAGTCTCGCACTTTTCTGGCGTCGTTTGGGCTTATACCCTCACTCATTGGCATTCCCCGTGCCGCTTCTGTCAACTTCGGACGATTACGCAATTGGCACGCGAAATCGGCCGCCAGGGAACATCCGTGCGGACTGCGCACTGATCAGGTCGCTTGATTGATCAGATTGAATCCGTGTGAATATTTAACTCTTTTGCAGATATCGTCAACGGAATTTGTTGGCTGGTGAACTTGTTCAGGTTTTGTTTTTGTCGATAAATTATCTTAAAGGGTTCCCTCGGATTTGAATCTTTCAAAGGCATAGGGCGTACGCCCTGCAAAACTTTTTCTGTCTACCTTGCTTTGGTATTAGCCAATCTTTGCTTAGGATGACGGTTTGATTCAAATTTGGACGGTCAACGACTCTTCCGACCACAAACAATTGCTTCATTACAAATTGCGATTCGCCGATAATCGCCGTTCTTGCGGACGGAAACATTTGCTATGTTTGGAAAGGGCGCATACGGAGGATTCATTTGGCCGCATGGATTTGGACAGCGAAGTGTTGCAATTGAAGGCTTTCAACTCGCCGGCGGAGGTGGGAGGAAAGGTCTTCATGAGGACGAAAAACTCCTTGGACTTGGCCAACACAATAGAAGTGAGGCATTTGCCTATTAAATTTGGTCGAAAATTTTAATTCTTTTTTGGTTTAAGAAAAGTGTTTCTCGCGTTTTCCGTTCTCAAACCATCGCATTCACGCAAATCCCTCACTTGGAAGAGGAACTCGCAGTGGTCGACTCGCGTGGAATGCTTTTCTGGGGTTCGACTGATGTTCCAAATTCCTTCACGCGTTTTAAATGTCCGATGGTGCTCAAGGTCGGACCGTACGTTGTGTCTTTGACATTATTTTCAATGTTAGGACATTTGTTCAACGGACTGTCCCCGAGTTTTGCTGTCCCTCGATGAAAAAGAAGTGCGTCAGTTGGACCTGCGCGAGTCAAACTGTGTCGGCCAACTGCTCTTCTCACATTCCATCATCCAAACTTCGCATGGACCCTTTTCCGATCAGTTTCACTCTTCTTTGACTGCTCGCGATCGCCTTTGTCACGTTAACTCGATTGAAGTTGGCCTGGAGACTGTGTTGGTGACCAGCGCTCGTCGTCACACACTAATCGATCGACGTATGCCGTGTGTAACATTGTTAACAATGCCACACGGCGAAATTGACGGGGCAGACTATTCCATCACGGTCAGTATGTTTATTGCGCAATTGGGTGCAGTCAGACGGCCTGAATACGCCCTTGCTGTGATAGTTTCTTGTAGTAAGTATAGTAATATATGAGTAGGGGTAGATTTTTAGTTAAAATTGCTGTGGTCGTATTTTTCCCGTTTTGACAAAAATCCGATTTTATATACGAGACAAAATTCGTATCGAAATAGTTTAAAATGCCGGTGCTCTTTTTGCTTTTATTCTTTTTTGTTTCAAATGCAATTCAGTCCATAAATTCTTTTATAATATAATAAACTCAGACTCCGGCTTTTGATGACCCAGAGACAGGAGGACGTGTGTTTTCGCTCTATTCGCTCACTCAAACCAAAAAACCAGGCACTTGCAATATTTTGTTCACTAAATTTGTATTTAATTGCTTTAGCACTTTCACATTGGTCATTGATGTACCATCCAACCGAATGTCTGTGGTCGTCGTTGGGTTCCAAATACGAAATGGATTCCCCGCGCGCTTCCATCGTTCAATTTGTCCAATTGCATTCCGAAATGCCACGAATTGAAACGCATTTTCTACCAGAATTTACACGAGCGTTTCATTATCAGCAGCTGGACAAAGTATTGTATTATTTGTTAAATGTTTTGGCGCTAGAATTGTTTTAGAAAGAATGCATTCTTTCCATACTTAAGAGGGGGGTAATTTATTAAAGTCGATTCTTTTTATATTTTGGTTTCTCTAAGGATTTGGCCATCGCGTCCACTCGTGCCATTCTTTTCCGTCAGATGGAGGGCGGCGACATCTGGTATGAGAATGTTTTCTTCGACCCTTTGCCAAAGCTTCGCCAAGCAGGACTGGGCAATGCCGAAGTGGGGAACGATGTATTTAATTAACTGTAAACGGCTCTTATGTTTGCTCTTTGAAGGACGATTATGAGGGAAGCTTTGCTATGAAGCCAATTGACGAAGCCAAAATGAAACAAAAAGCTCTGAAACAAATTGCCGACTTTCAAACGGCGCGAACTTTGCTGGGGAAATCGATTAGACCGCACTTCTTCGAGGGGGTTCAGGACGAGTTGATGGCTTTCAATCAGTCAAAACTCCGACAGGTCGCCTTTGCTGCCCAACTTAAGGCTTTTTGATTTTACAGATTGTCGACCTCACTTCATTGGAAATTGCCTCTGAATTTGAGCGCCTAGGAGGTCCGAATTCTGTCCAAAATGGTGCATCTCCAAGTCCGTCTACCTCATCGTGTTGCACTTACCCATTTTCCACTGTCCATCGCATTTCCGATGAGTGTATGGAGATGGAACAAATTCAATTTAATAATTTTGATGAGCAATTTGAGGGGCACGAAGATAAATTGGTGCGTTTTAAATTTTATTTGATTCTAGAAAACTTATGACAAAAATTGTTGCAGTTTTCAACCATTGTGGCGCAAACTTGGCAAAAAACATTGGAGCGTTGGCAAGAAGCGAAGGAAAAGCGCGTCAAACAGGAATTGGGACTGTTGGAAATTGGAGGTGAGCAACCGAAGTCAGATGGCGATGATGACGGGTCGGATGGCGGTGGTGACGACGAGGAGGAGGAGGAGGAAGAAGCGGGAGGGATTAGATAAAGACAAAAAATGTGTTGTGGAAAATTATTCACTAATCATTGACCTTTTTTCATTTTAAACTAATTTTTTCTCTTCTTTTGGATCTGTATATGCCTGTTGTTATTCATATCTTTATTAGGGATCGATTGCCCTTTTTTAAAAAGTGGAGGAAATGAAGAGAAGAAAAAGAGTAGAAGGTGCCAACGAAGAAAATGCCAAAGAAGAGAAAAAATGCCAAGGGGAGAAAATGCCAAAAGGGAATTCCAAAAAGGGAAACTGCTAAAAGGAAGAAATGCCTAACTATAAGGGGAGAAAATGTCTAATGTAGAGAATGCCAAAAATCCCAAAAGAGAAGATGCCAAAAGGAAAGAAAATCCCAAAAGAGAAGATGCCAAAAAGGTAAATGCCAAAGGGGGAGAAAATGCCGAAGTGTAGAGAATGCCAAAGGGAAAATGCCACAGGAAAGAAATGACCAAAAGAGAGAAAATGCCATGGAGGAGAAAATGCTAAAAGGGAAATGCCCAAAGGAAAAAAAGCTTTGACGTATTTCAGTCAAATCAGTTCATATATATCGTACTTTCTAGCGGTTGGTGCGCCGTTAGGCGCGCTAGTAACATTTATAATTAAAAAATAAATTAATAAAAAAATTGATTTGCACCAACGGGGTTTGAACCCTGATAGTGAAGGGCAAAAAGCAACGGAGCGCAGAGATCTCGCGCCACTGAATGGTTACATTAAAAATATTTTGCAAAAATTAACAACATTTTAGTTAAAAACACGGTGGTGTTCTATCCGCCGCCAAATTCTATACCGAAACTCCACGTACACCCGCCGAATACCTTCCTTTGCTAATTCATGCAGCACATTATTATTTTGCTTGGCTTTGTCCTTTACTTCATTTTTTCGGTCATCGGTTCCCCAAATTAGAACCAACGGTTGGGGAAACGGAACGTCCGACAGCAGCAAAAGCATGGCACGGCTTCCTCCAAATCTGGCTTTTGCAGTATTCATTCGTTTACCTTTGCAACGGCACTAAATCCCACGTCCTCTTTCAAGGATATTGGGGATATTCTGTTCCTTCTTTCGTCTAATTGGGGGGTAACATTTTCGTCGAGGCGACATTTCGTCGACTAAGTAGTCGTTGCCGGATTCAATAAAAGCTTTGGAATGGTATCAAATTTCCGGGCTCCCAATTTTGCGTGTGTTGCCTAGAGCCCGGTAAAAAAAAATTTCCGGGAACGGGAACGGGAACGGGGTTTTCAAAACGAACGGGACGGGAATCCCGAACGGGAATCCCGTGTTTTTCCCGTTCCCGTACTATTCCCGTTCAATTTTTAACGGGAATCCCGCGGGAACGGGAAAAATTTTGAAAATTTTTAAATAAATAATTTTTCGAATTTTTTTGGTGCGCACTTTGCGAAAATTTTGATTATGCAACTGGAGAGTCCGACGGCGCCGATAGGCGCCGTCGGGAGAAATTTTTAACATTTTTATTAAGAATATTGCGCGAAAAATTTCAAAAATTTTGCCGATTTTCGATTTTTAAAAATACAACTTTTTTTTGAGAACTTCTGTGAGGTGGGAGGGTGATTGGCGGTGCCGATAGGCGCCGCCGAGAAAATTTTGAAATTTTTGACTCATTTGTTAAGATATTTGGAACCATAATTAAAAAATACGGTAATATTTTTGAAGCTTTTTGGGAATGAAGGGGGCCGGGGCTCCATAATTCACTTCATGGTTTTACACATTAGTTAATAGAAGTCTTATTATGCAGAAAATCAAAAAAACCAACAGAATAGTGCAAATTTCTGGGGCCTTCGGCGGTGCCGACAGGCGCCGCCGTTAAAAAAATTTGAAATTTTAAGCGTTTTTGTGATGAAAATTGATCCAAAATTGTTTAATTTTTGAAAACATTTCGCCAAGAAAATGAACGGGAACGGGAAAAATGCTAAAATAAAATTTCCGGGAACGGGAACGGGAACGGGGTTTTCAAAAAGAACGGGACGGGAATCCCGAACGGGAATCCCGTGTTTTTCCCGTTCCCGTAAAAAATCCCGCTGGGCAAAAAAGACGGGAACGGGACCGGGATTCCCGTACTTTTCCCGCGGGAATCCCGTTCCCGCCGGGCTCTAGTGTTGCCCCCCCCCAGTTGCTGAGACTCAGTTGTCCAAGCTCATCCGACTACCCTTCGGACCCCCCCCCCCCCCCCCTCCCTCCTTTCATCATCTCCCCCGATGTTCCGTCATCATCAGTTGTCACCAGGGCTGGACGTCACCGGCCCCTAGGTCCCCGTCATCCGTCACACGGAATTTTTTTGAAATGCCAGTGACGGCGTCAACGTCATCCGTCATGACGGCGCTAAAAAAGGCCGTAATTGGCGTAATCGGCGTCAACGTCAACGTCACTGGTTAAAAAAAAATTTTAATTTTCAAAAATCCAATTTTTTTTTAAATTAACATTTTTTTATTGATTCTTAACACAAAAATCAGTCAATTTTGGGCATTTTTATTTCCACAATTTTGAGCTATAAAGAATAAAAAGTGGAGTGACATGTGGAAAACAATAGCGAAATGCAACCAAAAATATTATTTTTATTTAAATTATGCTTGAATTTTTTAACAAAAAAGCTTGTTCCGCTACATTTCTTTTTACACTAGTGACGCCAAAATTACGCAAAAATGCCAGTGACGGCGTCAACGTCATCCGTCATGACGGCGCTCAAAAAGGCCGTAATTGGCGTAATCGGCGTCAACGTCAACGTCATGACGTCCAGCCCTGGTTGTCACCCACTTCTGCTGCGAGCGCTGCACTTATCAGCAGAAAATGCCACCAACGCACTCCCCCAAGGCGAAAGAACACCTCGCCACTCCCCAATTGGAAAACACCTCTTCAGCTGAAAGAACAGCTCCCCCAATTCCACTGTCCCACAAAAGCAAACAAAATGGTCCGAGGAGAAAGTGTTCTTTGTCTCATTTGCTTGCTGCTGAGTTGTGTGGCCGGACGGAGAGCGGAGAGACGTCGACACTTTGTGGAAATGTCAGTTGGGGGGGGGGGGGGGAGTTGAGGGAGAGGGGAGGTGGGGGGTCGTTCGTTTGGAGTTTTCGCGCAAATGGGGACAAACGAATCTTGTGATAGCCAAGTTATTCACTGGGGCAGGAGAAACGCCCCGGGGGGGGGGGGGGAGCGAGGGCTGCAGATTGTATGTACCACCGCTTTCTCTTAATATCTATGGGTTGTTCTAAGAATCTTCCGTGCGAATACTCAAATTCGAATTCCGCGAGTTAAATTTCGTCGATTTAGCTACAGAATTTCGTCGATTGTCGCCCACGACAGGCCCAATATCGGCGGATTGGACTTGGCCCAATCGTTGGCCAAAAGAGCGAAGTCCAAAGACATTTTAGACAAACACTGCTGGATTCGTATTGCTTACCCACGGGGAAAGGTAAAAAAGCATAGGCTTTGCCGCTTTTCCTTCTCCAATTTTGTCCGAATGAATTTACTCTTTGGCTAAACTTCCCAAGACCGCAGGCACCTCCCCATAAAAGCCGTCGTCTAACCTAATTTGTGGCGTAATTCCCGTCATGATCAATAATCTCTAAAAAACAATTTACAATTAGTGCCAACGTTATAACCATTCCTTCCCAAATTGTATCCAAAATAATGTAATGGAACTTTCTCGCCGTCGCCGCAATTTTCCACTTCCCAAACCCTGCATTTGCTTTTCCCTGTTGCAATTGCTTCGGAGAATCATTTTCTTAATTCGAGGACCAACAAACGGCGGCACCCGCGGGAAAGGATTTGTGAAAATAGTGCCAGAGGGGAGAGGGGGGGGGGAGGCGGGGGAGGAGGACGGGAGGGGGGGGGGGGGAAGGGGATGATCCCCACGCATAACATAACACATTGGCAAAAGTGCAAAGTGTGTTTTGGATGTAAAAAAACAATTTAGATGAAGACAAAAGTGAGTTAAATTGTGGGTAATTCCCCCAAAAGGTCCCATCGTACTTATTAGAGACTGGCCAAACCGATTTTCTCGGATCGGGAACTCGGCTCCTGAACAATCCCGAAAATCCCCCAAAAATGCTTGATTGGGTACAGCTCGGGATCCTGACAAATCCCAATCCCGACGGGATCCCTACTCGTCCTGTCTCTAGTACTTAGGTTCGATACTGAGGCAAAGAATAAAATCCTGAAGCCTTTTTTAGAATGCTTTTGTTTCCGGAAACTGTAAATTGACATTACAATAATAATAAAGTACAGTTTCCCGCCCTTAAGGCCTATTAAATGGCGTTTTGCAGGCGGTCGATGTGCATGGCAGCTGCAAGCAGCTGTCCAAAGGGCTGTTCGCCTGCCAGAGCAAATTCTTCCTGGACCCGCACAACGTTTATTGCAAATTCCTGGACCGGTGAAGCGGCAGCGTTTTTACGTTGCAACGACCGAATTTAAAGTGTTTGTACGTTTTAACATTCATTGACACGAAACCATCTTGACTTTGTATACTGTAGCCTATTGTAAATAATAAAGAAAGTGAGCATTCAAATTAGCAGTTTTCATTTCTGCGCCCTTCCCAAACGCCACCCCCCTACCCCTCCCAACGCCAACGCCCCCCCCCCCCCCCAACGCTCTCCCCTCCCAACGCTTCCCCCCCCCCCCTCCAACGCCCCCCCCCCTCCCAACGCTCTCCCCTCCCCCAACGTCTCCCCCCCCCTACCCCTCCCAACGCCAACGCCCCCCCCCCCAACGCTCTCCCCTCCCCCAACGTCTCCCCCCCCCTACCCCTCCCAACGCCCCCCGCCCCTCCCAACGCTCTCCCCCCCCCCCCCCCCCCAACGCCCCCCCCCCTTTCCCAACGCCCCACCCCCCAACGCCCACAAGCATTGAAGCCGTGAGAATTTAGAAATTTGTAGAAAAGTACAAAAAGTCCCATTTGGTTGTTCAGTGACCGGAAAGACACCCAAACAAATTAGGAATGTTTTTCTGGCCGTTGTCTCGGAAATATCAAATTTCCCGGACATTTCCATTTTAATGAGTGCGTAAAAATTAATAATGTATTTTTGGCGCAATTTGCAGCGAATTGCGGCGATTTGTCGTTGTTTGGCATTGATTCTTCTTTCGTACAATATCAAACAAAATCAGAAAAACTGCCCAAACTCTTCCATCATTCCCTAATTTACAATTTGCGAGCAAAAAAGCAATGATTTCTGTCGATTAACCCGGCAAATTGAAGAAAAACATAATTTGGAGAGCGCAAATTCACTGGCGAACAAAGCCTTTCTCTCCATTTTCGGGTGGCCTTATGGGAATATGGAAATGGAACGGACAAAACCGCCGAATTCCCATTTTAGAGGCTGCAAAAAATGAAAATATTTTTTGAAAAACAGACGACGCCTTTTCCATTTACTCACTAATTGATGATTAGCCCTTGCGGCCCGCAAAATGAAATCAAACCATTTTCACTTAAAGGTAAAGCCTCCGATCACTGAAAGGAATCGATGGCCCGCTTGGTTCCTACCATACACTCCCTCATGCCTCATCTACCCCCCCCCCCCCCCTCTCCCTCATCTACCCCCCCCCCCTCTCCCTCTTCTACCCCCTCCCCCACCCCCCCCCCTCCCTCATCTACCCCCCCCCCTCCCTCAATTACCCCCCCCCCTCCCCCAACTCCTCCCTTTTCCCTCATCTACCCCCCCCCCCCCCCTCTTCCTCATCTATCTACCCCCCCCCCTCCCTCAATCTCCCCCCCCCCCTCCCCCAACTCCCCCCCCCCTCCCTCATCTACCCCCCCCCCTCCCTCAATTACCCCCCCCCCCTCCCCCAACTCCTCCCTTTTCCCTCATCTACCCCCCCCTCCCCTCTTCCTCATCTATCTACCCCCCCCCCCCCCTCCCTCAATCTCCCCCCCCCTCCCCCAACTCCCCCCCTTTCCCTCATCTACCCCCCCCCCCTCTCCCTCATCTACCCCCCCCCCCTCTCCCCAACTCCCCCTCCCCCCCCCCTCCCCCAACTCCCCCCCCCCTCCCTCATCTACCCCCCCTCCCTCAATTACCCCCCCCCCCTCCCCCAACTCCTCCCTTTTCCCTCATCTACCCCCCCCCTCTTCCTCATCTATCTACCCCCCCCCCCTCCCTCAATCTCCCCCCCCCCCCTCCCCCAACTCCCCCCCCCCCTCCCTCATCTACCCCCCCCCCCTCCCTCAATTACCCCCCCCCCCTCCCCCAACTCCTCCCTTTTCCCTCATCTACCCCCCCCCCCCTCTTCCTCATCTATCTACCCCCCCCCCCTCCCTCAATCTCCCCCCCCCTCCCCCAACTCCCCCCCTTTCCCTCATCTACCCCCCCCCCTCTCCCTCATCTACCCCCCCCCCTCTCCCCAACTCCCCCTCCCCCCCCCCCTCCCCCAACTCCCCCCCCCCCCTCCCTCATCTACCCCCCCTCCCTCAATTACCCCCCCCCCCTCCCCCAACTCCTCCCTTTTCCCTCATCTACCCCCCCCCCCTCTTCCTCATCTATCTACCCCCCCCCCTCCCTCAATCTCCCCCCCCCTCCCCCAACTCCCCCCCTTTCCCTCATCTACCCCCCCCCTCTCCCTCATCCACCCCCCCCCCTCTCCCCAACTCCCCCTCCCCCCCCCCCCTCCCCCAACTCCCCCCCCCCCCTCCCTCATCTACCCCCCCCCCCTCCCTCAATTACCCCCCCCCCTCCCCCAACTCCTCCCTTTTCCCTCATCTACCCCCCCCCCCCCCCTCTTCCTCATCTATCTACCCCCCCCCCCCCCCCCTCTCCCCAACTCCCCCTCCCCCCCCCCCCCCCCCCTCCCCCAACTCCCCCCCCCCCCCCCTCTCCCTCATTAGAGACGTTGCGCAAATGAACCCAGCGGAATAATAATAATAAAATAATAATAATAACGACGATTGCCCCTACCAATTAAAAGAAGACAACACGGTGACCCGACCGCCGGGTGACGGGAAGTCCTAAAGGACCAAAATGTAGTGGCGGTAAGGGGCAAATATGCAATTATCAACAGACCAAAACCGGCGGGGGGAGGAGGGGGGGAGGGGAGGGGGTATGGTGGCTATAAAGCAGCGACAAAGGCAAAAAGCAAATGCTCAAAACGAATCCGATGAAATTATAAGAACGAACGCTTTCAGGGCAAAAGATGCCAACATCCCCCGGGGGAGAGAGATAATTCGTCTAATTTACCTAATGAAATGATGCTCAAGAAGGGCCCGTCCTGAATGTTCGGAAGCCAATCCCCCTAAAAGGCGAGGAACGCCGCCAAATTGAGACAAACAATTCTTATTAAAACAAAAATAAAAATCTAGTGTTCACTTTCGAGCAAAATCGCTCCGACGTTCACCACTACACCACCGACTCAGATTCTTTAACTAGTAAAACCAGAAAGTCATATTTCTTGTCGTTTATTAAACCGAACCGAAACCGATAACCAACCGAAAAAATGCCGCTCGGTTCGGTTTGAAACCGACAGCGTTACTATCGACAAATAGAGTGCGGCGCGGGACCGGATCCCGCGCGGGATTTTGCGGGATCCCGCTCCGCAATCCCGCATTTTTTGCGATTTGCGGGATTGCGGGATTTTGCGGGATTAATCCCGCAAATCCGGTCCCGCAACAATTTCAAAAAAAAAATCCCGCAGCGGGATCCCGCAATTTAGGTGCGGGATTTGCGGGATTGAAAATTGTTAGTGAATAATGCTAGTTTATTCAAAATTAGCTTTTGACGTTTTGCCAAATCTTTAGATTTAAAAGATTCGATGCCCACAAATCACAAGTGAGTGCTTAAGGATAGGATTTTTTCGTTGATGATTACAAATATATTCTGGTGGAGTGGTGAGTGGTCCTGACCGTAATATTGGTGGGTGGGTTTTTACAACTTTTTGTAATTTTCATTTTTTTATTTGGACGAATCCCAAAACGCCTATTGGCACCGCCGACCCCAAGGCCGTAGCCAGAAAATTTTTTGGGAGGCGGAGGGGGGGGGGGGGGGGGGGGGCGAGAAGCAAAAAAAATAAATCGATTTTTAGGGTTTTTAACCTTTTTGTTAAAAAATTGCATAAAAATCAAAATTTGACGCTCGAATTTTTTCAAAAATGCAAATGGAAGACAATGAGATTGATATTTTTGAATAATAAAAAAATGTTTCACCCTTGCCCATTACGACAAAATTCCACCATTGTTAACCCCGGTTAATAACATCCCGGTTTTTGAAAAGCCAAAATCCCGATCCCGGCTTTTACGGTCCCGCCCCGGGATTTCCCAAAACCCCGGTCTCGGCCCTAGTTACAAATAGTCTTAGATAAATAAGAGCTTTCAAATAATACTAAAATTGAACGATTCGGTTCAGCATGAAAGGTGTTTTGATTTTTTTGAAAAAATCCCGCAATCCCGCGCGGGATCCCGCAAATTTAAAATGCGGGATTTATCCCGCAAATCCGGTCCCGCAAAAAAAAATCCCGCAGCGGGATCCCGCAAATGCGATTTTTCCGCACTCTATCGACAAATTCGTAATTTTGAAAGCCTAAATGCGTGATTTTGCCCATTTTTTAATCAGTGGACGACTGAGTCCCCAGTCAAAAGACATTTCAGTCCCGGGTCTGTAACTCTTCGGGGAATGGTTGCCGCAAAAAATTTTTCCCGGGTTCTTATATTACAGCCCGAGAGAAGTCGCATGATATATAATTTGTTCCGTTTTGCCTCTGGACCATATGATCCATATTTTCCAAAAACGGACAAAGTCACTAATAGCTTAAATCAGATTTTCTTGAAAAACATTAATGAAATGGTTACAGCACATCAGACGATGTTCGCTTTGTCCGCTTTTAAACTATTAGTTATTTTGACCAGTTTTGGCTTATTAGGGATTTTGTCCATTAGTGATTTTGTCCGCTTTTAAACTATTAGTTATTTTGACCAGTTTTGGCTTATTAGGGATTTTGTCCATTAGTGATTTTGTCCGCTTTTAAACTATTAGTTATTTTGACCAGTTTTGGCTTATTAGGGATTTTGTCCATTAGTGATTTTGTCCGCTTTTAAACTATTAGTTATTTTGACCAGTTTTGGCTTATTAGGGATTTTGTCCATTAGTGATTTTGTCCTAGCGCCGTTTCGATTGCAAAAATAGAGAAAGAGCGACATTCGGAAACACTGCCGCAAGTTCCTTTCGCGTTTTACGTTTCATTTGCTGGGTGGGCGGGCGGGCGCAACGTTCTCTTTGGACTTTGGAGGCCGCGCATTTGCATTTTCAAATTATTTTATGCAAACGCCAAAAATAACGCACTAATTGAACTATTAATCGCGGCGGATGATGCAAAATGACTTGTCGAAACAAAAAAGTAAAATTTTCTGCGCTATTTGTTAGGGACGGATTAGGGACGTTTTGCGGTGAATTGGCATTTGCCAAACTGTGCCAATTGTGTCCCCCCCCCCCCTTATGTAAATTTCCATTCCCGAATTGTGTCTTGATTAGACAGAAAATTGTGAGTGCACTTTTACTAATAATTTACAAAAAAATGAGAATAAAATTAGTGAAAAAGGGCCCTTAGAGGTCAAAAAATCCAATTGAATCATCACATGGCCAGACTGAGCAACAGACGCGGGCTAATTGGGCAGGGAGGGGGGAGGGCAAAAAACGTCTGGCAGAGGAAATATTAAAATTGTTGGAAGAGGGGCAATCTTCCACCCTCTCACTCTCTTGCTTTTCCCTTCTCTCTCACCCTTCTCCCTCTCTTCCCCTCTCTCTCCCTCTCTTCCCCCTTCTCCCTCTCTTCCCCCTCTCTTCCCCTCTCTCCCTCTCTTCCCCTCTCTCTCCCTCTCTTCCCCCTTCTCCCTCTCTTCCCCCTTCTCCCACCCTCTCCCTCTCTTCCACTCTCTCCCTCTTTTCCCCCTTTTCCCACCCTCTATCTCTCTCCCTCTCTTCCCCTCTCTCCCACCCTCTCCCTCTCTTCCCCTCTCTCTCCCTCTCTTCCCCTCTCTCCCACCCTCTCCCTCTCTTCCCCTCTCTCTCTCCCTCTCTTCCCCTCTCTCTCCCTCTCTTCCCTTCTCTCTCCCTCTCTTCCCCTCTCTCGTATACCCTTCCCCTCTTTTACATTTTCTCTCTCTTCCCCTTTCTCCCTCTCTTCCCCTCTCTCCCACCCTCTCTCTTTCTCTCTCTCTCCCTCTCTTCCTCCTTCTCTCCTTCTCTCCCTCTCTTCCCCTCTCTCGTATACCCTTCCCCTCTTTTACATTTTCTCTCTCTTCCCCTCTCTCTCCCTCTCTTCCCCTCTTTCCCTCTCTTCCCCTCTCTCTCCCTCTCTCGTATACCCTTCCCCTCTTTTACATTTTCTCTCTCTTCCCCTCTCTCTCCCTCTCTTCCCCTCTTTCCCTCTCTTCCCCTCTCTCTCCCTCTCTTCCCCCTCTCTTCCCCTCTCTCCCTCTCTTCCCCCTCTCTTCCCCTCTCTCCCTCTCTTCCCCTCTCTCCCACCCTCTCTCTTTCTCTCTCTCTCCCTCTCTTCCTCCTTCTCTCCCTCTCTTCCCCTCTCTCGTATACCCTTCCCCTCTTTTACATTTTCTCTCTCTTCCCCTCTCTCTCCCTCTCTTCCCCTTTCTCTCCCTCTCTTCCCCTCTCTCTTATACCCTTCCCCTCTTCCCCTCTTTTACATTTTCTCTCTCTTCCCCTCTCTCTCCCTCTCTCCCCATCTCTTCCTCTGCCCCTCTCTTTCTCGCGCCCTCTCTCTCTTTCAGTATCTCCTTCTCTCTCTCTATCGCTCTCCTTTCTGTCTCTCTTCCCTTATCTCCCCTCTGCCCGCTTGTAACTCTTAAAATGGAAGTGGGCGTGGTCTCCTCCCACTTCGTCTGGCCGCCTCCCGCCTCCTCCCGCCTCCTCCCTCCCGGCGCTGTTTTAAAGGACTGCGCAAAAACTGCGGCGGCACATTTCTCCAAACGTTAGCAAAGGCAATCGCTTTACCAACCAACCCCAACAGTCGCAAAAAACTCAAATATATTAACAATTTCTTCCCTATTTATTCCGACCAAAGCGAATAATCTATTCGAATTCAACGGACAATTGACCAACAAAACCATCCAAATATGCTTCAGAAGGTATTTCGGCTAAAATTGAATTTTTGCCTAACCTCCCACATCCCCCCCCCCTCATTTAGACGGTGTTTTGCAGCTTCTCTTCAACCCCAAACGCCGAAGCAATGCCACTAACTCAGCCGCCGTCCTCGTGCCTTCCCCTTCAATGCCGTCGACCATCGTCTGCAAGCTGTTCGTTGTCTCTGAACTTGCTGTCCTTGGCTCTGCTCCTCATCCCCATTCTGTCCATGCTTCTCATGGCCTCTCCGGCCGCCTGTTCTTCGGCACCTTCGCTGCCAATTCCATCGCAATCATTTGACTTTGCTTCTTTTGGAGACGTTTTGCCGGAACAGCAGCAGGCTTCTTCATCGTCGCCATCATCATCGGAAGAGACTGTGCAAAAGAGTGCGACGGAAAAGGCCGAAGAATGGGAGAAAGAGGAGGCGAAGAAGTTGAAGAAGGTTCCGAACCAGCAGAAGAAGAACATACATCGCGTGACCGTGAAGAGACAAATGAAAAGAGCAGTGGCGGCAGAGGCATTGGAGGAAGAAGCGCACGAGAAGGCGGCGGAAGAGGAAGTGCAGACCTGCACAGTGCGCGTCCAAGTGGTGAGCGCTTTTAATCATCATTTAAAATTGTCAAATTGGAAAAGCCCGACCTGCAATGAACTCATTGCGCAAATAGAGTTGATTAGTAATCGCAACTTTCATAAAACCCGTCTTTGATCCGCTTTATTCTCCCTTAATCCGCGTGTTTTTGCTTCGCCTCGGGCGGAATCTGCCTTCTATCCGCTACAAATTTAGTAACTGTTCGTTTTTCAAAAATCGTTTAGCAAAACAGCCTCTGAATGGCTGGCACTTAAACGTGAGTGCCCATTTTGAGAGATTATGCCTTTGGGTGATCGGACGCCGGTGACCCCCCCCCCCCGGGGGGAGTGGAGACGCGTCGTCCCAATCAGCCAAGTGCCACAGAAATTCGAAAACAACAAAAATTGTACTTGTAGTCCCTTAAATGTTGAAACTTTGGGTATGCCGCCGGGAAAAGTACATGAAAAGGATGAGGATTCGAAAATCCCTAAAAACACTTTTTTGGGGGGGGGGATCTTTGTCGATAGTTTCAGCAAGAGAAAGAGAGAGAAGATACGGTGGGTTGGGGCAGACTGACTCGAGGTTACGGTATTACCCGAAGCAAAACACAAATTAAAATAATTAAATTCTGCACGTCATGCGCACAAACTATGCTGGGAAATTCCCACGCTCCGCCTTAAAATAGAAACAAACGACTTAACGAAATGCCACCAGAACTGACAGCCCCTCCGAGCCCAACATTTTGTGTCCCAAATTTGGACGCTTCGGGGGACGTTTCGTTCCTTCGCTAATTGTTTTTACCGCCCGCCGGGGAATGTTTTCATTTTCGTCGTCGTCGACGCGTTTCTTTTTATTATTGCCACCGACCATTCCACCGACCGACCACAACTTGCTTCCCCCCCCCCTTTTCCGGGCAAATTTCTTCCCTCCACCGCCCCCCGGCCCCCCCCGGCCCCCAATGTTTACACACCCAAAAAGTGTCGCTCATTTGGCAACAAGGTTAATTACCTATAATCCTTTTTGCAGAAACCACCTCTCTCAAAACAAACATTTCGAAAGTGGCGTGAGATGATGAAAGGAAGTGATGAAATTGTGCGGGGGTCCCTCAGAGAAATTCAAAAACAACTTCCCCCCCCCCCCACCAGTCTTGGTCCTTCTCCAAAAACGGCGGAATTGAGAGCCTTTTCTTATCCCGCCGTTCGTCACCGAGGCAAAGGAAATATAAAATCGCATTTCCTTCCCCCGGGGGCGGACAGACATCGCTGGGGGGGGGGGGTGGGAAATGAGTGGGTGTGGGAGGGTTGGAGGACGCGTGATTATGTAATGGGGAGGCCCATAAACGAGAACAATCTCAAACCATACCAGACGATAAAGAAATCATTCCTTTCATTGTTTGTGGATGAATGGAATTGTTTGAGTCTAGACAGGGCGGGGGCGGGGGCGGTGGGACAATTGAAATTGCGGGGGTTGGCATTACGCCAAAATTGGAGAGAGTGTCGACGCCGGCGGGGCACCGTCGACTTTTGGCCCAATTCCCCCCGCCTAAGGGGCTATTTTTGGGGTTGTCTGCTGTCCTTGCGCCAATGTTTGTTTGTTTCGGTGTTTGACTGTTGAAATGACCTTGAGAAGAGAAAGACAAATCGTTTTAAGTGATTCATAGCAAAAGGCAAAGAGAGAAATGACAACAATTTGTTGTTGATGACGGACACTTCCGATGCGTTTCCTGTCTGCCTAATCAGTTAGTTATTAATCAAGTTAATCACTCACTCTATTCTTCCTTCATCCTCGTTTAACGATTTCCTCTTACAATTAGTCTTCAAATGACGCCATTTCCCCTTGGGGCATTCCCTCCCTCCTAATAAGATAATAAAACAAAAATAGTCACCATCAATTTAAGCAGTGTTGCTAATTACCTCACAAATCGCATCATTCTCTTCTTTAAACTAGGGTTGAGCGGGACCGGGACTTTTGGGAAAAACCGGGACCGGGACTTGCCGGGACCAGAAAAACCGGGACCGGGACCGGGACCAAGATTTTCAACCGGGACCAACCGGGACTTTTCAAGGAAAAAATTTTTCTTTTATCAAACACTAAAAAATTTTAATTTTCCGGCAACACATATTGTTGATCTTCTTGACATTCGATGTCATTGTCATCATCATTCTTTTTTTTTTGAGATTCTGCTTTACTTTTAGGGAGGGTGGGGGTCGGCGGTGCCGATAGGCGCCGCCGAGAGAATTTTTTGAAATTTTGACTCAATTTTGTTAAAGAAATTTCATCAAAATTTTAGCAAAATTATAGGATTTTGCTACGGAATTTTAGGGGAAAACCGGTTTACGTAAGAGTGGAGGATGTCCGGCGGTGCCGACAGGCGCCGCCGGGGAAATTTTTTGAACATTTTAATGATATTTGTAAGAAATTGAAGCAAAAGTTCAGAAAGACGTGATGAATTTATTTCAAAAATTCTTCTATCTATTCTTTTTTTTTGCGCACATTTTTAATTAAAAAATATTAGAATATTTATTTAAAATCTTATTAATGAGGGGATGCCAATTTGAGTAGAGGGGAAAACCAATAAATAAGTGCTTGCACTCAAGCGGGTTCGAACCCAACACATATCATAAGACTAACCAAAGAGAGAAACCACTAGACCATCGACATACTTGGGGTAGATAAGTAAAAAAGACTGAAATTGTCGGTCGATGATGCCATCATTAGGGGTGTACTTTTTTCCCGGTTGGTCCCGGTCCCGGCGGGACCAAAAAACCGGGACCGGGATTTTTCATTTTTAAAAAATCCCGTCCCGACCGGGACCGGGACCTGAAAAAACCGGGAAATCCCGTCCCGGTCCCGGTACCGGTCCCGCTCAACCCTACTTTAAACCTTTGCACTTTGTTGCCTTTCAGGATTTGTCCACAAATTCGAGTCCTGAATTTGTAATTAGAGAAAACAATGAAAGAGTGGGGGGGGGGGGGGGAGGGCCATAGGGTAAAGAAGCACTTTTCCCCTTTAATAATTTACATTTTGTTCTTTTCGGTGAGCAAATTGTTTGTCAGTCTGTCTCCGTCGGGGCAAAAATTACCTTCCGACGTCAGTCCCCACTTCCCGCCACCCCACGTGACTCGCAAAAAGCTGTCTGGCGGACGACCTTTGTTTATGAAAGGGCATGTCACAAGCATTTGCCCTCCGGGGCATTATTACCCTTCGCCCCCCCCCCGGGCATTCATTACCCTTCCGGGCTTCTGCCAAACTTTCATTGCTCTTCTTCCTCCTTCCGGCGGAATCTTTTCCTGCAATGGATGATGGCTTTTGATAGGATTCTTTCATCCCGTCTTCCCATTATCCGTCCGTCCATCCGTCCGTTCGTCCGTCATCAACCGCCCCCCCCTAACTTTTCCCCAATTCCATTCATTTTGTATTCGCAGACGTCGACGGAGCATCGGCGTCATTTTTCTCGCATTGGCAGAGAAATTTGTTGGTTGACTGCGGATGGCAACGACGGAAACAATGAAACGCTTAAAATAGAGGCACCGACGACCCCTCCGGGGAGGGGGGGGGGGGGGAGGGGTACGGTATTGAGAAGGAAAAGAGGGGGGGGGGGATTTATTGGTGAAAGGATGGCACCCAAACGGAGACAACGCAACAATTGATGCGTGCCTCAAAGAACGGCTGCCGCTGCTTTGTCCTGCACAAAAGAAAAACGGAAACAAAAATAATCCCTCAAGGAAGTAATTAATTGGCCATTTTATTATCCCATTCCGGAGATCAAAGGCTTTCCCGCCCACCTCGCGTTAATCGATGGCCGAACCCAAAAATAATTTTGGAATAATTTGCCGAAGTGAAGAAATGCAATGTGAATAAAATAATTATAATAATCTGATAACGCTTCATTCCCGCTAAAGCCACCACTTTTGCCTAATTTGTAAATGACAAAAAAGGAAACATCCCTCGAGGGGAGGGGAGGGGAGGCTTAAGCCCGAAATGGGCCTTTGGCGGCATCACGCGACCAATTTTCTGATTAGCCTAAAATACCACAATAGTAATGCACCTATTTTTGTAGCAAAGCGTAAATCTGCGAATTTTGCAGATAATAAAAAAGGAAAATATAAATTGGAAAACCCATGAACATTGGTAAAAGCTAAAAATGGAAAATATATTTACGTAAGTATGGTAAAATGTGATCCTTCGTTACAATTATCGCGTCGGGGTGGGGACAGCCGGGTTCGGGGGGCAGACCCTATCAAAACTTGTGGGAATTGGGGACAGCCGGGTTCGGGGGGCAGACCCTACCAAAACTTGTGGGAATTGGGGACAGCCGGGTTCGGGGGGCAGACCCTACCAAAACTTGTGGGAATTGGGGACAGCCGGGTTCGGGGGGCAGACCCTACCAAAACTTGTGGGAATTGGGGACAGCCGGGTTCGGGGGGCAGACCCTATCAAAACTTGTGGGAATTGGGGACAGCCGGGTTCGGGGGGCAGACCCTACCAAAACTTGTGGGAATTGGGGACAGCCGGGTTCGGGGGGCAGACCCTACCAAAACTTGTGGGAATTGGGGACAGCCGGGTTCGGGGGGCAGACCCTACCAAAACTTGTGGGAATTGGGGACAGCCGGGTTCGGGGGGCAGACCCTACCAAAACTTGTGGGAATTGGGGACAGCCGGGTTCGGGGGGCAGACCCTACCAAAACTTGTGGGAATTGGGGACAGCCGGGTTCGGGGGGGGGGGATCAAATAATGTAAATAATCTGTTTTTCATTTCAGGTGAAAAAGGTTAAGGGCAAATGCGTGCGTCTTCACGGGGGCCAAAGTGCGTGCCAAAGTGCGGACTATTTGGACCCGGTGAATGAGGACTGCATGTTCGCATGAGGAGGAGAAAGAAGCTGGACGACGTGACAGACAGACAAACAGACAAATTTTGAATCAATTTTAAAACGAAAGTTTTGCACTCAATCCCTCTCCAGTTCTCCGAGCATATTTCATAACTTTTGATCTAATTAAAACGTGTATCCCCCCCCCCCCATCCCAAAAGCGTCATAATAAACCAATCGTTCACAAATTTTCTCTCTGATCTGCTAAATGTGCAAATGATTGGTTGTTTCTTTTCTTGTCTTAATGATCTCATTGTAATAGCGTCAACAATCAATCAGGGGCCCTTTGCTCGTCTTGGGGTTAACGGCCTTAACCCGGGTTAACGCCTTAACCCGGGTTAACTTAACCCCAAGACGAGCAAAGGGCCCCAGAACTCCTTGAGGTCCTTCTTCGCGCTGCTTTTCTTAGCCACATATCATTCAGCCCTATTAAATATTCAGCATTTTATTTATAATGTGTGAAATGATTATGTGAAATTAATTGTTGTTAGCAGAAGTTAATTTGAATTTGCTAAAAGATTACATAGTTTAAATTATGCTCGAGAGTATCGGGTCTTAACCCGAGAGCAGTTAATCCAGGGCTCGCAGATGAAAATTTTCAAAAGCCTCATTTGGCAGGTAAAAAAACCTCATTTGGGACCAAAAAACCTCATTTTGCTAAAAGATGAAATCGCTTAAGCATTCTGCTGAGCTTGAAAGAACAATGCCTTTTTATGATAATATTCATGCAAACCTTACCAATTGTCAATGAACATTTTTTACTTAAATTCTACGCATAATTGTTGATGAGAGATTCGGGGTTTCAAAACCTATTTCAGGTTTTTACCTCTTCGGCATTTACTGGGGTTCGTTAGGCAGATGGGCAGGATGACATTTCATATACGCGACATTTCATATACTAAGCAAAAAAACGACATTTCATATACTAACCCAAAAAATGACATTTCATATACGCGCTTCGGACACATACAAATGCTTTCATTTTTAACTCACTGTGGCGAGGGAACGGACCCCAACTCGCTTTTGATCCGACTCGCTTTTTTTGGGACGACTCGCTAAGAAAAAAGCATTTATGAGCGGAATTAGAAGTTTTTATGCAATTCTTTAAGGGTATCCGGGGGTTTTTAAGATCGCTGATCAGTGATCACGAATATGACATCAGATTTATCATATGGCATCATCCAATCTATAATTTTTTTGAAAATATCAAATTTTTTCAATGGGAAATTACAGAATTTTTAACAATGGCACTGTCGAAATCAACTACTGTCGGAACCACATGATACCCTTTTGACTACCCCTTAATTCGCCACCCTTGCCGGGGTCCTGTGCACAGTTATCTTCTGTTTATAGGTTGTCTGCAGAGAAAGGGGTTTCATTTTTACTTTTGGTACTGAAGTGTATCCATTTTACAATTTTTTTCCTTTTTAAACCGGTTCAAGTATATGAGATTCGGCGTGTATGAAGTGTCGTATTTTGGGTTAGTATATGAAATGTCGTTTTTTGCTTAGTATATGAAATGTCGCGTATATGAAGTGTCGCGTATATGAAATGTCGGCGCCCCGGCAGATGACATTTTGTCGAACGACATTTCGTCGAATAAGCAAAAATACGACATTTCGTTGAATAAGCAAAAATCCGACATTTCGTCGAGGCGACATTTCATCGAATGGAATTTCGTCGAATTTTTAAATTGATGTTTTCTATGGTAAAAGCATGCGCTGAAACACGAAACAGAGCTCGGATTTTGCAAATCTTGAACCCCGAACCCAAATTCGAACATTAGGTCGAACAAAAGGGTCCCTTCCCCTATAGTTTTTGCCAACTCCCCGGATTCGTGATCTACGCATTCTTTTACCCCCGAAAACATGCATTTAAAAACTTGACGAAATTCCGCCCTACGAAATGTCGTTTTTGGCTTCTTCGGCGAAATGACGAACCCCACTCTTGCCTCACGCCTAAATCGATTTGTCTCATCAAAAGCTGTCGATTGATACCAAATTTCAGGTCAAAAATATCCATTTTGGCCATGTTTAAGTGGTTCAAACTCGTTTCCTAAACTTTTGACTTCGTGCACCGCTCCTGAGACAGCGATTGGTATCTAATTTATGCCCTTTTGGAGTGGGGCGTTTACTCTAGTTTACCCAAATTGCGAATTGGGCTTGAAGTACAAAACTTTAAAAAAATTTACATTATCCGAGCCTTGTTTTAATGCTAACCAAATCTTTAATGGGGATCGATGTTTATTAACTGGTAACCAGATCGGCGAGGGGTTTTAGTTGGAGGGTTTTTAGTGCCTATTATATGTCCAATTTCACGTTTTTAGTCCCTAAAAATGCGGTCTCTATTAAAATTACAAATTAAGCATTTATCGTATTTCCCGTAACATATACACGTATTTTTGGCAATCTGTTTAAAACGCGTTTCCTTCTCTGTTATCCCTCGCCGCCTCCACAATTTCATAAATTTGTGCGCTTGAAGAGAGAATTGAACATGGAGAAGGCAGCAGAGAAATAGTGCAGTTTGTGGTGAGTGTAGTCGAGGCGATGGATTGATGATGATTTTCCTTACAATTCCATCCAATCAACGGGACTCGAGACGCACACATACGCATATAACGAAAGGGGCAATTTGCGGATAAAGACGGGGGTGGATGGGTGGTGTGCTGAGTTGTGATCGTCTCCCCCTCCCCCCCCCCCTCCATTCACCGCCGCCGGCGCCGCACTCGTCCCAATTTTTCTCCAATTCCAACTCACCATCTTTCTTTTCCTTCCTCCATTTATCCATTCTTGACCAACTATTTTTGTGGAGCTTTCGGTCAATTCTTATACTGCAGCTTTTCTCCCTCCAGCATGCATATCTTCTCATTCAACAATTCATTCATTCATTCACTGCTTGATATCCTTCTACCAAAAATTTCTGATCCGTCATTCGTTCTCCGTTAAATGAATTATTTTTTCTTAAACGTCAGCAATTCCGCTGGGCGTTGTTGGTATTATTACGACCGTTTTGATGTGTTGGATGGTTTATACTTTGGCTAAAGTCCTTTTTCTTTACCATTTTAAGCTAGTTTTATTCCAATCAAAGTTCAAAATGCTTTTTTCAGGGTCGAATATTTAAGAGAGTATTGCCACAACATGGCTAGAATCGTCTTGTTATGCGCCCTCGTTGGACTTTTCCTCCATATTTCTGTGGTGCGGTCGTCCGAACAATTGCCGAAAATTGAGGAAGAAGAAAATGTGCTTGTCCTGACAAAGGTCTACATTAAAACGGGGTTTTATGTTTTGGGTTTTAAAAGTAGAGACCGGGGAAGGAGGGCGAGGAGGATTTGTGGCGCTTTCGTTAATAAAACATTTCCAAATTTAGGACAACTTTGAGCACGTCATCAAAACGTACGAGTTTGTTTTGGTCGAATTCTATGCCCCGTGGTGCGGTCACTGCAAGGCGTTGGCGCCTGAATACGCCAAAGCGGCGACTCAGCTCAAAGAGGAGGAGGAGTCGTCCATAAAATTGGGCAAGGTGGACGCCACAGTCCATTCGGAATTGGCTTCCAACTTCGAAGTGCGGGGCTACCCGACGCTGAAACTCTTCAAAAACGGTTTATTTATATAACATATACAGCTTAACGGCTTGCTATTAGGGTATTTTAACTCCAGAGTTAAGTTTTGTGAAATGTACCAAAATTTCCGAGTTGTCTTCGCTGACTGCCCTCGTCCCCGAGCTGGTCGCCCTCCCACGCGTCCAACCTTACTAATCTAGTTATAAAACTAATTATCGGAATTCTAGGCTTTTTTTGGCTTGAAACTTGGTGTTTTAGGAAAGCCAACCGAATACGGAGGCGGACGAGACGCTGCCTCAATTGTGGCATGGCTTAAGAAGAAGGCCGGTCCGGTAGCTAAGGAGCTGAAGAACGCGGACGAACTGAAAGACTACAAAGATTCGGCGGAGGTTGTGGTCGTCGCCTATTTCAAGGTTAAATTTAGACGTTATCATTTTTCAAATTGCTTGCTCTAAATGCCAAGAAGTTTAAAAGCAAAGCGAATTCGTTTTTAAAAAAGCTTAGAGGGAAAGTATCAAAAACAAGGGCATTATGATGCGATATGTCTGTGGAATTTACATTACAAATAAAATTTGAGGACAAGGACAGTGCCGCGGCCAAAGCTTATCTGGAGGTTGCTGGAGCCATTGACGACGTTCCTTTCGGCATTGTGCATGATTCGGATGTTTCCAAAGAGGCGGAGCTGAAGAAGGACGACTCCATCGCTCTTTTCAAAAAGTTCGACGATGGCCGCACGGACTTTGATGGAAAAGCGACGGATGTGGACGAGATCAAGAAGTTCGTTCAGGCCAATCGTCTGCCTCTCGTCTCCGAGTTCAGCCAGGAGACCGCCTCAGTCATTTTCGGTGGTGAAATCAAATCGCACAATTTGTAAGTCGTGAGATGGGGTAACAATTATAATTTATGATATTTGATCAGCAAATCATTTTTACTAATAATCACCTTTCATATTGACTTTTAAATTAATTATATTATCCCGTTCATTATTCAGGTTGTTCGTGTCCAAAGAGTCTAGCGAGTTTGAGAAGCTGGAGAGCGAATTCCGCGCTGCTGCCAAGGAGTTTAAGGGCAAGGTATTGTTTTAGAAGTTTTTGTTTTCTGCTTTGAATGTTCATCGTGTGTTATTCTTCAGGTATTGTTCGTCTTCATCAATACTGACGTGGAGGACAATGCGCGCATTATGGAATTCTTTGGTCTCAGGAAGGAAGATCTTCCTGCGGTGCGTCTGATTTCACTGGAAGAGGACATGACCAAGTACAAGCCGGAGTGGAACGACATTACTACCGAAAATATTGTCAAATTCACCGCCTCCTATGTGGACGGGAAGCTGAAGCCGCATCTGATGAGCGAGGAGGTGCCGGACGACTGGGAAAAGCAGTTGGTGAAGGTGTTGGTCGGCAAGAACTTCGAGCAGGTCGCTCGGGACGAAACCAAGAACGTGCTGGTCGAGTTCTACGCGCCGTGGTGCGGGCACTGCAAACAGTTGGCGCCCATCTGGGACAAGCTGGGCGAGAAGGTCATTCACAACAATAGTATTGTTGTAGCCGGAAAGCTTAAAAGATTCTTTGGGGAACCGCGAAAAGTCTCTTTTTGTTCGTTTATAGACACATTTTTATAATTTAAATTTGGAACCAATATTTATTGTTTCAGTACAAGGACCACGAGAATATTGTCATTGCGAAGATGGATTCCACCGCGAACGAAATTGAAGACGTAAAAATTCAATCGTTCCCGACCATCAAATACTTCCCGGCCAACTCCAAAAAGGTTATACAAGTGAACCAGAGACAACCAACACAAAACAAACTTAATAATTCAGGTCATCGACTACACCGGGGAACGCACTTTGGAAGGTTTCAGGTAACAACAAACCATTGGGGTCCCCAAAAAGTGAATTTCCAAAAAATTTGCAGCAAATTCCTCGACTCGGGCGGCAAAGAGGGCGCAGGTCCATCGGAGGAGGAGAAGGCGGCCAAGGAGGGCGAGGAGGAGGGTGAAGACGAGGGACACACCGAACTGTGAGAAGACGACGTGGGAAGAGTGCGCCAAAAGCGATGAGTGAATGCCCTTTAAGGAGGGGGGAGGGTTTGATTGATGTACTTGCTATTGCGATACACCCACAGCAGATGGGGACAAAGTCCCAAAAACTTTCGGGCAGACCCTCACAACAAAAACGTTTTTTCTCCTCACTTTCCTTTTGCTGTGTTTGTTTGACATTGTTGCGTTTTTATTTCCTCCCCTACGGCGATGGACACTTTTTCTTGTTTTTTTTTGTGTTTCTGACCTGGGTTTTTCAGCAAAAATCTGTTGTTTTCCTTATTCCCGCAAAATCCCTGAATTGACCTTACCAAACATGTATTTCGTTATTTCCACTGGACATTGACAATATTAACTTATTAAAGTATTTCCGTATTTAGAGATTGCGGGAAGTTGCTGTTGTCTAAGCCTCAAAACTTGGTGATGTGAACTCCGAATATCCATTAAAAAAGATGGATCATAGTCAAAATCACACACAAACACTTTTAATAAGTGAAAACGCTGGTTTTTTAGTCAATTCGGCAATACTCTAGTTTGTACCCCCCCCCCTTTTTTGAAAAAATATTTGTTTTGTCTCAAGTTGAGAAAATGATGTTTCTAGGGGTATTCCGGGGCGTAGAATACGAATCTGACCTCCATTTCGAACCACGGACCCGAATTCGAACAATTTTTTAAAAATTCAAAATTTTTCACAAATTAATTTTGGCCTCAAAATCATCCAAAGACGTTCGAATTCGAGTCCGGGATTCGAAATGGAGGTCAGATTCGTTGTCAGACATTATATCCCCGCCATTGAATTTTGCTACAATCCCCAGCTTACTCTAACCAAAAGTTGGTGAACTATTTTTTGAGACATCGATTTTCTTTGGTGATTTTTCAAAACAATTTTTTCAACGGTGTGTTTAAAAAAGTTTTTGCTTTAAGCCTAAACGTTTTGCTTTTGGGTAGACAATTTAATTGCCAAGCTTTGTGAAAAAAAATTAGGCAAATCGGTGTTTTTAATAAAAATTCTTGTTTTCGATGTGCTGCTAGGCACTCGATTTCCTAACTTCTTTACAATGACAGAACGCCAAAGATGTTTTATTTCCAATGATTCGTTCAAACATTATGTCGCTTTTTTCATAAATAATCGGTTAATGAACGGCTGTGCTGACTAGTGCTGCACGAGAGTCTCGGTCTCAAGTCTCGACTCGAGAAAAGTCTCGGGTTTTTTGGGTCTTGGTCTCGAGTCTCGGGTACTTGGTCTCGAAAATCGAGACTTTTTTACACCCCTAAAGATGGCATTTTTGGTGAGAATTTGTTTAGAATTTTGAGCTTAAAAGATTTGAAAAACATAATGACAAATCAAATTTAGAAATCCTTGATTCAATATCTTTTGCACAGCTTTTTAAATCATTGTTCAAATGACTCAGTGGTTAAATTCTGTGTTGTATCATAATTGTCGGAGTTCTACTCCACCGAGTAAAAATTCAAAATTTTGGTTGAATTTTTTAAGACGATTTTTATAATTTGAAAATTTTTGGAGCTTAAATAAAACATTTTCAATGAATTGCAAAAAAAAATTTCAAAAAAGTCTCGAGTCTCGACTCGAGAAAAGTCTCGGGTTTTTTGGGTCTCGGTCTCGGTATCGAGTCTCGGGGTCAAGCTCGGTATCGAGTCTCGGAAAATTTTAGTCTCGTGCAGCACTAGTGCTGACCACTCTTAATTAAAATTCAAAGCAATATCATTTAGTGGGTTTTTTGACTTGCTGAATTCTGTTTTTGGATATGCTATTTTCTAAAAATCATTTTTTATTTCCATTTTGCTGAAATGCATCATCCGGATGCGGCGGCGGCGGCGTCTCTGCTCCAAAATCGTTAGAAGCTGCCTTAAATCATTTGTGGGAGGGACTCTGTAGAGCCATATTTAAAGTTGTTACATTTTTGCGGTTTTTGACGAAGAAAAATGTTGTCAAACCGAGGGAAACAATTGCTAAAATGGTGCCAAGCGAAGTCAGAACGATTCCACCAATGCGCGAAGTGCGCAACACCGTCAAAGGAAGGAGCAGCTGCTGTTTGGTGTCCGAGTCGACAATGGCACTTTGGTCCATCCAGATCATTGGCATAATGAAATTGCGCATATTCCGAGTCATCCTGAGAGAACAAACAACTCATTGAGTAGAAGTTGAATCTTATTTTCGTCTTTTTGTTCATTGCACCATAAATGATTCTGTCTTTGGGTCCGGATGCCAAACATGGCATTTGCCAAGTTTGGTGTTTTGGACTCGTCTTTCCCATTCCGATCTCTGATCAGACTATTCGGGTAATGTTGCCACCTGAGATTGCCCCTGAGCATTCCGAGGCTCAGTTGAAAGCGTTGTTGGATCCGTACGGCGGCACCCGTCAGTGGTTCAATGTCGAAGAAGCCCATGGCGTCATCTTCAGCCGGTTGGACTTCGAACCCGTCGAGGGACTGACGAACTTCGTCGGCGGCACCGCGGAAGTGGGCAGCGGAAAGAAATATTCGGGGCTGACCGGGGAGACAAGTGGACATGTCCAAAACACCGGAGGGGGAACAGCCGACGGAAACGGGAAAATAATTCCAATAAATTTGATTATGCAAATTTAATTAAGCAATTAATTGCCTTCCTGAACACTGCTGTTGCGGAAATATTCGGCAGAGTTCGGGTTGCAGAAGCCCTGGGCGCGCTGATTTTCGGAGGACAAAAGGGAAATCGGAAGAACAAAACGGCGGACGGGCAAATCGGAGAAAGTCAGCGAATGGGCAAATTCCAAATCGAATGAACTGATTTTGTGAGAGTGAAGAAATCAGCGTAAACTTTGTTTTTGAATTTACCGGCACAGCGAACCGGAGAATCTTAAATTTTAAATAAAAAATATGCCGCCGACCTTTTTATGATCGTTGGTCAGACAATGCAAAGATTAAATTACATTTGCAATTTCTGCACGTCCCTTAGGTCGGATGGGAACAATTGGCCGTCAGTCCCTCTGATCAGTCTCGCCCGATCACCAAACCAGTGCGTGTCGTTCAGTTTAGGCCCCATTCCGTCCCAGGAGTACACACGACCGACCCGGTCCGCGTCCTCCTTGCCCGTGTCGACCTCAAACAGTCCGTCGTCCGTTTCGTTTTGCTTAAACATTAAAATATATCAAAAATAAAAGAATATTTAATAAGAACAATAAAATTCACCCCGTAAAATAAGCCAATGCGATCCGGCACATTGTGCCGTTCGCAAATGCCTTTCGTTAACGGATTCGCACAAATTTGACCGATCAGTTTGTCCTCGTAGCCTTTAAAAAGCAATTCGTCCACACTGATAGTTACAAAAACCTGCAAAATTTTATTTTTTAAATGTAATCAAAGAGTCCAACATTTTCCATGCTCCTCAAAAAGGGGTCAATGAACGGACTCAGGCCGGGGTTTTGTTCAAAAACATCAACAATTTTCTGCAAAATGTTGAAATAAAAACAAAAAACGGATACAAAACCTGAAAAAGGATGTTCGGGACGGTCACCGAACTGGACAATTCGCACTCGGAACAAGACAAATTGCGGTTAAAGAAAAAGGTCTTCACATTCCGGTAGAAAAGACGCGAGTCATTGTGGGCAAAAGTGACATTTTCCTTGTGGAGGCGAATGCTCAAAACACAAATAAATAATAATTGTTGGGGACAGCAACTCCCAGCAACTGAACCCACTCGTAAGTGAACGGGCCCAACTCCGTTACGTTCGCCTTCTCTCCGTCGTTCACAACGCCGGAAGGGTTTTGCACAGAAATGACCCAAATTTGCATCCTTTTAAAGGTTAAGTGAAAGTTCGAGTTATACAATAACCGATGGTTAGGGGATACGGTAGCCAAGAGATTTGCGGGACACTAATTTGGCTTCCACCCGACACTCAAACCCGCGGGGGTCAGAGGTAACCGCCGGTCGAGGGCAAACCCACACAAAACGCTAAACAATTAGAAAAGTGAAAAGGCCCGCCCGAATTTAAAAACTGATCGAGCTGCTTCAAAGCCGAAATGCGGTCAACCGACGCCCTCCCGGCTTTAGCCCTTTATTTCATCTCGGCACTTTTGTCCATTCAGTGCCGGGATAAAGCATAATTTGGTTGGCACTGACTTTATGTCGTAGCGGGGATTTCTGTACCGCTCCAACGCCAAATTATCACTTCCGTTTTGGTCTCGGCCAACAAAATCATTCTGTGCAATTGGACAAAACAACAGTTTATTCATTTTGTCACTTTCTCTATTATTCCAACTTCTCTGATCGCATTTCCAATAAATTTCGGCACAAATAAAAGGGCGCCAATGCCAAGAAATAGGAAAATTATGCCGACAACCGCCAAAGCACCGACAGAACAGCACTTAACACAGCAACAAAAGCCCATTGGACTAAATTTAAAAATTTTAGCCCATTTCATTTAAAGAAAAAAAATAATGCAAAAAATGAAAAGAACAAAAATCAATTGCGAAATAATTATTTTAAATGATGGGAATGTTTTTGATAATAAATAATGGGGGATTATTTGACGAGGACACAAAGACACAAATTGCAATTCTCCCCCCCCCCCCCCCGAAAGATTGGAAGGAGAAAGCAAAGAAAACGAACAAAATGTGCACAAAATAATTCATCGAAAAAGTTTATCTGCCGACTCCTTTCTGATCTGATCAGAGTAAGTAACACAACGAACCGATTAAAATTAAATACACAAAACGATAAAAAGAATTTTAAAAACGACGAACGACCAAATGATGCAGAAGATGATGAGTATATATAAACTGGAACAAATAAACAAAGCAAAACAACAAATATTAAATATTATTACTCCTTTTCGTCGTATCGTATTATTAGTGTTACAGTTCCACAGCATCTCCTCGGTTACGGTAGCATTTCACAGCGCCCCCTCTGCTGCGGTAATTGATCAGGGCACTGTTTGGACGGCATTCGCGCTCCAATTGAAAGCCCTGACGAGTGCCAATGTCCGATTCGGAATTTCCACCGCCGTTGGCGCCGCGTGTCTCTTCAACCTGTCGGTGTCCGCTTCCATCTGACGAATTAACGAAAATTACGGCCCGGTGTCTCTTTGGTGTACACGGACAGTTCGCAGTAAAGTCTGGAAAATCCCAAAATCCCTGGGATTTCCAAAAAAATTAAAAATTATCCCCGGAACGAAAATCCGTAAGAAGTCCCGGCCCAGTCGGGCTCCAATGTTAATGAGATTAATTCAAATCAGAAAAAGGTCTCAGAATTCTATTTTCGAGAAATTTTATTCTGTCGAACTGTCTCATATTTTATGAAAAATGAATAAATTAAAAACTGCACGAAAAAAAATTTAAATGTCCGATCCCTTTAAAAAGAAGTTAAATCAGCACTAATTGCTATAATGTGCCAATTTAATAGTAGTTTTTGTGCAGCCGCCCACCTTGACCAAAGTCCGTCGATCCATTCACTCCATGGTCACCACCACCAGCACCAGCACCGGCACTTCCACGTCTTCGATAGTTTGTCCATCTTCCGTTTCGAACTCCCCGGTGACCTCGTTTCCCCTTAACCGGTGCGTGTCGTTCTCCGTTTCCTTCAACCGGCGGTTCCTGTTGAAATTCATTGCGTCTGATTGGTCCCCGTCGTCGTCCATCTCCGTTTTGTGCGCGCGTTGCGCCACCACCGCGAATTGGTCTCTCGTGAATCGTTTCGAGTCGTCCGCCCGTCCCATTTCCGTGCCGTCTGTGGCCGAACTTTGGTCCATATCGAACGCCACGGCCAAAGGCCGCTGACCAGTCGTGATTATTCTTCACGTCGTCATGATTTGTATCTTAAATTGTCCTTTTGTTGTTGAAACTTTTATTATGCAGTGCCATGACCAACTTGTCAAACATGCGCATCCAGCAGCACACACAACGGCACAATAAACACAGGTCCGCTTTGCGCCCGGCACTTTGAAGTCGAAAGTGTTGTGAAGCTGCACAAAGTGAATGCCATCGTTTCCTACTCGTCCAACCTCCAACAGACTCGGGTGAATCATCCGTTCCGTTGCACTCCTAAAAAGTCCTTTCTTTTTATTTGATAAGTTTCATTTAAAATACTTGATGTATTCGTTCATAACGCAACCCGATGATGATAGAGAAGACGATGAGGGAAGTGCTGATGAGGAAGTTTCGGAGTTTCGAAGAGACAAAGTATTTTTGTTAGACATTTAGTTAAACGGGCTAAAATCAACTTTTGAAACATATGGCCATTTTTGCTTCCTAAACGCAAAAATGGTGTTATTTATTCACCAACAAGAGCACAAAGTCTAATTTGTAAGGGTAATAGTATGACTGGTGCCCCATATTTTTTGAAAAAATAAAATGATTTTTTCAAAGTTGATAAAAAGGTATTTCTAGGGGCTTTAAGGGGCGTGGAATCTGAATCTGAGCTCCGTTTCGACCAATTCCGAACTCATTTAGCCTCAAAATCATTCAAAGGCATGAATTTGTCACTATTTGCATTTTCGTTGTAATTTTGTGCTTTTTGAATGATTTTGAGGCCAAATTTGATTTGGGAAATTTTGTTTTATTTTTCGAAATTGTTCGAATTCGGGTCCGGGGTTTGAAATTGGTCGAAATGGAGCTCAGATTCAGATTCTACAATACCCCTAGAAACATCTTTTTACCGACTTCTCTCAAGCCTATTTTGGGTATTTGAAGATTTTTGGAGCTTATTTTGGCATTTTTAGCGACTTTTTTGAATTTTTGTGCCTATTTTGAGCTTTTTTCAAAAAATTTCGGTACTTTTCGGTTTTAGGCCTACACCTCAAAATTTAAAAAAATGTCAACAAACATGGTGTTTTAAAGGGTGCTGATCAGTGATCATCCGACAACATCTAAGACTTTAAAAATCTATTTTTTTTGCCAGAATCTTTCATAGAATTTCGTGCTTTTTTAGGCGCCTTTTGCACTTTTCTTGCCTAAAAATAACAGCCCTACTGATTGATAATTTTCACATGTAAAAAAACGGTTTTTTAAGCCATTATTGTTATTTTTACACTTTTTTTTCGAGCCTATTTTCAATTCGATCTAATTTGCGAATAGGTAACTATTTTGCGATTTGTTGGAGGAAAATTTCAAATTGTGTAAGTCGCCAGCAGCAAAAATTTACTTCCGTTGCTCGATGATGCCATCATTAGGGGTGTAAATTTAGTCCCTTTGGGACAAAAAACCGGGGCCTGAGCTACTCTGGTTTTAGGTGTAATCGTGTCGATGAGCTCGAATCTGGTCTCCATTTTAGAACCCGAACTCACTTCGGCACCTCATAATTTTTCGTAGAATGGCGAGCGTCACGTCCACTGCAATCGACTTGAGACCAAGACTTTTTAAATATGATAATTAGGCAATCCTCGGGAATTGCGGTCCCGACAAATTTTTTTTTTAAAAGTCAAATAATGTAAGTTTTCTAGGGTGAAAAAATGCGTAGAACACGAATCCAAGCTCGGATTTTGCGAATGTCGAACCCCGAACCCGGAAATTTAGGGGGCCTTACATTCTTGAAGTTGTTGCTTTCCTTACCAACTCAGGCACAAAAAGGGGGTGGTGAGTGGCCCGTTCATTCAGGAAGTTCCAAAAAACTAGCCTGATAAAGATAGCACTTAACAAAAAAAGCAAAAGGTAACAGAGAAAATTATTTCATTAAATTAAAGGCGCAGCTCTGATGCTTTGAGTATCAGCACAACACAATAACACTTAGCACATTAGGCACAATAATAAAATCGAATAAATTAGGCGTTAGGCCCTGTCACAAGAAAACAAAACTCGTTAAAACATTGGCGTACATCACATTGGTGACGACGGATCGATCGGCACGCCTTTCAATTGATTTGCGACAACAGATGTGCTCGACGTTCAGTGTTTTGGAACAGTGCACGCACCAAATGCTTCACCTGTGCCGGCTTCAGCCAAAGTGCCAATGGCCCAGTGCCCTCACACCACTGGTGGCCAATTTCCTAAGGAAAAAATGAAGTGTTGTAAATCGCTATGAAATAATACATTAAAAATAAATAAACCAATTTTGGCAAAGGTCCGGTGATGCCACTGAACGCCACCGGGCAATATACGTGTTTTGTAAAAAAAAATCCACAAAAATATTTTGAATTTTTGTAGGAGGGGGGAGCTGCAGTCCCCGTAGTCTCCCCCCCCCCTGGGTGTGCCCTGGTGGATCAAGCATAGGGCGTAGCCACAAAAGTGAGGAAAAATCGTCGTTTCTGACAAAATTCGGAAATTTCAAAAAAAAAAAAAGAAGCAAAATTTAATCGTATTTCTGATTTGTTAATAAGTCAATTACTCGAAAAAATGTGTGCTACTCTTCTAATTATCCCATTTACTTACAGCCAGATTGGCTTTCAAACAAAAGATGATTTGCTGCAGTTTGTGGTAGGGCTCTTCGCATACGCGCTGAATCGTCGGCTGTTCGTCGATCTAAACTTTTTTATTAACAAATTTCAGGAATTAAAACTAAAATATTTGGGTATCGAAAGACTGCGTGATTACTGTAAGATCAGCAGACCTCCATAAGTTGCTCGCAGCGACCAGAAAGCGTCGTCAGCAGATCGGCCGAAGTCTCAGCATCGCTGGAGGCGATGTCCTCCTTGGCGAGAATTATGTCCACCATTGTGGCCAAAAGATGCGACACCAGTTCACCAACACAGTGAGTTAGCACGAAGCTGGACAGAACCTGACAAAAGTAATTTAAAAATCATTTTGTTAAGAATTGAACGATTCAAGCCCAAGAGCAACGGGAAACGAAAAACTCCAAATTTTTACAGTAACCATTATTCATCCAATTACACATTTGAAATGCCATTTTGCACACCTCTCGCCAAACGGAAGCCGTCTGTTCCAGTTGCATCACACACCCGTTGAGCACCTTCACACAGCGTTTGTGTGCTTTGTCGTCACGCAACCCAACAAAAACTAAAAATCAAAAATACTTAAAAACCACAAACTGAAATGAGCCCACACAAATCTTTTGCAGACCAAACCGATTGTCGTCCCGGGATTCGGAATTTATCGGGCCCAAAACCCGTAAAATTCCCGGGGGGGGGGGTGGTTAGCCTAACCGGACTGGACAACAAAATACAATACGTTCACTTACGGTCGCCCTCTCCGATTGTCGCTGAAAGTTGACGACGCGCCTGCACAATGTGCTGTTCCAATGTCGTGGCGGCCAACGTTCTAAGTTGGGTGAACATATCGGTGAAGGCACAGTCCTGGCCCGTGATCTTAAAAGAAAATGAACATAAGGCATAATCGGTGGACAACCTTCGACACTTGCAAAATGTTTTGCAAAACGTCCGAAGACAGCGTGGTCAGCCGGTGCAGAATGTAGTGGCAGTTGTTGAAGAAAACGGCTTAATTTTAAACCATAACCAGACAACGACACCATTTATGTCCTTTTTCAAAACAACTGTATCCTTTAATATTATAGACGCACGCCTTGACTAATAATTAATTAAAAGTGAAAAAATCACCAAAAATCAGTCAAGAAAAGCAATTCCATAACAAAACTTTTAACAATTCCAACTCCCATGGTCTTTTTGCCATACCCGCCATGTGTGGAACGGACGAAAGTGTCAATCGGTGGTACTCGGGCGCAGTGTTAACAAACATTTCGAGAATGTTGCGCGCAGTTGTAACTAGCCGACTCGCCTCCATCTCCGAGTCTGTCTCTGCAGCTGTGCGTAACACATCGTGCAGAACATTGACCAACTTGAAGGTGGACTTACTGCAAAAGCGACATTTTAAATCACCGTTGCCCAAATAATGCACCTGATTTGGCAACGCTGAAATTGGAATATTTTGGTGTAGTATTTGTCCCATTTGGTGCTCATCGGTAAATTCGCGTCCTCATCGTCCACTTTGATTCGCAATTTCTCTTCCATTTTGTGCATAATGTCAGTCGACTTTTCCTCTTTGGTATCCAGTGCTGAACCAACCTAAAATTGTTTTAACTAAAAGCGGCATTCAATTTTCGGCGCTTTCCCCCCCCCCTTCAACAAAAATTGGAAGCAAACCCAAAAAAGTTTAAAAGTACCGCAACAAGTTCAATGTACGGCTGCTTAATGAGCTCCCTGGCCGTTGTGATGAAATGATGGCATCGGCGGTCCACAGAAATGCGTTCGAAACTATCGAAGAAATTGCCGAAAAGATGGTCGACGGGCCGCGCAAAAAAGCCCTTATCCTGCAATTCATTTTAAACGATAGAATTCCTTGTAAATGCTGGACGACCTGCATAAATTCCAAAAATCCCTGTGACAATTTTGTCAGCTGCTCGTACACATGAGAAGCCTCGTGCTTTTCGAATGGAATTGCGGGACCAAGGCAACCCTTTTCAAGAGCTCCAATCAGCTGACCGGAGATGGACTCGCCGAACAGATCGACTAGTGAACGATTGTCCGCCCGAATGCCCTTGAGTGCCGTGTACAGCGAGCCAAAAAATTGGGAAAGGGCACTAAATAAAAATAACATTTTATTGAGTCGCTTTGCGCTGAAATAAATATCAGAAAAAATCCCGAAACCGGTTTTGTCAAAATGCAAACAACGAGTTTCACCGGTTTGACGTGGAGTATTGCCACAATATAGTAATTCAAACGACCTAAACACCGCAGCAGGATCAGGCTTTTTGCTCATCTCCACATCCTTGACGATGCCTATTCGCACTGAACGCTCCGCAAATTTGTTCGTTTGCACTTTGAGCAATTGGCAACCCTCGCTGTCGTCCTGCTGAAGTTGCGAAGAATCGGGCACCGCCACACCGTAAATTAACTTCAGACAAAAATGCTCCCACACAATGTCCACCATTTCCTCCACACGCTCGTCGAGCAGTCCGAGCTGACACATTGCAGAGAAGCACTTCACATGAAAAAAAAGTGCCTAATTTGTAAGGGATGTGATTCTTCAGAATTCCTCGCACTCCACAAAAAACACTAATATTTAAATACAGATTTCAAGGTGTTCGGTCATTTTTATCTTAATTTTGTATAAGGTTCAGTAAGCAAGTCGCAAAAAAAATAAATGGTCCCACATCAGACGCTATTTTGATGCTGGGACAAGTGATGTTCATCAAATACAATGGAGGAGACACGCGGTCGTCTTCGTTAAACCGGACGAATGACGCGTAAAACTCGGACAGCTGCTGGCTCAGTTCGCCTTTCCGCGTTTGAATCTCCGTGAACAGTAGGGGCAAAATGCGTTCATTGATCGACTCCAAATAGTTTGAACTTTCCTAAACACAAAGAACAAATCAAAAACATAACATAGAGCCTCAAGATTTGCAACACAACGCTTCGACTTTTCTTTTTAATGATTGTAAGTTGTCCATACCGACTCTAAAGTTACGCAAAGTTCTTCCAATCGCAGAATGATCCGCGTGTTTGCGAGCGGGTCAAATTCCATCTTGCTGTCGGCCGGCATTAGCCACAGCGCGTTCAGGCAGCGCTCCATCTCATTAAGGATATCTAAGCGATCCACAAAATCTTGCACCACTTCCAGCTCTTTGTGCGGCGCACCATCCTTAATGAACAGCGTTAAAACATCGTACTGATTGTGCCCTTAAAACGGATATGAGTTTTTGTTTAAAGTCGAATGATTTTCCGAGTCTCCCCCAAGTCATCACCACAACCAAAATATTTTATTTCTTTTAAGGCTGTGGTGCTGAGATGGGTTGACCCCAATTTTTTTCTCAAGCCAAAGCTCAGATTTTTATCAAAAAAAGGGAGTGAGAACCTTCAATTTGACAATTTCCTTCTCCGCATTTGCCAATTTGACTTCCAACTTCAGCACACTTTCCTTCCCATTTTGCAGTGCCAATTGAATCTTCTCCTGGCAGTCCGCGAGACAGATGTAACTGGGCACAAAGTCCCGATATTTGAGCTCCAAGTTCTTGGCTATTTCGTTGATTGCTGAAAAGTGGGGGTAGTAATTATAGTCAAGTTTATTTTCGACTTTTGTAGAAAAAGAATTAAAACACATTTTTAGGGGATTTCCGGGGTCATAAACCTGAAGATGACCTCTTTCGAATCCCGAATTGTAACAAAATCTCGAAAAGTCAATTCCGAAAAGTTCAAAATTAGTTTGAGATGGCTAATATCTTCTAGGCATCAAAATTAGGATTCCACGACTCCAAAAGCCCCCTAAAAGGCTTTTTAATTTTTCGCGGCGAAATTTAAACCAAAAAATAAACATTTGGAAATCTCTTGCTCCAAATCAGCGATTTCTGTGTCCATTTCCATTAATTATGTATAGCACCTAAAAAAAAATAATCATTTATACACCACATTTTGTCATTTCCCAACTGCGAATTAAAAATGACTCGTGTCCTGCAAACGCAGTCATAAGCACAGCTCAGGCTTGCTTAGGCCTAAGCCTAAGCTCAGGATCGATTAGGCCTAATAAGGAAAACCAGCCATTTTTGAACGATTTTGATGCCAAAATTGATTTTGAAATTTCGAAAAAATGTTCGAATTCCCCGGTTAGAAAATGGGGTACTAGCGCAGTTTGTACTAGTGTTAGGCACGGTACGATATTACCGCGGTATTTTTCGGTATTACCGATTCGGTATACCGACCGAAGAATTTTGGGATTTTTTCGGTATCGGTATTTTACCGTAATACCGATACCGAATACCGACCGAAGAAATTTATGATTTCGGTATTTTTTCGGTATCGGTATTTTACCGAAATACCAAAAACCCCATTTGCCTAACACTAGTTTGTACCCTCCTCCTTTTTCAAAAAAAATAAAATATCTTTCTAAGTCCACAAAAAGACTTTTTCCAGGGTTATTCGAGGGCGTAGATTCTGAATCTGACATTTATTTCGACCACCGCAATCAAAAATCTTGGTAAGAATAATGACAGTTTATTCAAATTAGCTGACATTTTGCCAAATTTTAGTAAAAGACTCGATGCCCGCGGGCAGGTGATGAAAAAGTCCGATTTTTGGACTTTTTGCATTTATAACTTTTTAATAGTGCTTATCGAACCGGCTCGATGTTACTGAAATATATCTTCTAATAAGTTTATGAAGATTGGTCAGTCTTGAAAAAAGTTATGAGCTGGTAAACGTTCCTGAGACGCAAGTGGGCCGCTTCGATGCCCGTATCACAAATTTCACAAGCGAAGTGCCCTAATGGGATTTTTGGGCAAGGATGGTCTGGTGTAGCGGTGTAGCCGGGAGGGTTGAGGGTGGGGGTTGTTCAATGATTTGGAAACAGCACACTTTCATAGTCACATTTTCACAACAAGAAGACTAACATCTGAAAATAGATTCTAAAACAAATTGTATAAAATTGACATATTGCATCGAAAATCCCATAATCAAATGTGACTTTTCTTCTTTCCAATTACATGTTCTTCGATCAGTCTAACCACCTCGACTGCGCAACCCCAACTCAACAAAATACCATTTGAGTTATGCCCATAATTGTGGATGACCTAAACGCCGTTCATCCGAAACAAATTTAAATTGGAAAAATTCAATTCACATGGACTCTTTTTTCTCCATTGCCGTCGGATTTGGAGCGCAAATGATGTTCAAGGCGTACACCGCCATGCCTATTAGGCCTCAATCCACACCACGAGGACACAATTTTGGCGTCCTGTGAATGAGTGAGTGAAGATTTGTAAACAACAACAACAACAACAAAAACCTTAAAGTTCGGTTGCAAGTCAATGAAGCGTGTCCAAATTGTTTGCTGGTCCCGAGCAGTCACTTCCAGGCTCCAGCAATTGTCCTCCCGAATGGTGCCAATGAGAAGATGGCCATTGGACACTCTGACGAAATATTGTCTAAGAAAGGCGAATTTTCCTTTTTAAATTACAACGGAATGCAAAAGACATTTCTGCCCCAATAAGTGAAGTGGGCATGGCCAGGAGCTTCGACCTAAACAATTTGACAGAATTTGCCAATCCAAAAAGGAACCAACGAAAAGGAAATTAACGGCACATAAAATTTGGAATTTTTTGTTGTTTTTTATATATTTAAAAGAAGTTCTACTCCAAAAAGGTCGGAATTTTGAAAAAGCTGAGCACGGTTACCCGGATTTTTCAAGCTCAAACAGACCCGGACCGGGCTGGACTAGAGCATTATAAAACCGGACAAGTTCTAATATTGTGATTTCAATCAAAAACAAAAAATGTGCTTACTTCTAGCCCAACCCCTCTATTTGGGTAAACGGAAGTGCCATCGTCGCCGGCCAATCGCCCGCCGTCTAATCCGGCACAGTTCAGCACCAAAGAAAATTGGCCTGAGTCAACCAGCTTCAATCGGTGATTAGAGTAAAGGAAAACTTTAGAGAAAATGTGCCATTTGGTCGCCACCTCCTGCAAAGAATCGACCCGTTGACGACGAAATTGCAACAGTCCCGGCGCACTTTCGGCAACCAATTGGGCACGAAGCCACGGCACGTACAGTCGGCCCTCGGCCGCGTAAGTGCTGTAATGGACGCCGTGACTGGGAAAAACAAAACTTTGGTTAATGCCAAAATATTTCATTTATGTTGCGCCCGCCCCCCCCCCCCCCCTCTTATTTGGAAAGAAAATTAGGCCACCTGTTTGGTTTCACAAAAAGTGCGTGTAATTCGCGATTGGTGAGCCATTTCCAGTTGTACACAATGCCGGCCATAGCTCGTTCCTGTGGCAGTTTAATTAAATGAAAGTGATATTGAAAGAAAATCACCTGACTTTCCAACCACGATTTGTCATCCGATTGGCAATATCCAGAAATTAGGTGAACTACAAAAGGGTAAGGCTTATGCAAATGTAAATTATCAGCAATTCGAATGCAGTTTTAGAGCCCCTTCTCCCCCCCCCAGCCAGCTTAGATGAGTAAATAGAGGCCCCAGAAGGGGGGGGGGCCTTCCGTAGTTCAACAATTCACCTCCGGTTTTGTGAGCCGACTGATGCTTCTCGAGTTGAGCCCAAAATGCGAATGATTCGACGGCCCATCGGCTCGCCTCGGGCAAATCAATTCGAAAAATGCCCGCCGGCCCGTAACTGGTGGTTTCCGCAAAGTTTCGGTCCGAGAAAACAGTTATCTAAAAAACGGATTGTTTGAGAAAGTCAATCGCCTCGGACTTACATTGGAATTAAAAAATGCACGTCGAATGGCCAAGGCGGCGCTTGTCCCGATGACTCCCTCGCCCACCACAGCGATATTCATTGGCGTTAATCAACCAATTCCGAACCAATAGGTCCAATATTTACGAAAGTGAAAGGCGAAATGTCCGGACACCTCAGCTCGACAAATTTGCACAAAAAATTGAAATTTTACACGTTTCAAGCTAATATATTTTTTGAGAAAAGACGCATCGGTTAGCTTTCGCTTGAGAAAGGTTCAACAAACTTAGAACTTGTGAATAATATCGATTTGTTGATATGCTTTTCTAATTACCTACGCCATTGGATCAAGCTGTATATAGAAAAGCAAAACTCCCAAAGGCTGGTAAGCAAACATTTTGCATGCGCGCGACTGCTGGAGAAGGGAGGGGGGGGGGGGGGGGGGGGGGGGGGGGGGGAGGGAGGGGGAGAGGGAGGGGAAAGGGAGGGGGAAGGGAGGGGAAAGGGAGGGGAAAGGGAGGGAGGGAGGGGGGGGGGGGAGGGAGGGGGAGAGGGAGGGGAAAGGGAGGGGAGGGGGGGGAGGGAGGTGGAGGGAGGGGAAAGGGAGGGAGGGGGGGGGGGGGAGCGAGGACGGGCAGAGTGTGTGGTCGACGACGTCGGCGTCCGTTCCCGCCGTTTGCTCCCTCCCTCGGCTGGTTGGTTGGTTATCGGCTGTCAATTTCACTGCGTTTGTTGCTGCTGTTGGTTTGGCTGTCTGTCCTCCTTTTCAGCAGTTATAGCAGCCGTGAGAATCCCCCCCCCCGGGGGGAAGCAAAATTCTTCCTCTTTCTATCCATTCCTCCCAATTGCCATTTTTCTCCCTTGAATCCTTGGATAATAAAACTAAATTAACTTTTGCGATAAAAGGTGAATGCTGGGAAATAGCCAATCTGACAAGAATTTGACGACGGAAGCGGTGGAAAGAATTTGTTAATTGGAGGGACACCAAATTCAAGAGAGGCAGACAATAGCGTGATGAGTTGTGATTGACAACGACTTGATTACCAATCAATCAATCAATCAATCAATCAATCAATCGGATTACTCATTGACCGCGGAAAAATGCAACAACACCCTCAGCAGATGAATTCGTTGGTAAGCAAGCACAAAGGTACATATGTGCCTAATCAACAAGGGGTGTGATCCCTTTCCCTAATCCTTTTATGAATATTAAATTGGATTTATCACTTAGGCCTCCGTCCTTATTTTGTCCTTATTTTTCGAATTTTGTGAAATCGTTAGGCGCTTTTTCTTAATGAAAATTGGCGCCGTCCCGTCGAAATTTTTAAACTTTTTTGTTAAGAAAATTGCTCAAAAATTTCGAATTTTTGCCGATTTGCGAATTTTTAAAAATGCATTTTTTTTTGAGAACTTCTGGGCCCGGAGGAGGGGTCGGCGGTGCCGGTAGGCGCGGCCGAGAAAATTTTGAATTTTTGGCTCAATTCGTTAAGAGATTTGCAACCAAAATTTTTTAAATACTGTAATTTTTAAAGTTTTTCAAATCTTAATTGATGCAGGAAATCAAAAAACCACCAGAATAGTGCACATTTTAGGGGGGGGGGGACTTTGGCGGCGCATCCGGTCCGAAGGTCGAATTGTCCGAAGGTCGAAAGTGTTGTAACTTTCTTCAACCTAAACCGATTAGGTCGAACATAATACCAAATGAAAGCTTGCGATCAGTAGAGTTATCATTAAGTTAAAGCTAAGTGATTGGACAGTGCTTAAAAAAGTTATGGCCAAAAAAGTGAAAAACTCCAAAAATGCCCATTTTTGGAGGTTTTCTGGCCATAACTTTTTTCATAATTATCAGGTCGCTTAGTTTTTACTTATTAATTGCTTCTCCTCATCGAGAGCTTTCATTTGGTATAATGTTCGACCTAATCGGTTTAGGTTGTAGAAAGTTATAAAGCATTCGGCACTCAAACCCCTTTCGACCTTCGGACCGGTAGCCCTTTGGCGGTGCCGATGTTAAAAAATTTGAAATTTTAAGCAATTTGTGATGAAAATTGGTCCAAAATTGTTAAATTTTTGAAGTCATTTCGCCAAGAAAAATGAACGGGAAAAAGACTGAAATCAAATTTCCGGGGATGGGAACGGGATTCCCGTCTTTTCCTGTTCCCGTTAAAAATCCCGCCCGACAAAAAAAGACGGGACCGGGAATCCCGTACTTTCCCGCGGGAATCCCGTTCCCGCCGGGCTCTAGTTTTAAGCCCCTATGAGTGATTTTGCCAATTTTTTAATCAGTGGATAACTGAGTCCCTAGTGAAAAGGACGCTTTAGTCCCGGGCTCATAACTTGCTTCAAAGTGGTTTCCACTAGAGCCCGGACTTGAGCTTCGAGCGAGATTTCGAGTCGAAATTCTCGAAAAAATCTCGGGTCTCGAAAAATCTCGTAAAGCTCATTTTTAATCGAGCGGGATCTCGATTTTCGAGATCTCGAGACGAGATTCGCGTCTCGATTGGGCTCTAGTTTCCACCACCGGCGGCTACCTGCATTTTTTTTTATTCGTGCAACGTCCTTGATAACACCTGGAGACGTGTTTTTAAACACTTGAAAAAGTGAACGAGTCGGGGCTGAACGGGTTGGGTTCCGTCCAAAATTCAAAAAATGAATTTGTTGCTCGGTGACCCATCTTTATGGGCGTGTTTAAGGCTATCCGGAACCGGGTCCAGAAAAACCCGTGTCCGCTTTCGATTTCTAATTGTTACAACATTTTGACGATTATGTTGATATCCCCCATCCATCCACCAACTCTTCTTTGAGTGCTCTTTTTGTGGGGTTTAAACCATAAATGGCCAAATGTTATTACAAATTAGCAATTTCTCTTTCAGCATCAGCAACAGGCCAATTTTATGGCTGCTGCCGCTCAACAGCAGCAGCAAATGCACCATCAGATTCGTTCGGCCACACCGCCAACATCGACACTTGGTCAAAGACAGCAAAGTCAGTGGTATTTGGATAATTTTGCAAAACTTTTTAAAGAATTAAAGCTCTTAAAAATGTAGAAAAGTAAAATAGGCTTGAATTTTGTTTGCTATTTTCGTCCATTTTCAGCCTTTTCCCATCCGGTATTGATGCAGCAAATGCGGACGTCCCCCCAACAGAGCAACCTTCACTCCCCGCAACAATTCCACCTTCAGCAACAGCCTCAACAAATACTCATTCGCCATCAGCCACCGATGGTCGGTGGCGGCGCGGGGCCGGCACAACAGCAGCCCCAGCAGTACACACATTTTGTGCGACAGCAGGGGTCGGAGTTTGACATGAGACTTTTTGTTCGGATTTGTTTTGCAAACCTAAGAAAACTTCTATTAAATAGTTGGTTTGTCCTTTAACATATTTGTGCGTTTTCTTACAATTAGAAATGAACGACTTTTAGACCCTTAAACTTACAATAACTACCTATATCCAGGGACGTAGCTAGAAAAAATTTTCGGGGGGGGAGGGGTAAACCTAAAAAAAAATAATCGATTTGTTGCATTTTTCTTAAGCAATTTTTTGCTAAAAAAGTTCAATTTTCAGTAAATTTTTAACATTTTTGTTGAAAAATTACTAAAATTTCGAAAATTTTGTCGATTTTCAAATTTTTCAAAAATGCAAAAAAATCGGCACTTTTTTTAATGTTTTTTAGAAATGGGTCCCCCTTGCCCCCCTCTGGCTACGGGCTTGATATCGGAAATAGCATTTTATTGTTCACTTTCAGTGTGTCTCATTTGGTGCAAGTGTCCAACGCTTCGTCGCCTGTTAATGTGCAACAACAATTTCCTCAGCAGCAACAGTCACAAATTCGCCATCAACAGCCGATGATCCCATCGCCTCAACAATTTCGTCAACAACAAGGGCTTCCTCACACAACAACCGAAGCACAACAGCAACAACAACAACAACAACAGCAGCGTATTCGGTATCAACAACAGCAACAACAGACCAGCAACATTCAGCAGACAATGGGACAGGGGAGCAAACTGTCGCCACAGCAAGAGCTTCGTAAGGGCTTATTGGAACTCTCGATATTTTATACTGACTGATCTGTGCTGTCTTTTGCTCTCAGATGTACTGCAACAGCACTTTCCCTCCTCCCAAATGGGCGGCGTTCCTTTTGCTCAACAGCAACGCCATCAGCAAGCGGTGGTCGCTGCTGCACAATTCCATCATCATCAACAGCAGCAACACATTGTAAACATTGGAAGTCCTCCACCAAATCAGCAACAAATGCTTCATCAACATCAACAGATAGTGCAAATACGACATCAACAGCAGCAGCACAACCACAACGGCAGCCACCAGCAGACAGCAGCAGTTCCGTCACAACAACAAATGGTAGTCATTCAGCACCAACAGCAGACGAACCCACCGCAAATGATGCCCATGACCTCGCAACCACCACTGCAGCAGCCGCAAAATGTTCGGGTGACCCAATTTCCTTGAGTGAATTCATTTAATTGTTGAAAAAGTATCTGCAAGTTTAGGCATTGAAGAACTTAAAATTGATAATTTGCGTGTTCAGGTGTTCATCACCAGTCAATCCCAACAGCAGCAGCACCAGCAAAGGCCCATCGTTTCGGTTGTGCACCACAGCAATTCGTTGGGATCTCCCCCTTCGCATCAGCCGATGGTGGTCATCCAACCGCAACACCACCAACCGCCAATGGTTTATATAACACAAAAACGAGCTATTTTAGTTGGGTTAACCTTTAAAAGAGATTTGGGGGGCTTTGGGTTGAAAATTTGTCTAAAGAATAGCAAAAATGTTTTCAAACGGAGCAAAACAGGACAATATTTAAACTCATGAAACAACTAATCGCATGGCTATTTTACTTAAACCCTTTTTATTTTTGTTTTAGCATTCGAATGGGCCGCCTGCCGGGGGAGGAGAAATTTTGGGCAGGAACATTTGCGACTCTGCCCATTCCGTCGCATTTAGTGGCGGCGTTCAACAGCTGCAACACACCCACACTTCTCCTTCTGCAGCGGACAGTCAACCGACGGCACAGCAAATAGTAAAAACATTTTCTATTTTATGTTAAACTCAGAAGACAGAATGAATTCCAAAAAAGTTGAGGGTCCAATCCTTTTTATTCAAACACTTTTGCTGAAAATCAACAAAAAAATATACCTGCGCCAAGCTGTCTGACTTTTTAAAAATCAAATTCATTTACGCTAATTTTGGCATTTCCATTTGACCATTCCTCTCTCTTCGAGGAATATGAACTTGCAACTTAAAATCCGAAATTGTTTGTATTAAAATTCAATTCCACACAATTTGCTAAATTTGATCTATTTTTTTAAAGGACGACACATCGCCGATCATTGGCGGTCGCGAGACTCCCGCAAATTCCAAATGTGTCGTTTCTACCACTCCAGCAAAGAAAGCATCGTCGTCGACTGTTTCGATTGCCAGCGGTGGCGCCAAACCATCTGCTGCCGCTGCCAGCGTCGCGTTCAGAGGCAAAAGTGCCATTGGGAAAGGCGCCAAGGCGTCCCCTGCGGCAGATCCGTTGGATTTGGTGCGCGCAAGCGGACAAAGAATGGGTTCACGCCTGCTTGACCGTGACGCGTTGGAACTTTTTGTGAAGACTGTCGACCCGAACGAAGCGTTGGAGGACGAAGCGGCCGACGCGGTCGGCATGGTGGTCGATGACTTCGTGGACGAATTGATCAGAAGCTCCGCCGAGGCATTAAAATTGGGACGGGTCAATAAAAAATTGATATTCAGAGGCCCATATTCGGGTTTATTCAAAATTGTTGCCGTGTAATAAAAACAAACTTTGGGACGGCACAAACTCAAAAAACTGGCCAAGTCTTACTTCTGGTGATTATTTTGGGTTTACAATCAGATGAGCAACCACCGCGGTGCCGTTCAGTTAGAGGCGCGCGACGTGCGTTTTGCGCTCTCCCACCGTCTGCGCATGGCCGTGCCGTTCGACTCTTCGCTTGGCGGCACTGCGCTCGCTGGCGGAGCCGCAAATGCCCCCCATCAGCAGCTGTCGCAGTCGTCCATCGGCGGACCTTCGCCCGCGAAACGTTCTGCCGGCCTCGTGGCGCATCAGCAGAGAATGGCACTGATCGACAAAACACTCAAAAAACTGTAGAAGTAATGCCCATGAATGGATGGAAGCGGCATTTTTGGGTTGGAACGAATCAATTTTTGTTAGAGTAATTGTTGTTGTTGTTATAAGCTCTTTTTGATTGTTGATTAGGGCATTTGCTTTTTTCGTCGTGATATTACCTTATTTAATGACTTTTTGTGGCAGCAAAACGGGCTTAAAGAAAATATTTTATGCTTTGTTTGCTGCCATTTCCATTTTCTTCAGCCTCTTTCGCTAGTCTCTGTCCCGTTTCATTTTTAGGCGTCGTATCGATGGTTTTTTTGTGACGTTCGCCTCATCTCTCACAACACGACAAATGTCGATTTATCTAAAATTTTCGTTTTTGTTTGTTTGTTCGGCCTCTCTCTCTCTGTTTCCCCTCAAACTTTTGACGGTTCTTTCGACGATTGTTTATTTATAAAAAATATTAGAAACATCTGACAAACATTTTATTATCTCATCATCATATTCTTGCGAATACTTCTCGTCGCTTTTTACTCAACCAAATATTCGACATACAGACAGACATCGGAATGTTCCAATTTGGACTCTTTTTGCTTAACCTCCTGCTTTGTGATACGCTGCATTCGTCGCTTATTTTGAATTCCATAGTATCCAATCAACATAAAATTAATTAATTCTAAGGCCAGGGGTTACGCTTCTTTTCTAACCTCCACACAAACAAAAATCTCAATATTTTTGATTGGTTAGGAAATAAAAGGTTATAGCCATTTCGAACTCGGCGCACAACCGCCGATCTGCGCAAGCAGTTCCGCAATGGATGAAATAAATAAATAAGGGTTGAGTACATTGGACGGGGGGGGGGGGGGGGGGAGAAGGCGTCGGTTGATTCGGTTTTGTTTAATGAAAATTCATTTGCGATTCGATCGGGTTCATTTGTGTATAAATATCTCCCCAATTTTTAAGGAAAAGAAACAAATGTTTTCGCACACCTTAGTCCACTGTTTTCACAATGTCAATCAATCACCGCTAACTTTATGAAAGTTTCGTTTCAATTTAAAGAACGGAAATTGAGAAATATGAATCATTGCGCCTCAGACTCAAATTTTTTAGCGCCTTTGACCTTTACTATTAGTCCGGTTTTGGGCCCGAAGGGTCCTGGTAGCAAAAACCCATGCAATAGAAGTCACCGGCACGGAGGGGGGGGGGGGGGGGGCAGGGGCATAGCCAGGAAAAAATTTCGGAGGGGGGAATTTGTCCATCTGAGCGCCGCGCTCAGATGGATTTCCCATTTGAGCGCCAGGGGTTTTATTTTGCGAAATTTTCAAAAAAGCAATTTTTTTGCGAATTTTGCTTCACTTCTGGGGGGGGGGACTCGGCGGTGCCGATAGGCGCCGCCGAGAAAAATTTGAGTTTTTGACTCGATTTTGTTAAGGATTTACACCAAAATTTTAAAAATCGGTCTTTTTTTGAAGTTTTTTAGGAATGGGAGGGGTCGGCGGTGCCGATAGGCGCCGCCGGAGAAAATTTTTGCATTTTAATTGGAATTTGTTAAGAAAATTGGTCAAAAAATTGAAAAAGCGCAAAACAAAAGGGTCCCCCCCAGGGCTGGACGTAACCGGTCCCCGAGGCCGCGTAACGCGTAAGCGTAATTTTTTTAGAAATGCCAGTTACGCCGTAAGCGTAATACGTAATTACGCCGCTTAAAAACGGCGTAATTGGCGTAATCGGCGTAAGCGTAAGCGTAATTACGTCCAGCCCTGGTCCCCCCTCTTGTTTTTTTTAATACAAAAAACATTTCGGGGGGGGGGGAATTCCCCTCTTTCCCCCCCCCCCCTGGATACGCGCCTGGGGGGGGGCGTCCGAACTAATAAATGCTCAAAATTATTCTTACTTTTAGCATATTTGATAGCCTAAAATATTATTTTTGATTAGACATTTAAGCGGGACACTTCAGCACCAAGGTCTAACTAACCCCTGTCTAAAGGTCACGCGCGCTAAAAATTCGAGTAGCTTAGCGTTTTCAGCACTTAAGAAAAACCCAATAAAAAGGGTTTGAGTGATTTTGCTAAGATACATATTTACCGGAAATTGTTGCTGCTGGAAGACAATTATAAATAATTAATGGAAATTAGCGTACAATTAACGTCGGGGAGGGGGAGGAGGTTAAATTACACAGTAATTGTTGGAGGCGACATGAGAAATGTGTTGATTATGAGAGAAAGAGTGGGAGGGGGGGGAGGGGGGGGGGAGGGGGTTGAAGTTGTTTAAGCAGAAGGAAAGGGACAAAAGCATGCTAACATCCGAAACAACAAACAGTTGAAGAACGGGCAAATGGACGGACAATCGGTCGGTCGGTCGTCCAATTGTCCGAGGAAAGGTTTGTAAGGTGCGACGCAAAAGGAGCAATAAATATTACACTAAACCGCCAATTTTGTCAGATTAGCCATGGAAAAGAACAGATTGAACACAAAAACAGAAAAAACAAATTAACTTAAAAATGACAGATTTTTTTGTACACCTTTTTTTCTCATTTAATTGCGTTTTTGTGATAGTCACCAGAAATTGCGGTGGCGGAAGGAATTAATTGGGCGTTGAGTACGAATGGACAAACAAACCAAATTTTGTTAGATTTTTGAAATTGGTTTGACTGGTTGGCGGATAGAAAGAACGAATTGAGGAAAGAACAACTTCTTGTGTTCGCAAATAGTCGCCAAATAAGCGCAAAATGCCAAAAAATGCAAATAAAAAACAATCAAATTAACCGATCATCAAATTTACATGAAAAGAGTGTCCAAAGTTAATGGTTGAAATTGGGGACAATTGTAATGAAAAATGGAGAAAAGGCAATAATGACAATGACAAATGATGAAGTGTGAAATGAAAGATGGTGGAAGAAAAGAGAATGGGAGGGGGGGGGGTCTTGCAAAATGGAAATTTCTTTTTTATGTTTACAAAGATTTGCGGAAAAGAGCGCATCACGGTTCATTCACATGTAATGCTGGTTGGTGTAGGCAGCGCCTGACGCTGCGGATCCGCCAGCACCTCCTCCGGCACCCAATTCAGCGTACAAAGAAGCGTTTCTGAAACAATTTGAGTTACTTTTACGAGTGTTGAATCAAATCCCTCCTCCCCCCCCCCCCTTCCCGCTTTTCCCGGATCGTCGCTAACGGAAACAAAAACCGTTGAACAACAAACGCCCAACTCACGTCAGGTCAAGCATATGAGCCAACATTGCCGGGTTCGGTGCCGCCACATTGTTGCGATTTGCGGCCGCAGCAGCCGCGGCTGCCGCCTGTAACGCCACTGGCGCATAGCACGAGTCGAGTCCGGCAGCGGTGGCCATTTCAAAAGGATTCCCACCACCGCCTCCGGACGCACTGTTTCCGCCCGCGGCCAGAAACTGCTGTTCAGCCTGTTGTTGTAGAAGCATTTGTTGATACGCCTGCTGTTGTTGCGATGGCTGCTGCTGCTGGGGACGAACGACGGCGCAGCGTGCATTGGAACTTTTTCGGGCCGACATGGACAGCGACGAAGTGCCGCCGGCGCCAACCGCGTTCTGTTGCTGCTGCTGCACATTATTACTTGTGCCTCCGGCAACATTCGGCACAACAAACGAAGACGACCCGCTGTTGTTGTTGGCTACCTCGCTGTTGCTGCCTGAAGCGTTCAGCAACGACGCGCCACCGCCGCTGTTGTTCAACTGATGCTCCAAATTGCTTCTGCAATAATTTTAAAAAAAAGTACTAAAAATTCAGCAAATTTACGAAATGTTTACCTGTCCAAAAGGTAATGCTCGGCCAGTGAGTTTTGCATTAAAATGGCCGCTTCGTTTTTGAGTCGGGCGATCATTGCCTGTTGTTGCTGGTGTTGCAGCATTTGCTGCTGCTGAGCGTTCATCGGCCGAACTCCGTTTAACAGTTGGGCCGCCCATTCCTCCTGTATCATAAACAGCTAAATTAGCATTTTAAACACTTTTAGTGACTTGCCTTTAATCAACACGAAATTAAAAAATTGATTGAAAAATGCTATGAAACCCAAAAAAGCACCCCTCAAAATCGACTTTTTAGGCTTGCCACCCCCCCCCCCCCCCCCTCCCCCCAAAAATGTTTTCTGGTTAAGGCCCTGCTGTCGAGGATTTCGGGGAGGCAACTCTAATTTGGACCCGTCCAACTCGGAAAACCTGCTGTTGCTGCTGCTGCATTTGTGCCAACAGTTGGAGCTGCTGCGAATAGTTTTTGGCGGTTTGTTGTGCCGCCGCTTGGACCGGGGCGGAGAAGAAATGCGGGAATTGAAGCGCAGCCGCCGCCGTGGCCATCTGTCGCTGCAATGCCGCCGCGGCAGCAGCATTTGCCGGCAGGAAAAAATCGGAGACGGTGGCGCCCGCGGGGTTATTGCCGGTGGGAAGCAGTGCGGCCTGGGTTATAAAGTTAATTGGTTATTATTTCATTGCATAATTATTCCTAAATTAGCTATAGGATTATGGAGCAATAATTCTTGCCATAACAGGGCATTTATTCACTTGTTGTGCCGCGGCAGCGATGGCCCACGGGAACAGTGCGGCAGTTGTGTTGGCGTTCGCATTGGAAACAGCCACGTGTGCCAACGTCGCCGCTGAGTTTTGCGCTGTCGCATTGGTCGTGCCCTGCAGCACCGTGTGCGGTGGCCATCCATGCGACAACGCTCCCGCCGTTGACGGTACGTGAGACGCTACCGTTGCAGTGACGCCTGCGGATTGGCCCGTCGCCCCCGAACAGTTCGGGTTGTTCTGCTGCTGTTGCTGGTGGGCAGCCGCTGCAACTGCAGCATTGGCAGCGCCAGTCGCAGCTGCAAGCAAAGGATCCACGAACTGATGCGCGGCTGTTGGCACAAATTGAGAAATCGATTGTGCCTGGGAGGCCGCGGCTGCAACCGTCGCGAATTGTGGTGGCGGTTGGTGCCGAGTTGAACCTTTTGATTTATCGATAAATAATGCGCAAAGGCAACAGAAAATTATTTGCATAGAGTTTCCCCCGCCCCAACCATTGTGTGCGCTAAGCAAAGCCCGACCGAATCCCTACCGTATGGAAGAACGGTTGCGGCGGCCGTCAATGGCTGGCACACGTACGGCGCGGCGGCCGCAACTGCGGCAATCTGAGCGGCAGCCTGGTTGGCGGCCACAGCGGCTGCAGCACTCCCTACCACCGGCTGCAGCTGTCCAATCGCACTTTGGTAGTGCTGGAAGAGGTGCGAGAAGTCGGCAGCGGACAATGCGAGAGCGGCTGCTGCCTGCGGCTGTACTGCAGCGGCGCGTTGTTGGTTGGGGGGTTGCGTAGCGGCTGCGACTGCCGCAGCGTTCGCAGCTGCTGCGATCAATGGCGCGGCCATTAACGGCGGCGCTTGTCCCCCGGCGACGGCCGTGCCGCCGGAGGGCCCCGGCGCAACAGCGCTGCCGCCAGTGACAGAGGCGCGCCCGTAAGCGACGGCACCGGCGTTGCTGGCGCTGGCGGACGCAACGGTTGCTAAGCCGAACCGATAGCACACTTCCATACGCTGGGCAGCCATCTTAAGACGGAAATGTAAACATTTGTTGGCATATCGTAAGCAGAAAAAACCCGGGGAGAGGAGGACCATCAAATATCAACTTTACTCGAAAGGAGAACTAAATGATCAGAAATATGCGCTACCTGACAATATTTGGTGCGTCCCATTTCGATCATGTGGGACATTTTGACGAATTTGTGTTGAAGTCCACCAGCAGGTGTCAGCCGACGATCCTGGAAAAATGAAAATGGCCTGTTAAGTATGAAAATTCTGAAATAGTGTAAGAATCATAGATGCGCAAGGGGGGGGGGGGGTCGGTTTTAAAAATCCATTAATTTGTTTGATGCTTTTTAGACAGGAATGGTTTGACAGTGCCGATAGGCGCCGCCGAGAAATTGTGGGGATAGCTGTATTGACTAAAATCTTAAAATATTCAATTTCAAGCAGTACCTGGTCCATGCTCAACATCTGCTTCAAAATGTCCACAAACTCCTGCCGATCGCACCGCTCGCACATCCGATCAATGTCATCCAGGTCGGTTGGAATATGAACCTGCGCAATGTCGTCCAGACAGTTGAACACGTAGCGGCGTGTCTCTTTGCTCTTCGTGGACATCTCCAACTCGTACTCTTCCATGCTCTTCAGACGCCAATAAGAGGCCATGTCTTTGATCTGAACAGAATTGGACAATAAAAGGGGAAAAAATGGATAAATACAAAATAAAATAACCCACAGAAACTGACCATTTTGAAAAAGCGATGCGTTTTGGCCGCCTCGGCAAGCATTTGCTGCGGCGGCAGTCCCTGGGTTTGGACGATAAAGCGAATTTGGTCGTACTCAGAAGAGCCCGGGTAAAGGGGCCATCCGAGGAACAGCTCGGCGATCACACAGCCCAACGACCACATATCGATGGCCTCGCGGAAGGGCAGGCCGAGAATAATCTCAGGGGCACTGACAGTTTGAGACAATGAATTAATGGGGGGAAATGAATAGCGCATTGGACACAAAACTTTATTTTAAAAAACAATTTTTCCCCCGCCGGACCCCCCCCCCCCCCCCCCCCCCCCCCCCCCCCCCCCCCCCCCCCCCCCCCCCCCCCCCCCCCCCTCTTATTGTAAAAGTTAATAAAACTCGTGCAGTAAGTCTTTTTAAATGTTACCAAAGCTCTGTATCATTCGAGAAAAAAGAACGAAATTGGGATTTATTTGCATAATAAGTGCATTTCTGTTCCGTTAGGGTTAAGGGTCTCCAATGAATTGATAGAAAACCAAAGACCGACCAACCGATAGTATCGCGACTGCAAGTACGTGTTGGTCACTGCTTTGCTGCGATGCGAGGCCGAGCCAAAGTCGATCACCTTGACACGGAACGGCTGATTGACGGGGTCGACCAGCATAATGTTCTCTTCAAAGGAAAGGGGGGCATTAAATGGCTAAAACAACAATTTATTTATGGTGGTGACAATACCCGGCTTAAGGTCGGCGTGGATCAGCTCCAATTGCTTCAGTTTGAGCAGTGCAGTAAGCACTTGCTGAACAATCGGACGGATGGAGGACAACGGAAGGGGGGTGAACTTGTTCTGCTTGAGGAAGTCGTACTGAACAAAAACGAATGGATTTGCATCAAAAGACCAAAAGAAGAGCAATCGGACGGATAGTAAATGATCAATGAATAAAAAACAAAAAAGCGATCAAACAAGCTAAATTTGGCATTGTCAGCAAAAGAACGAACGGACCAGATTCTGTTCGAGCATTTCGAACACCAGGCAAGTATGCGATTTGTGCTGAAAACATTCGTAAGCCCGCACAAAATTGAACTCCTCCGCATTTTCGTTGCTCAGCCGGGACAAAATGGAAACCTAAAAAAAGGAAATCGGAGAAAATAAATGTAAATTTTTCAAAGTGTCGCGCAAATTACTCACTTCTATTTGACCCTGTCGTGCATAGCTCGGATGCTTCTTTAGAATTTTAATGGCCACAATTTCGTTGGTGCCCTTTTTCCACGCCTTCACTACTTGGCCAAAAGTGCCTTTGCCGAGGAATTCCAACACTTCGTATTGGTTGCCGTACGACGAGGAAAGCACTTCGTTTTTGATCAGCTAAAAGCATTTTCAATTAAATGCTTTTATGATTAATTATGTAGAAAGTACTTAAGTTTAAAAAGAGGACCACCCTTTCCCCGCCCGTTGACCATATGGCCCGGAATGGGCGGAATTCGTCCTCATCAGTCGCTTATCGCTTACGCAGCTTTTGGGCCGTTTGGTTCCTCTCCCTACGCCCCCATTCATCTGTTCACCAACCTGGTACTCGCCCTCCGTGCTCTGTCGTGACTTGTGATGTCCCGACTGGTGCTGCTGCTGCTTGGTTTGCCCCTGCTGCGACGTCTGCATTTGTCCTCCTCCCATTGGCTTCAGCAGTGCCGTCGTCGTCGGTTGGACGAAGTTGTGGTGGTGGTTGTTGCTACTGTTGTTGTTGTTGTGGTGGTGGTGAGGTACGGCACGGTGATGGGCACCGCCGCCGTTTTTCACCAAAAAAGTGCCGACGCCTCCATTTGTAGTGGAGATGCCGCCGTTGCCCGTCAGATGTTGCTGCTGTTGTTGTTGGTGGTAAAGGGCAGCAGTCGCCGACGAATTGCCGACGACGGAGAAAACGCCGCCGGAGGATGGACTTAAAATGCGTTTAAATTAAAATAAATCCGCGTTCGTAACAAAAAATGAACAACAAGCAATTAGTATGGACAAGTCATGTACCAGAGACTTGCATATGTTCGACTGGATCCCGACAAAAATTAAGGAATTTTTGATTTGTTTGGTTAAGCCTTGCTATCGGAATTAAAACCTCCGCCGTATTATGAAATTTGCTTCGCTTTCAATCATTGCAAAAACCAACCCCAAAATTGCACCACCAAACATTCCGTTCCCTGCGGCCGCCGCAATTTCGATGTCGCGCAGCGACTGTTGGACGACGGATGCCTTCGGGTGGTGCGAGGAGGACGGGTCCGCAAACAGCTGAAATTGCATTGCATCAAGTTTGATTAGAACCACCCGCGGAGAAGCGATCGGAATTTATACTTTATCAAAATCACATAACACCGTCCCATTTTCGAACTAAAGCGTAGACATGGGCAAATGTATTTGAGTACATTGATCTTTTATGGGTAACTTTAATGAATTTATTAAGTAATAAAAAAAAATTTCATAAAAATAATTCTGTTTTATTTCCTGGGATTGATTGCATTTGTCAATTTTGAAAAATAGCAAAAAATCCATCCATTGACGCAACAAGGAAATGCATATTCGCACTTTTGTGAGAACAGTCATTTTAGTGAGTAATGTGATAAAGGTCATGTGACTGACTGCAACGTATGGAAATTCATTTTTGCACTATAAGTTTATGTATTATTTATATTTATTCCAAATGCCTTTCTCTAATACATTTGAATTTCACCCAAAACCGACCAATTTGCTGGCGTTTCCGGGCACCTTTTCGATCAGCGGTCGAATCTCTTTCCGCTGCTGCTTCTGCTGCGTGCTAGTGCCGTCGATATGTCCGTTGCTTCCCGTTAACTGTTTTTTCGAATGAATGCCGCCACAGACTGCAACCGCTTTTGGTGCTGCTACTACTCGCTGCTGTCGGCCGTGCGTCGAATTGGCACTGAGAGTGACTGCTGCTGCTGACGAGGAGGACGGAGCGCTGGTCAGCGAATTCTCCTCTTCAATCTAAGAAAAGTGAATAATCTCGAATGGTAGATAATTAAGCTCGAGTTTTTTGGAAACTTCATCAGCTGGTTCAAACAAACGCACTTTAATGAACGCAGGTCGGCGTGTGCCCAAATATTGGATAGACGCGCTCGACGACACGCCGGACGAACTGCCGCCCGAATTGCTGGTGATAAGGGACAACGATGGCGGCGTGTTCGCCGGGTCCTCCGCCTGTTGAAAAGCGCCTTCCCTCGGCCGCTGCTTCGTAGACGAAGTTTGACGCCGTTTTACTCCAACCGCTGACGCGCCTCCGCTTTCCGCCGCTTCCCCGACGATCTGCAAATGCCGAGCATTGACCAACAACATCGCCTCGGGGGAGTGCCCGATAAGTTTGGACCTCCATTTCTTCTTCCTCATCTAACATCAACAGGTGGGGGAGGTGAAAAGAGTGATTGTGATCACGTTAACACAGTCAACGAAGAAGAATTATTGACTGTGTCTTATCACCAGCCCCCCCCCCCCGGGGGGAGGGAACACAGAGAGAGAAAAAGGGGAGGAATTGGGAAATGAATAGTGAAAAACAACAAATGGGAGGGTAGAAAATCTGACGATAGGAGGGAATAAGTGATTGATCAACCAAAGATTGTAGTCGTAAAAGAGAGGTGTACGGAGAAAGCAAAACGACGGAAAAAATGCAAAGTCTGAGAAGAGAACAATTTGAAGAAGGAACAAAGTTCACTGACTTTTTGTGCGAAAACTAATAAAAAACAAATTGTAAACTTTCTCCTACAAATCCACACACTTTTTTCGTTGATGCATAATTAAACTTTTAAAAAACCCAAAACTGCTCATTCCTGTCCAGTTCTTGTTATTCAAATGTATCAATTTTTGCAATGTTCCCTTTCAAAAACTTCTTCAATTTGCCAATCGTTAAGCCCCCTTTCTTTGCTGTGCTTCCTATCCTTCCCCCCCCCCCCCCCTCTCCGCCCATTTACCTGCTGCTGATTTTTACCGCCACTCTTCCTTTGTCCTCTGCCTCTCTGTTGCTGATGACGTTGGAAACCGCCGTACGTTTGTTGTTGCTGATAAGCTGACGGCGAAGGCTGGGGGGAAGAGTTGTGGGCGTACTGATTGGCAATTCGGTTGCTGGACCGCGTCGTCCTCGTCGGAGCAGCAGGGTTCAGCTGCGGTTGCTCAACGGCAACGATTTTTTTGGTAGTGGCAACGGACTCTGCCCGTGCCGAAAAATCCTCCCCGTCCGCCGCCGCCTCGAACTTCCGTTTCCGCTGCTTTTGCTGCTGTTGGTGGTGGTGCTGCTGATGGCGCTGCTGCTGTTGATCCTGACTGTTTTGCATACGCTGGTGGCGGTACGGAACTGTTGTTTTTGCAAAAGAATCCACTTCCTCTTCTGTTATCACTTCTGCTGTTGATAATAACTGCTGATACTTGTACTGCTAGCGCCTCTGTTGCTGATAGGGAAAACAGATTTGGCGGGGACGAGAAGGGAATGAAAGAGTTGATGCCGTAACTGCTATCGGACAGACGATGTTGTTGTTGTATACGATGAAAAATGTGAATGACGGCGGTGGTGGATGGTGCAACTGAAGTGAGGGATGAAGGGTGATACGAAAACAAAAAGTCCCAGATAGACTGCGATCACGACCTTTCAAAACCAATAAAATCAAGAACGACGACCTGTAAACAACAAACACCAAAAATTTTCGTACTATATTTTAATCACGGTGTTTCCGAAGTCAAAATCGCAACCCTGACAGAACTGCTGTTGGTATTTTATGTGTGCTGTGTCCAACTCAAATACTCACTTTCTGCTCGTTTTCGCTGAATTGTGTCCGTTTTGGGGTGAAGTAGAAGAAATTTGCTGCGATTAAGGGATTTGGAGTAGATTTAGTTGTGGGTGTTGTCCGTGTGGGGCGGTTGATGCTGGAGAAGAGAGGAGAAGAACTGCTCTGAAATGGAAGGGGTGGGTGAATGAATGAATGAGTGGGGGGGGGGGGGGGAGAACACACTCAGTCAGTGGTTGGCTCTGCTGCTGAGTGAAAGGGGGAGGGCGCTCTCTTCTATTTCTTCGCTTCCTCTCGTCGTCAATAGAAATGGTGGCGTTGTTTAGTTGGGCAAATGCGGACGGAAAATGGGAGGGAATGTGAGGGACGGACGATGACGTTGAAGGGGGAGGCGACGCTTTTATAGTGAGGCGGTGGAGAGAATGGGGGGGGGGCGGGGGGAATGGGCCGGGAGGGACGGTGCTCGTCCGGCCGAGCGTGTGCAAAGCTTATATTAACGACGGAACGTAGTCAAGCCGAGCAATTACTTAATGCTGGCGGTGTCTGTGGCCGAGAAGACGTACGTCACAGTGACTGGGATGGCATTCTCTCAAAGTAATGTTCGGCGTTCGTTTCTTCGCGCCATGGCATTTCGTCGTTGCTAACAATTATTTTACCTCGAGTCCAATTCGTCCCCGTTTCACCAACTACAGCCAATTAACAATCCGTGGGGGGAAGACGAAAAATTGTGCCTCCGACGACGATGGTACTTCCGACGGTTGTTTTTGTTGAGCCCATGTATTTGAAGATGATTTTGACAAAAATGTTCGCTCTGCTTTTATAGTGTGCAGTTTGTAGTTTGCTGGTCTTTCCTTCTCCAAATTTATCAGTTGGTTCACCTTAAAATTAGGGTATATTTGAGAAAATAGCGAAAAAATTTGCTCAGCCGCGGCTCGCAAAAAAAAGCGCTGCGAATCTCAGCCCAACCATGGAACATAGGTACCTACGTACACATACAATACATAAAGACGATGGTGGAGGAGGGGGAAGGGAGTATAGGCCAAAAAGGCATTTTTTTAAGCATTAAAAAATGCTTCTCCCTCTTTTTGTCTTTCCTCTCCAAATCGCATGCTCTTTTGCTTTTTATTTGTCTTTCCCACTCTTTATCTCTCTCTCTCTCTGTCGCTGATGATCAACACCGAGATCCAAAAACCCCGATTCGTACATTTTTGGATGATTTTGAGGACAAATTAATTTTTAGGAATTTTTAAATTTTCAAAAAATTATTCGAATTCGAGTCTGGGGGTCGAAATGGAGGTCAAATTCGGATTCTACGCCCCGGAATACCCCTAAAAACATAAATTTCTCGACTTTGAAACAATATTTTTCAAAAAAAGGGGGGGGGGAACAAACCGGAGTATTACCAATTAGCCTTTGTTTGTGTGTTTGTGGGGGTATCTGGACATTTAACGAAAAAAACGGACGTTTCGCCCGGTAGTGAAAAAACAGACGTTTCACCCACGGACATTTCGCCCATCGGACATTTCGCCCGGTATCGATAAAACGGAGACCGGTAGTAAAAAAACGGGGTACTGAAAAATTCATTATGTTATCAAAACAAACTCAAAAACACAATGACAACACATTTTGGGCAACTTTTATTTCATATCTTTCTTCATGTGGTTCCCGACAAACTTTTTGCGGATTTGTACTCAGCTCAACGAGAGGAATCGATTGGTAGTATTTTTATTCGGATCTGAACCATTCAATGGGCGAGCGATAGGCGAAATGTCCGATAGGCGAAACGTCTGTTTTTTTCATTACCGGGCGAAACGTCCGTTTTTTCGTTACCGGGCGAATTTCCAATGGGCGAAATGTCCGATAGCCGTTTGTGGGGACGAATCCGCTCAGTTCGGCGCGATCAGTCATAACTTAGTTATCAGTAAAGCAAACCAAAATGTGCACACAAAATGAAAAAATATGCACATAAATTTTGAAAATAAGCAGAATTTTAAAAATCATTTTTTGGTGGCAGAAATTTTAGTCGCAAAAAAGTCAATTTTTAGGGGTGCATTTTTTTAAAATTTTTAGAATATTTCCTGGTTCTTGTGGGTTATGTGTCAACAAACAAAAAAACTAAATTTTTTTCAAAGTTGATAAAAAGATGTTTTTAGGGGGTTTCGGGGTCGTAGTGCCTGAATCTGACTTTCATTTCGACCAATTACAAACCCCGAACCCGAATTCGAACAATTTTTTGAAAAAAAAATTTTCGAATTTTTTAATTAAATTTTATTTCTGATTTTCATTGTACAGACAAAAGAATATGCGTTTGGTCGCATGAATTCAATAATGTTTTGCAAAATTTCATCGAATTCACCGAAATTTCGACGATTTAATGGCAAAATTCAAAGAAAAAATTGTTTAGGAAATTGTTCGAATTCAGGTTCGGAGCCCGAATTGGGCGAAACGCGGAGGTCAGATTCGGATTCTACAACCCCAAAAACCCCTATAAACAGCTTTTTATTAATTAAAAATATATTTTTTTGTTTGTTGACACATAACCCACAAGAACCTATTTCCTAATATAGGTAGTATTTTGTTTCTGGACCAATCCGGACAAACTAGGTACCAACCGATAGCTCTTGATGAGACAATCGATTTGGGTGAGGGAAAAGTTGATTCGGCGACATTTGAGTACCAGCCAACGGAGTCCTAGTGCAAAACGGACACTTCAGTACCAGATTTCTTACCCTAGACAATGCAATTCAAACCAAGCTGAAAACACGTTTTTCGTGCGTTTCAGACCGTTCCCAGTTCAGGGGAAAAAATGCAGGTGCATATTTTTTGCAGCCCTAGTCATAACTTTCTTTGTTTAAGTCGAATCGCTTAGCTCTTTACTATTATAGCATCTACAGACATGGTGTTTGGTTTGGTCAAATACGCAAAAAGTTATAACGTTTCAAACTTGTCGGCGCCGAACTGACAAATGAGCCCTGACACCGTGTGGGGAGGCATGGTTGAATTTTGTTGGATTTCAATTGAATAGGTTAGAGAAGAAATGGAGGAGACGAACTGACGGACGGGTCAGAGGAGAAATGAAATTGCTAGTGGAGAATGAGGAAAGGGCGAATTGAATCGACTGCGCTGACGGCAGAGAGAGAAAGAGAATACGAATAAGAAAGGGCGATAGAGAGAAAATTGTTGTCAGAGAAATTGTACAGAGTCGCCAAATTTCCTTTCTCTGCTTCTCCATCTTTTCCTTTACTATTTATTCCTTCCCTTCTCTACACATCCGCTAATCTCCTGTTTATTTATGCAGCACTATGGGTCAACTCCAGCAGCAGAGAAAAACCCCTGTACTATCTCGCTTTTCCTTTTTATCTCCATGTTCTCTTCCTTTGGCGTTCTCTCTCACCTTTTTAACTCAACAAAAAAGCATCACGCACGGCACGCTGACATTTCATCGAAACGACATTTCATCGAATAAAAACGACATTTCATCGAATCAGCTAAAATACGACATTTCATCGAATAAGCAAAAATCCGACATTTCGTCGAAAAAGCCAAAAACGACATTTCGTCGAGTGGAATTTCGTCGTTTTTAAATGCATGTTTTCTAGGGTAAAAGCATGCATAGATCACGAATCCGGCTCGGATTTTGCGAATCTCGAACCCCCGAACGCGAATTCGAACAATTTTCGAAATTTCAGACAAGTGAAAAATCTTTAGGCATGAATGAACCCAAATGTGTGAGACTCCAATTGATTCCTCTCGTCGAGCAGAGTACGAATCCGCAAAAATGAAACCACTATGAAGAAAGTTACAAGCAAATTAAGCTGGCCAAAACTGCACAGGGAGGGACCCTTTTTACATTATTTCACGAAACTAGAAGCACATCTGCAAAATTTAGTCACGAAATATAAGCGTTAGCCTACATATGTTACAAGGTCCCGAAAATCGAAATAAAATTCAATGGTGGGGGATATAGTGTCTCACTATATGCTGTCTGCCGATGGTGTTTTTTTGATCATAACTTTTTTGAAGACTGACCAATCTTCATAATCTTTATATCATTCGAAAGGCGGGATGACATTCGTCCCCAAGTTTGAGACTTAGCACAAGTCCAAAAGATATGTACGTACGAACCCAAGTTTGAGTGAAAAATATTTATTCATTAACCCCAATTATGCTAAAACGACAAAGAACTGCCGAACAAGCAGGTTTTTCCCCCCCAAATCCCCACCAAATTGACAAGCCCGCACTATTGGACAACATCAACACAAATCTCAACAACATCCTGTCCCTGACCCAAACCCTTGTTACAGCGGCCCAATCAAACAACGACGAAATCCTAAACAGCGTTCTATCTGCAATTTCAGTGGTGGTCGACACGTGCAAAACGCAACTCACAGCTCTAAAAATCCAACAACAACCGGAGGAAGACCCGTTCGAACGACGCGAACGTGAAAGATCTCTCGTCCTCATCGGGCTCCCGGAAAACACATCCGAACACTCCACAGAACGAGCGCGTTCCGACTTTGGCGAAACCACGCGCGTACTCAACGAGCTAGGCGTTGAGTGCTCCCCAACGACTGTGTACCGTATGGGGAGACGAAACCTAGCCAACCCAGGTCATGGCCGTCTTCTTAAAGTTGTGCTTCCAGCGCGAGTCTTCAGAAACATCACGCTGGGCAGCTGGAAAACGCGCAGAACCGAAATGCGCAAAGATCCAAAATGGAGCAAACTGCTGATCCGTCCTTCACTGACGAAGGCCGAACGAGACAAAGAGAAAGAAATGTGGCACCAAAGAAACGAGGATCGGACCAGGACCAATCAAAACACAAACGATCTGAACTCACGTGCTCAATCGCTTCCAAAAAACTAAGGTTTGGGGGTTCTCATGCTCAAACAAACTTTACTACCCTAACAAAACCCAAAAAAAAACCCCCACACCTTTCGGACCCCAACCACAATTCTCGCTTCACCTCTGACCGCATCTCAAAATCAGCCCCTGCCACAAAAATCTCATGCCTGTTGTTAAACTGTCAATCCATCATCAAAAAAATACCCATCCTCAAACAAATCGTCTCTGATTCCAATGCCAAAATAATCTTACTAACTGAGACGTGGATAAACGAGCAAAACCTCTCCCCAAACGAACTAAATTTTAACCAACGATTCCAACTTTTCCTAACAAATCGCAATTCAAAAAAACGTTTAGGCGGAGGAGTTGCTATCCTGATCCACAAAACAATCCCCTGCAAAATTGTTTTTTCCCTCTCATTCTCGGGCATTGAAATATTAGCTGTTGATACCTCCTTTAAACACCACTCGGTCAGATTTATCCTCATCTACCGTCCGCCAAACTCCTACACCATTGAAACAACCAAACTCACGAAAATCATTCAAAACCACATCCACCCACATGTTGTTATCTGCGGGGACTTTAATTTCGCTGACATCTCCTGGTCCCGACTCTCTGCCAAAACAAAAACTTCTTGGAATTTGTACAAAATTTCCAACTAATTCAACACGTCTCTGAACCCACCCACATTCACGGAAACACCCTCGATCTATGTATTTCAAATTCTCCGGAACTCGTTACAAACTTATCTATCAAACCTGGTTTATCCGACCACCATTCCATTTATTTCCACATAAAAGCTTCACCCATCAAACATACACCCACAAAAATCCCCTCTTTCTCTCTCAAAAACATAACAAAACTAAAACCATCCTTCACCTTCCTTTCACCAATACTCACTCACTTTTTCACAAGCGCAGACAAATATAATGCCTTTTACGACTTCCTAAACCAGGCCATCCAAAAATTTATACCATACCACAATATTTCATCCAAGCCCAACAAAATTAACTACCCACCCCACATAAAATCAATTTTAAACAAAAAAGCCCTTTTATTCCGCCTCGCAAAAACCGACCCCACCCTCAAAAAATCCTACATCCAACTATCCAAAACAGCCAAATCCCTAATCATCCAACACCACAAAACTTCAATTCGAAAAACCCTCTCCAGCCAATCCAAACTATACTCCTACCTACGCAAATTTACAAATAGCTACCAAAATTACTCCCTCGAGATAAACCAGGAACTGATCTCAGACATTCCCTCCATTTGTGAAATATTTGCTGATACATTTTTCAAATCATTCCAAAACATTCCACTACACAATCCTTCCCCAATCCACTGTCCCCACACCAAAACAATTGATGATATCGATTTTGACGTTGTAAAGGTCTCACACATCCTACAACAATTGCCCAATAAACTCAATAGCTCACCCGACAACCTCAATTTTCGCCTTCTCAAAAATTGTCACCTAGAACTCACTCCCATTCTCTCCGATCTTTTCCGACTCTCCATGGACACATGTTTCATTCCGGATATTTGGAAATGTTCTCACATTGTTCCTATACCCAAAAAAGGAAATAAGCACGACCCCTCAAATTATAGGCCAATCTCCATCACTTCTTCCCTTTGCCGAATAATGGAAAAAATCATTTACACTCAATTATTACATTTTCTAAACTCAGTCAAATTCTTCGACATAAATCAATTTGGTTTCCTCAAGGGGCGTTCTACCACCCTCCAATTAATTTCTTCCATCCACATATGGTTTAAGTCAATTATAGAAAAACAATCAATCCACACCATTTATGTTGATTTTAAAAAAGCCTTCGATTCCGTTCCTCACCGCTTTCTTATTTACAAACTTTCGCAAATAGGCATTAGGGGCAAACTCCTCGCATGGTTCACCAACTATTTAAAAAATAGGAAATTCACTGTCAAAATTCAAAATCATCAATCCTCCCCTCGCGACATATCCTCAGGTGTACCACAGGGTTCAGTCTTAAGTCCACTACTTTTTCTCATCTATGTTAACGATTTACCCTCAAATATCAACCCAACAATCCAAATAAAACTCTTCGCAGATGATCTCAAACTGTTTAAATCAACCTCCATAAATCACACCGATCACGCATTGCAAAACGCTTTAAACTCAATTCACCAATGGAGCTTAACCTGGGCCCTTCCAATTTCTATAGAAAAATCATGTCTACTCCACATAGGAAACCCAACTTCCAATATTGTCTACCATATCAACAACCAACCACTCTACCCACAAGAATCCATCACCGACTTAGGAATTCTTATCGACAACAAACTCCTTTTCCATCAACACATTTCTATTATTGTGAAAAAAGCATACTACCGTTCATACCAACTCACACGTGTACTTAACTCATCAAACCCATCCATCTGGTCCCAAGCATTTAAACTATATATCAGACCACTACTTGAATATGGCTCAGAAATCTGGTCACCCGCAAATCGCAAACTCATCGACAAAATTGAAAATGTTCAAAAATATTTCACTCGCACTGCTCTCTTCAAATCCAAACGTATACAACTCCCTTACAATCAACGCCTAAAAATATTCAATTTAACCACACTCGAAATCCGCCGCAAAGTTATAGACCTTACCACCCTCTTCAGAATCTGCCGCCACCTAACTCACCTCAATCCTCACGAAATCATTTCCTTTTCCAACCGACCCGCTAGGCGTCATCCCTTTCAAATTATAGCCCCGCATAAAACGTCAAAAACCCAAAACTCCTTTCTAAACCGTAACATCAACCTCTGGAATACACTCCCATCCAGCCTCTTCAACACAAATTCCCCCAAGCACTTCTCTAAATCAGTAAATACCCACTTGGCCATGTCTCTAAACTCTATCTTTCTTTATTACCGCTAAAATACACATAAATATCATCATTCACACATATATATCCTCTCCGCACCCCCAGCTCGACCTTTTATCACCTCTGTTAGTGGCGCGTTTGCTTAGACTTTGTGCCCTTGACGGTGAATAAATAAATAAATAAAGATATAGTGTCTCACTATATGCTGTCTGCCGATGGTGTTTTTTTGATCATAACTTTTTTGAAGACTGACCAATCTTCATAATCTTTATATCATTCGAAAGGCGGGATGACATTCGTCCAACGACATTTAGTCCATTAAGCAAAAATACGACATTTCGTCCATAAAGTCAAAGAACGACATTTCGTCCACAAGCAAAAATACGTCATTTCGTCCATAAAGTCAAAGAACGACATTTCGTCCACAAGCAAAAATACGTCATTTCGTCCATAAAGTCAAAGAACGACATTTTGTCTACAAGCAAAAATACGTCATTTCGTGCAATGTTCATCGATTAGCATAATCATATTAATACTGGAAAATTTTATACAAAAGGAAAATACCTACCGATCTTTAGGGATGCATTTTTGGCCCAAGAAAAAGTTTTTTTTAGGGGGGTGCATTTTTGGATAGAAAAATTTTTGATTTTTTAGGGTTCACACTATTTTTAATGCGTTTTTCTTAAGAAATTTTCGGGGAAATGACAAAAATATGCATTTATTATTGAAAAATGTCAAATATCCTGTTCGCAAAAAAATAGGTTTAAACCCAAACCTTAACTCATTTTCTTGTTTTTGCTTGTGGACGAAATGGCGTTTTTTGTCCTTATGGACGAAATGTCGTTTTTTGTTTAATGGACGAAATGTCGGCTGAACGAAATGTCCCACCCCCGTTAAATATGTCATTGGTCGTTGGCGTTATGTAAATGCAAAAAAAAAAAGAGAGGTAGAGCCGAAACCGAATTGGCCGCACTTTTTCTGAAAATGAATAAAATCATTCTTGTTAAGTCCTTGCTAGGCTGCGAGCGGGTACCCGAGTCGGATATTTGCCCGTACCCGACCGGAAATACCCGCTCGGTCGATTTCCAACTACCCGAAACCAAGGGCGTACCCAAGCATTTTTTTTAGGGGGAGCTGATTCAAAAAATTCGATTCTTAGGGGGTGCATTTTTTGCCATTTTTCTTATTCTGGTCACTAAATTTGTTTAAAGACCACTGATTTCCAGCATTTATATAACATTCTTTACAAAATCAAATGTACGCCAGCAACAACAGCGGAGTTGCCAGTTACCGCCATGACGGTGCTAACAGGGGTGGCGCGAATGTTGGCGGTTATAATGCTGGCGGGGGCGGCGGTTATAATGCTGGCGGGGGCGCCGGTAACAATGCTGGCGGTGGTTACGGTTCCGGCGGGGGTAGAGGTTACGGTGCCGTTGCGGGTGGCGGCTACGGTGCTGGCAGAGGTAGCGGTTATGCTGGACCTCCTCGTGGTAACAGTGGTGGTGGGCCTGGCGGACCTTATCGTAAGAGCGTTGGCTACAACAATAAAGGCGGTCGGCCTAAGCGTGATTTCGTTATGACTGAAGCAATGAAGAAATTGTACAACAATTTCGAGTGTGTTTAAAAAATAGAGGATTATGATCATTAAAATTTTTCATAAAAATTAACATTTGTTTTTCTCCAAAAACGAAATGCCTTAATTAACAAAAAGTGCTCCATTTTATGCTCTAATTTAAAATGAATAAAATAGAGGAATCCAATAATATTCCTTTTTTTATTTAGTCCCTTGTGTCATCGACGAAAGGTTCAGTCCGTTCCGCTTGTTCTTGTAGAAACGTCTCCATCTTTTCTGTTTGACGGAATCACTGCGAACGTTGCCGAAGGTTTATTATTTTTGAACACCATTGAATTTTGATGAACTAGGGGTGAGTCGACAAAAAACTTCAGAGTCAAAGGGCATGAACAATAGTACTGTGATTGTGCCGATGGACAGCGAATACGGCGGCGGCGAGCTTATGACGAAGAGTGACGAGTGCATTGTCACCGTCGAAGCCAACACTCCCATCGATGGTCGGTATTGTCAACGGTTTTTTTGAAGCCGATAACACAATTTTATTCAAAGGCGTAATTAGCATAATTTTTTTGCGATTTGTTTATAAAAAAATTATAGTTCTCGTTCCGGTAACCACTGAAGTTGAGACGGCAGTGTTAAATGACACGGTTATGAACAATGGTACTGTGATGGAGCCGACCGTGCCGATGTCCAACGGCGGAATTTCGACAAGCAACGGAATGACAAAGACCGGGGACGACATTGGCACGGCCATTTCAGGTGCGAATCCCCTTCCCACCTAACCAGGGCTAGAAGGGTAATTGGTGAGGGGGGGGGGGCGAGGGGTTCGTAGTACGAATCCACCGGTATTTTTTCCAATTCATTTTTTGCAAAATGGTGTTTGTTAAGAATGCGAGTATTTTAACAAGACAATTGGAGGCCTTTTGCTGCCTTTTAAATTTGTTTATTACTTTCCCTGCGAGGCAAAGCCCGAGCATTATCAAATCATAATTTTAAAATTCAGTCGCCGCTGTCAGAGAGTCGGCCGAGACGAAGATGATGAACGGCGCTGGAACGGTGCCGGTGTCGAAGAGTGACGAGTGCACTGTCACCGTTGAAGCCGCCACTCCCATTGATGGTCGGAATTGTCAACGGTTTTTTTAAAGCCGAAGGATCCGATTTTATTCAAAAGCTCAATAATAGTATTAAAAATAAAACAATTTTTTCTCCCCAAAAAATAGCGATTTCTATAAAAAAAAATAATTTAGTTTTCGTTCCGGTAACCACTGATGTTGAGACGGCAGTGTTAAATGACACGGTTATGAACACCGGTACTGTGATGGAGCCGTCCGTGCCGATGTCCAACGGCGGAATTTCGACATTCAACGGAATGACGAAGACCGGGGACGACATTGGCACGGCCATTTCAGGTGCATTTTGCAAATGATTTTTATTTTTATCTTAGCATCGTTGTCAGACTGTGCTAATTGTCGTCGCTTTGCAAATGGAACTATCAATGTTGAGATGCTTGCGTCTTTTCTTGCAAATTTGGGCCATACTCTCATCAATTTTGCTGCCAAGTTGGAGGACGAGTTGAAGCAATCGAACTGAGGAAATGAGCAATTTCAAAAAGAAAAATTAATGATTTTATTTGAATTGGTTATTTATGCTTATTTTATTTTACTAGCGGTTTAGGTGCGCCTAACGGCGCACCAACCGCTAGAAGTACGACATGTTATAAACAGATTTGTCGCCTTGAATTGCAATTTTTTGGGTTTGTCTCGTTTTAATTGGGACTCTTTTTTCCTTTCGGCCTTTTTCTCAATCCACTCTTTCCCTTTCCGTATTTTTCACTGTTCTTTAAAAAAACAAAAAGTGCATTTTGCAAGACAAATTCATCAAAAACAGTTTCTATTTTCAAAATTTTGCGTTTTCTGTACTGAATTATCAAACAATACGCAAAAACTTTACTCCGCTATTTCAAAGCTCTAACCCTACGTCAGGACAAACCCGTAAATTTATAAAAGATTTACAAAGTTTATGCATAGATATGGTCAAAAGGCGGTGGTGAAAATAAATATGACATCGACGTTTGTTCAATCTTCTTGGTCCCCCGTGTTTGCTTCAAGGTTCGGCGTTCCTGACTTCGTCTTCCACAAAACATCGCTCGTAATGTCCGGAGGAAGGTCCAGCAAAAGGCGACGGCCGTTCGGCGATTGGTTCACACAACAAAAGCATCCCGAATGACTAAACTTTCCTAAAAGCACTATTAGTAAATTTCTCTTTCCATCTCAACAAACCAACCGGTGCAAAGCCTCCACGTACAACGTCAGCAACTTCCACTTTTGTCTATCCAAACGGCTGTTTCCTCACTGACCAAAGAAATTCCCTAAAGGCATTAAAAGTTAAAATTCTCTTTCCATCTCAACAGACCATTCGGTTCAACGCATCCACGTAGTGCCAGCGACTTCCACTTATGTCTGTCCAATTGCGGCAGTTTCCTGATGAGCCGAGTCCCTCCCGTGACAGTTCTTTGAGCCGTTCTAAGTCATAGCAATTTTAGATTTATTTAATTACGCGCCAGAATCACCACCACAGAACGGGCTTGGCAATCTCCGCTCCATTCACACCCCCCCACCCCCCCCCCCCCCTCCCCCCACCTGTTGTGCCTCTCTCCGCCCAACTGCTTGTTCCTGCTTTGTAGTTTTGTTTGTTGGCTTTTGCAATTCCTTTCCAAAGTCGAAAGTCAACTGTGCGCGCCATTGTGAGCATCTAAAGGGAAGTAAACCATAACCTGATTCGGTCTTAAATAAAAACAATTTACCCTTTGTTCAAGCAGTTCAAAGGAAGGCGCCAATGTCTAATACAGTTCTTTTTTCATTTAACTAAGAACTAATCAATCATCTTCGTCTAAAAGTTCTTTATAGACTACATTCTTCACCTTTCTATCTAAATTACTATAATCTAATCTAATTCTCAACATATTCCAAGCCCTAGCTCTCGAAAGAGCCACATACAATTGCCCATGACTAAAAACTTCTTTTCTTAAATCAATTCCCACTCGCTCAAGAGTTTGGCCTTGAGCCTTATTAATGGTCATTGCAAATGCTAACACCAATGGGAATTGGTGCCTATGCAGATCAAATGGGTACTCCTCGGCACAGCAAAGTGTGATCCGAGGAATGTACACCGTCTGCCCTGCCTTATCTCCGGTCAAAATCTTACACACTATCAAATTCTTGCGCATTTCTTCAACTTTCATTCTAGCTCCATTACAGAGACCTAATTCAATGTTCATATTTCTAATTAGCATAACAATTGCATTTTTCTTTAATTTCAACTCATGCTTTGAAAACCCCGAGGGGTTCAATGCATTCAAATACTCATCTAAATATTCATCTGCTCTTTGCCTATTCTCGTCTTCAGCACGATCAATGCTTATGTATACTGTTTCTTCTCCAGGCATCATATCTAACACTTTCTTGTTTAATTCACTAACATCCAAATTCTTTGGTGCTAAAATGGCACTTTTTGCCATCTCATTCCAATTCTCAGAAACAATGAAGTTTCCAAATATTTCTTCGGCTAAATCACCATTGCTTATGCAACCCTCAGGCAATATAATCTCGTCATTTTCATTGTTCCATTTTCCAGTGCCTATTTCTAAAAGGTCTTTGGCAAATGTCTGCTCTGTTTCCAGAGCTCTCATATTCTTTGTCAATTTGTACTTTTTCGCTGTTCTCCAATATTCACTTCTTTTTATGGTCGAATTGACCAACTCTGACCTAGTGGCATGCTTCTGAATTGGAAGGGTCTGACGAAAGTCGCCCGTCCAAAGCATAACTTTGCCACCAAATGCTATATCATTATTCATGATTTCTTTCAATTTCTCGTCTAATGTTCTCATCGCGCGCTTATTAATCATAGGCGCTTCATCACAAATAAACAAATCTGTTTCCTTTAGCTCTTGCCAAGCCTTTGACCTTGGGCTAATGTTCGAATTGCTCATGTCTAAAGACAGACCAAATCTATTATGCAATGTTCTCCCCGCAGGCAACAAAGTTGCTGCCATGCCGGTGAAAGCCATAGTACTCACTTTCTTTTTCTCACCTCTAAGCAAATGCACAATTGTCTTATTCACATGCGTTTTCCCTGTTCCACCCGGTCCACTTAGAAAGAAGAACGCGGGCTCATTTACTGGATTCCTAATTCTTGTCAATATCAAATCAGTTACTATTTTCTGTTCATCATACATCAAATCAAAGGCTCTTACACCCTGATCAAGTTCTTCTGCTGCATTAATTGCTTGTTCAATATCTTCATCCACATTTATCTGTTCCATGGATGGAAAATCAGCAAGTGTTTTCCCAGCCTTCTTAATGCTAAGCGCTATTTCTCTGTAAGCTTTAGCATAAGCAATTTCTTGCCTAAAACTCCTGCTAAAATCCTCGGACAAGGATTCCTTAAACATTTCCCAAAGCTCCTCGGGTTTAGCCGGATTGCAATGGACTAATATCAATGCAAAGAAATCTCTCAATTTCCACGGCATTTCAAAACTTTCAGCTTCTTCTAATGCCCGTTTCCATTCTTCATCATTTCTAATCAAACCTTTTTCAAGACAGGCTTCAGCAAAAGTTGTGCAGACTTTCACCGAACCGTCCAAATTTCTAATTGTCTTCAACTCATCATAAGAGCATGCTCCTTTCACATGCAACAACAACAGCCGCAGGTGGTATCTTTCCGGCTCAGCCGGCGACACTTTCACCATACGACCGATTGTGTTGAAATGTGCCTTTCTCTCAGTCCATTTTCCTTTCTTTAGGCAAAATTTCTCAGGTATCTGATGATACAACAAATTCTTCGCTAAAGCATTTGTCTTGTTCACTTCAAAATAAGCCATTAACTCAGAACCACTGTTAATCTTATCTCTGATCTCTTCTTCCGTCATATTCTCATCAAAATAACAAATCTGTTCACCTTGTAGATGCACAGACAAAGACATTATACTGTGGCTTCTGTCATACATAGGCAATTCTAGAATTCTCCACACAGCTTCCTGCGGGCACACATATCTTGCATCAATGAACTCTTTCACTTCATCATGATCATTTATTGATTCTAATTCCAGTCTTGCTCTGTCTGGTGGCTTATGCACATACTTATGCAAATACTTAACAGAACTAACACTATTAACTTTTTCCAAATTAATATGACACTTGAACATTTTTAGCAAATACAGATTGTGCGGCACAACCCATCTATTGTCTAATTCAATTCTTCTTCCATTTACACGTACTTCAACAGTTCTTCCATCATTTGGCCTGGCATACAACGCTAAACCATTTTCTAATACAACATTCTCTTCTTGGAACGCTTTTGGATAAGCCTTGGAGCACTTTCTGATCTTTAAACCATTCTCATTCACAGTCTCTTCCATGCATGGGCAATTTGGATTTAAATCGCCGCATGGACCATGGACCATAAACTTTTTTACTAACGCATATAATTCTGGTTCTTTGTCTTTGTCTGGTATTCTTGCACTAATTCCTCTTTTTTCAACATCTTCTCCTGTTATCAATTTGTCTTGTTCCGACAATGTCAAAAGCAAATGAATGTGCGGCAGTCCCCTTCCTTGGTTCTCAACCGGATACATCCATGCAATAACTTCACCAAAAATCTTTGTCTTTGTAATCTGATTCATAATCGCTTTGACTTTCAGATAAAATACTCGGACAACTAAATCTGGACGATCACTTGGCACTTGTTCATGAAACATATTGTCTATTATTTCACTCCATTGCGGATTACATGTCATGGTCAGAAACAGATCGGGTTTACCAAACCGTCTGACCACAGCCATAGCATCTTGAAAATGCTTCTCAACATATCTTGGACTGTTTGTCATACTTGGAGGTAGAATAACCTTTCTCCCAAGTGGCAAACCTGTTTCTTGGGCTCTTCTCAACAAAATGTTGTCAATATTCTTATATGCTTCAGCACAAATCTTTTTCTGATTATTTCTAATCCATCTCATTCTGTCTCCCTCAATTTTAACATATTCATCTACACAATACTGCTGAAATAGTTTTCCTCCGTATAAAATCGGATTGAACTCTTTCTCTCTTATTGCTAATGTATAACTCGTATACTGAAGTCTTGTTACTCTTCTATTACTATTTCTTTGCTTTATTTCAGGATGCCAGCCAAAGGTACCGTGCGGATAAAACAACGGGTACGTCATTGGTGTGACCATCGCATCAGTGCTATTCAAAATCTTCAATTCTTTTCCCTTTTGTCTAACCACAATTTTAGCTTCCGGCACTTCGCCATCAGCTCCAGGCACATAGACTGCAGCAACTTCATTAGCTCGTGGCACGTTGTACCCTAAGCGTCTGTCCATTTGCTTTCCAGTTTCAAACAAAAGCTTGATCTCTACTGGTTGTCTTTGTTCTATTCTTGCTTTTTCTAATTCACTATTTTCTTCCTCTTTCATCATCAAATAAGCTTCAGCAAAAGGGTTCATATTTCTTATAACATAATACACAGTTCTTAATAATTCAAGATCAACACCAACATTGGCTTGCTCTATTGTTCTCATTGCCTGTTCAGTGTCCACGATGAAAATCTGCCCGTAAGCAGGTTCATCGCCATTATCTGGATTCAATGCTAAATTCATTCTATGATAAATCTGGCCATAAATGCGAAAACAATATGGTCCTCTATTATTCGGGTATCTATATCTAAGCGGATTCATCGAAGCAAATGAAACGCTGCTATTCAAATGTCTAATGTTTTCAAAAAAGTTCACATGTCTTGCGTCTAATTTTAGGAACAAATCCCTTAAAACTTCAGGAAAATCCTGCTCGGGTATCTGTGGCAAAAAAACTTTTCCATGATGACAACATTCTCCAAAGGAAGTGCCTTTGCCACTGACTTTTTCTTCTGCAAAATGTAATGCCGCGCAATGCACGCAGCAAATACTCATTTGGCTAAGTCGATGTTCTATTGCATTTTCATGCTTCTCGGCTGCATAAAGCTGAATCACTCCTTGTCTGCTTACTTTCATTCTATTTCTGACAAATTCTAATCTCTTTTGCTTATCTATAACTGATTCGACTGTTCTTGTATCAAAATGCCTATTTCGATCTAAAGCTAATATCAATTGTCTTTGCTCTTGTGAACTATCTTGTCTAACATTTCTATGTCTAATAAAATCTAATTCTAATCTCCTTGTTCTTTGATCGGGTGATTCATTTGATCTAAATCTAGCAATTCTTTCAGCTCCAGTCATTGTCAGCTTTCCACTTCTATTTTCAAATACATTTGTGGCCGGAACAGAGCCTGATGGGCCAGGGCGCTGCCCGTCTACAATCAGATGCATGAGCCTATTATTCAAATATCTATGTCTATTTGCAATAACAAATTCAGATTCAATTTCACGCCTTTTGGCATAATTGTGCTCGTCAAATACTTGGTTTCTTTTTCTATTTCTAACGACTTCGTCTACGTCTAAATTTCTACGTCTATTCCAATTGTCAATACCATCTGAGCAGTCCATGTTGTATGCGTATTTGTCTGAATAGGCACCTGAAGTCATTATCCTACAGAAAAATCAAAGATAAGTCCGTACTAAATACGGTGAAATGAAATGCAAATGGAATACGAATGACTTTATTACTATTTGATTGTGAATTTAAAATCTTTCTTCATTGCGTTCGCCGCCTCTTAAGAAAATGATCGACAAGAGCGGAGACATCAAGAAACGTCTAAAATCAATCAGCAATTAAATACAAATACTGTCAATTAGCACAAACTTGATCCTGCTTTGTAGTTCTTCTTGTTGGCTTTTGCAATTTCTTCCAAAGTCCTCCAAAGCATGGGATCGGTCACTGATCAGCGCAACAGCCATGCTAAATTTATTTATACATTAGAGTCACCATCATCAGAATTGGCTTGGCAATCGCCGCTCCATTCCCTCCCACCTGTTGTGCTTCTCCCGCTCCAACTGCTTGATCCTGCTTTGTAGTTCTTCTTGTTGGCTTTTGCAATTTCTTCCAAAGTCCTCCAAAGCATGGGATCGGTCACTGATCAGCGCAACAGCCATGCTAAATTTATTTATACATTAGAGTCACCATCATCAGAATTGGCTTGGCAATCGCCGCTCCATTCCCTCCCACCTGTTGTGCTTCTCCCGCTCCAACTGCTTGATCCTGCTTTGTAGTTCTTCTTGTTGGCTTTTGCAATTTCTTCCAAAGTCCTCCAAAGCATGGGATCGGTCCCTGATCAGCGCAACAGCCATGCTAAATTTATTTATACATTAGAGTCACCATCATCAGAATTGGCTTGGCAATCGCCGCTCCATTCCCTCCCACCTGTTGTGCTTCTCCCGCTCCAACTGCTTGATCCTGCTTTGTAGTTCTTCTTGTTGACATTTGCAATTCCTTCCAAAGTCCTCCAAAGCATGGGATCGGTCCCTGATCAGCGCAACAGCCATGCTAAATTTATTTATACATTAGAGTCACCATCATCAGAATTGGCTTGGCAATCACCGCTCCATTCCCTCCCACCTGTTGTGCTTCTCCCGCTCCAACTGCTTGATCCTGCTTTGTAGTTCTTCTTGTTGGCTTTTGCAATTTCTTCCAAAGTCCTCCAAAGCATGGGATCGGTCACTGATCAGCGCAACAGCCATGCTAAATTTATTTATACATTAGAGTCACCATCATCAGAATTGGCTTGGCAATCGCCGCTCCATTCCCTCCCACCTGTTGTGCTTCTCCCGCTCCAACTGCTTGATCCTGCTTTGTAGTTCTTCTTGTTGACATTTGCAATTCCTTCCAAAGTTGAAAGGCAACTGTCCGCGGCCATTGTTAGCATCTAAAGAAGAGAAACCATAATCTGAATCCGGCCTTCCATAAAATCTATTACCATTTGTTCAAGCAATTCAGACGGAGGCGCCAACGCACACTTCCGTCTTAGTCCAATACAGAATTCTTCTTTTTCAATTTACCTAAACAGAGAGAAAAATCATTAAAAGAGGGGCTCGGTTGCAGAAAAATCTAATCACAAAAAAAAACAAACTAAAAAAACATCACTGAAATGACTGGCTCTCGCAATTTTCCACTTTAAGTACACATTTCTTCTTGCAACGCTCCATTTCTTTTCTCACCCATTTTGCTCTCTTTCTCTGTCAAAAGTCTCTTCACTTTCCACACTATTTCTTCCATTTCTCGTGTCTAACCTTCTTCATCCTCAACACTTGGCGCATCGTCTTGCCAAATTCAAAAAAACGTTACAGACAGACAAACACTCTAAAATATAATATAGGATTGGTCCGACGAGTTCATCCACGGATTTGAAAATTGTTTCACTGCTTTACCCTCATATTCCGCTTTTGTTATCTATCTTTATTTGTTTCTATCAATGATGGCTCCTCCCACAGCTTCTGGTCTCTCCCGCTCTCCACCCCGCAGCAATTTATCAATACAATTTGAAATTCAAGATACAATATTTGTCAGAACAATTCCTTTGTCTGTGTTTAGTTTGGAAGAGTCAACAGTTCGGGGGTTATCGAGGACGCTGATCACGAATATGAAATCATATGACGTCAACTAATCATGATTTCAACATCTAAGATTTTGAAAATTTCTTAAATTTTTAAAAATATTTTTGGGCGGTTTTTTACAACTTTTTGGAATTTTCATTTTTTGGTTAGACGAAATCACAAAGCCATAGAGGGACCTTTTTGTTTTACCTATAAAATTGATAAATAAAATGAAGTCAAAAATAGCCGTATTTGGTTGCAAGCCTCTTAACAAGTGAAGCCAGAATTCTCAAAAAATTTGATGCTGAGGCAATGAAGAGTTGAAGACAATGTGGAAGGAAGATATTTTTGAATAATAAAAAAAAATTTTGTTTCACCCTTGACCATTACAAAAAAAATCCCCCCATTGTCAATCACGGGTTTTCCTAAAAATCCCGGTCCCGGCCCTAGTTACAAGTAGTAAACGTCTCTGGCGCCCAGTTGAACGGCTCCCTGGACCCAAAGTGGAATATCGATTTCTTTCTGCATCTCCCCCCACATCAGTCAACTAACCGGGCAAGGACGAAAGTAAACCTTCTTAAAAAAGGGATGAGGTTTTCTTGCAGTTGCAAACCTCTTAATTGAAAATTCCTTAAAAATGCAATAAATTAAAAATTCCTTAAAAATGCAAAAAAAACGGGAAACACACCCCTAAAAAGGCAATTTCCGGTAATAGAAGAGCTGGTGCCCCCCATTAAAAAAAATAGTTTTCAAAGTCCATAAAAAGATTTTAATTGTCAAAATTTGTATTTTCAAAAATTGTTCGGGTTAGGGTTTGGCATTCGCAAAATCCGAGCTCGTATTCAAGCCCTCGCATGTTTTTACCCTAGAAAACATTCATTTAATTTTTTTTCGTCGGGACCGCAAGTTCAAAAGATTGCCCTAAAAATCAACTTTTTCCCCCAACTGCCTCTCCCGAAAAAATGTTCTGGCTATGGCCCTGACGTCCGTTGTGGCTTAGGTGGTGAAATGTTGGCGTACCCCGCCCGACAAGGCTATAATTCAATCTTCAGCCATCTTTATTGGTTTAATATTATGTCCTTTTCAACTTCAAATTGTTCTCTGCCACCGTCGTCTGTCGCGGATCAGATTAGCTGTCTGATCTGCGCCTTTTCATCGCATCATCGTGTTCCGTCGGGTGCTCAGCTGATCCGGCGTGATCAACTGTACAGCCACATTGCCGACCACCTCAACTATCGTGTAAATTTAGCGAAATTATCCAAAGCCACAAATTTGTTTGATTTGGGGATTAGGAAGATTTTGTGAAGTCGGAATTGGTCTTGAACGGAGAGAAACGCCGCTATTGGTATAATTCGTTGTTGCCAACTCTTTCAATTAGTTTCGCCCATTCAATTCTTGCTTGATTTTAAAAAATGGTGCCATTTTCTCTGTTTAAGGATGGCGCTAATGCCTATATGGACATTCTCTGTAATATGACATTTGGACATTGCGTCCAGATTGACTTCGCTAAACGACTTAATCAGCTTCCAAAAGGACGCGCTGCCAGGACTGGGGGAAACAGCGGGGCGAGTCCGATGGTTAATCATTTGGGAAATAAATTAATGGATTCTAAATGTAAAAGCCAATGTGTGAAAAGGAAAGAAAGTACCTTGGTAATAGTATAGCTGGTCCCCCCCTCCCCCCCATTTTTTATACAATTTTTTTTTCAAAGTTGATAAAAAGGTGTTTTTAGGGATTTCCGAGGCGTAGATCAAAATTCACATTTTTCAAAAAAAATTTTTGGCCTCAAAATCATTCGAAAAGCACAAACTTACAACGAAAAGGCAAGTAATGATCAAATTTATGGTTTGAATGATTTTGAGGCCAACATTGATTTTTCCGGGATTCGAAATTGGTCGAAATAAATGTCAGATTCGGATTCTACGCCCCCGAAAACCCCTAGAAACTCCTTTTTCCCGGCTTTGAAAAACTTTTTTATTTTTTTTAAATTGGGGGACCATCTATCCTATTACCGAGGTATTTTTCCGTTATAGGACTCCAGACGAAATGTCGAATTAAAAAACACGTCTCCAAGGGTCATCAAGGACGCTGATCACGAATAATCGTTGGATTTATCACATGACATCATTTAAGATCTCAAAAATATGATTTTAACTGGAATTTTTCCATTTTCATTGGGGAAACATATAGTAAATGAAACAATTTTGGACCACCATATCTTCAAAAATCTGGGTATTTCTTAGGGGTACATTTTTGGGTTTTTACTGCATTTTTCTTAAGCAATTTTTTTTTGAAGAAAAAAACAATTGGATGTTCGGTAAATTTTTAAGGGTCAACATTTTTGAAAAATTTTAAAAATAGTCCGAAAATATGTTATTTGATGCCACTGATTAGGAACTTGTCAACAAAAAATAAAAACTGAATTTAAAGCGGGTTTTGAATCGGTTGAAATTTTTGAAAATTAAGCAAAACGACTTTTTTTAAAGTAACTCCAAGGCCGGATTGGCTTGGCCTAAGCCTAACGAACCCCAAGGCAGGGTGGCTTAGGTCTAAGCCCAACGAACCCTTAAGGCTCTAACCTTTCCCCAGTTTATTCTATCCGGCTTTGGAGTTACTTAAAATAAAAAGTCGTTTTTTCCTAATTTTCAAACGATTTTTATTTTCTATTGACGAATTCGTAATCAATGTTTTATATTATTTTTAGAATAAAAAATTTTTCAAAAATGTTGACCAAAAGGGCCTCGTTATAGTTTTTTGGCCAACAATTTAATAGTATTTGGTAGTAACTTTCTTCATAGTTGCGTCCGCGGAAATTTTTTTTGCAGATTCGTGCTCAGCTCGTCGAGAGGAATCGATTGGTCGTATTTTTTATTCAAATCCGAACCACTCCCATATAGTGTAGAAATTTCGATTTTAGATGATGATGATGAATAAATCTAACTGATTTATTCGTGGTCAGCTTTTTTGATAACCCCTGGATAAGTTTTAATTAGTTAGTTATTTTTCGTCTGGAGTCGCATAACGGAAAAGTACCGGGTAAACTTCTGGATGAGGGGGGGGGGGGGGTCCGGAGGACCCATTCACTCGTTAATCACTACTTTTTGGCTTTTGTTTGGCGAGTGAGTGGATGGATTTGGCCTCAACATTGGGCGAGGCGAGGAGGGAAGGGGCGGGCATCAAATGCTGTAGACGTGGGGGAGGGATGAACTTCAATATGTAAATGAAAGTGCACTTCCAGGGTGGGCGACTTTCAAACTCCTCATAAACAAATCCCCGGTTTCAGCAAATTTCTTTGAACGACATCCCGTCTTCGTCAATTCTGTCGTCTCTTTCTTCGATTCCTTCTAATTTGCTGTCTTCCCCCGTCATCAGAACAACGACAACTTTTCCATCTTCATCATCGGTTGTTCAGCTTCCACTAACGCCGATTCCGTTGGCTGCACGCGAAGGACCTTCGGAGAATGACACGCAACAAACGGTGGAACAATCAACAAAAACTGAAGAAGTGAGTTGATTTTCTGTCATTTATTTTTTGCCAATTTTGGCCATTATTTTAGGTTTGTTCTGTTTTGAATGATTCATTAATAGCAAATATTTTGATCAGCTACTGAATGGGTCGCACGAACTGAAAGTGGAGCGTAATTCGGGCATTAACAACAACAACAACAACGAAGAGGATGCTGTCCAATACTTTAACAATTTACCAAACGAAAGTCAATTGAGTTTGCCGGACTTCGAGATGGACACGGAACGGGCGGAAAACACCGCGGCGCAGAAGAGAAGGCGGAAACAGTCAATGACAAACAGTTCGACGCCGCGAGCAAAAAAGGTAAAGTTTTGATGGTACTTTTCGGTTATGTGTCAACAAAAAAATAAGTTTTTATTCAAGTCGCTAAAAAGATGTTTCTAGGGGTTTTCGGGGTCGTAGAATCCAATTGATTTTATGTCGTCTGATTTCGAACCCCGAACCCGAATTTGAAGAATTTTCATACATCATTTTACTACTAAATTTTATTTTTGATTTGCATTGGGCAGAATAAAAAATATCAGCTTGGTGGCATAAATTCAACAATGTTTTGCAAAATTTCATTGAAATCTTCGACGATTTAATGGTAAGATGCAAAAGATTTTCAAAAAATTGTTCGAATTCAGGTTTGGGGTTTGAAATAGGTTGAAATAGAGGTCGGGTTCGGATTCTACGACCCCGAAAATCACTAGAAACACCATTGCTGTCTAAATATTATTTTTTGTTTGTTGACACATAACCGAAAAGAACCGTTTCCCGATCTTGTGTCAAAAGTGATTTTTCCCCAAAATTTCAGAGACGAAAAAGTGTCACCACCAACAAAGAAGTGGAGGCGTTGAACAATTGGACGATGCTCGTATCGCCTCGATCCAACAGAGTAAGCAACTGACGACGACAATGTTTTCTCGGGACGGAACCAAATTTTGTTCTTCAGAAATGCAAAACTGTCGCCAGCAAAAACATTTCCAAAACTTTCACAAGCGCCCGGCGTCCGATTGTGGCCAAAAATGGTGCCAGCGCTTTTCAGATGAAAGGGGCGTCCGTCTTGAGGTCGGCGGCTTGGAAAGGCAACGGACAACAACGACAAAGTGATCGGACTTTGGAGAGACAAAGTGATCGGACTTTGGAGAAACAAAGTGATCGGACTTTGGAGAGACAAAGTGATCGGACTTTGGAGGAGAGGATGCCGAAAAATGCTTACTTCGACTGCACCTGCAAAGAACCTCTTGGCATAAATAAGTAGGAAGAAAGTGTAATTCATAAATATGTGGGGATAACGGTAAAGTATTGAATCCCATTGGGTAATTTTGAAAGTGCTAATATTTCTGCTTTTTTTTTATGTTCATCGTCGGATGTTCTCAGTGTAGGCGATGGTTTCACGGCAAATGCGTCCGGATCAGTCAACGGGAGTCGAAACGTATTCCGTTTTGGCAGTGTGCTGAGTGTAAGGAACTGCAGAATACGGAAGAGGGGAATGAGGTGGCGACGGGGAATGTTTGAAAGTTCAAAATTGATTATTTGTTTGAGAAAAATCTTAAAACTTGTCTTAAAGTATGGGACTATTGTTCTTTATGCTAATTTCCCATTCGTTAGCAGGGAGAGATTCAGCTTATGTTTTGCGTGTGCAGGAGGCCGTATGACAACGAGCGGTAAATTTCCGCTTGAAAAAGGACACGCGAAGGTAATGCGCCGTTTAAGTTTTTATGTCGGCTGCGACGGTTGTGGCGATTGGTACCATCCGGAATGTGTGAACACGACGGAGGTAAATTTTCAAAACAAATTTGGCTAAACAACAAACATTATGGCACTTACAAATTAGAGCAATAAACAAAAAACATTATGGCACTTACCAGGGGCGTAGCCAGGAAAAAATTTCGGAGGGGGGAATTTGTCCATCTGAGCGCCGCGCTCAAATGGCTTACCCATTTGAGCGCCAGGAGTTTTATTTTGCGAAATTTTCAAAAAAGCAATTTTTTTTGCTTTTGCTTCACTTCTGGGGGGGGGGACTCGGCGGTGCCGATAGGCGCCGCCGAGAAAAATTTGAGTTTTTGACTTGATTTGTTAAGGATTTGCAACCAAAATTTTAAAAATCGGTCTTTTTTTGAAGTTTTTTAGGAATGGGAGGGGCCGGCGGTGCCGGTAGGCGCCGCCGGGAAAAATTTTGATTTTTGATGTGAATTTTGTTAAGAAAATTGGTCAAAAAATTGAAAAAAGCGCAAAACAAAAGGGTCCCCCCTCTTGTTTTTTTTAATACAAAAAACATTTCGGGGGGGGGGGAATTCCCCTCTTTCCCCCCCCCCTGGATACGCGCCTGGCACTTACAAATTAGAGCAAATAACAAAAAGCCAAATTTGCTTTTCCTAAATCAATTTCCTCAACGAAAATTCGTTTTGAGGCATTTTTTTTCTACGTACTAAAGAATCGCCTAAATACTAAAAAATGTCTAAAAAGAGCAAAACTTTTAAAAATTTCACAAGGAGAAAATCAACGCTTTGAGTGAGTGTTATTCGTGTCCGGACTGTAAGAAAAAGCCGCAAAAATGGTTTGACGCTAAGATGATGGTCACCACCAAAACGGAGGCGAATGGATGACAATAAAACGAACGCAATTTTTTGTTAGACTGAAACTTTCCATCACAAATTGAATGAATGCCCATTTCCGACTGATTTCCTTTTGTTAACGAAAATGATTGAGAAAATGCCATTTCGACAATTATTTTTATTGTTTCGCAATTTTCATTTTGGAATAAAAATTCTTTTAAATTTTTTTGTTATATTACAGTGTCCTTACAAATTAGGGGGGCGCCGCAGGGGATTTGGCTCCCCCCGCCCCCCCCCCCCCCCCGGTGTACGGAAAGGAAATTACTTTTTTTGCAGAGAAATGGAAGCGATGGTTTGGTTCAGCTTCGGTATTTGCAGACCTTGGGGCACCAATTCTTCTCAATTTTATTTTCTATTGACAAATTCGTAATTAGTGTAAAATAGGACGGACCCCGTACTCGTTCCCCACCAATTCGTTCCACCCTAACTGCTAAGCTTTTGCCAAAAGCTTAGCTTTTGCCTTTGTAAGCTTCTACTCATTGCATGCTTTCGAATGATATCAAAATGTTTGATTTGGTTGACTTGAAAAGAAGAGTTGTAACGAAAAAACTTAAAAAAAGCGGAACGAGTTGGGGTGGAACGAGTCGTCCTTTTACACATCAAATGCATGTTTTCAGACAATTTTTATTTTTTTCATAAGTTCCGACCAACTCAGGTTTATCAGCAACACACTGCAATTGGACTCAACGATGGGGAACAACCAACTCAACCAGCCAGAACCATCCTTTGGAGAGGGCCTCGCCCGCCTTTCCGGAAAGAAACTTTTCCCAAAACGGGTTTTATGTTCTAAAAGAATGCGGGGGGCGGGGGGGGGGGAGATGAGCGAGAAGACTGTGTATAAACAGCAGCAGCACTTTTCCATCCAACTATTTCAAGGAGGGCGGTGGGGGCGGCAGTTTACCCCCCCCCCCCAAATTACCTCAATCACTCCTTCCCTCACTTCCTCCTTTCTATTGGTTCTGGTCCATCGCCCGAGGGCATTCCTAAACTCTCCCAATTCCCCCATTCTTCTGCCCGAAGATGCTTATCATTTTGCTCTGCAGTTTTGTCGGGCAAGGACGGAGAAACAAACTGATCAAAATCTTTCCGATTTGATTCAAATGTAAGGGCGGTGGGGGGGGGGGCGCGGGTCGGGCGGGTGGTCGACTTTCTCGTCTCACTGGCTGACCTGTTTGAGATGTTCATCAGTATAAAAGGACGACTCCTCGTCCATTCCCGGCAAAGTCTGAAGAGAAATGGCTATTTCCAAGGAAATGTCCCGATTTTTTCTTCTCGTCCTTCGTTTCATAAATTTTATTTTCAATTTTCTTATTGCGAACTTTCAAAATTGGGTATTGTCAGAATATTGCAATCGCAGTGTTTGTTTTTCCTTTGTAACTTCTGATGCTCTCTGTCCAGCAACTGATCAGCTCGTCCAAGCTCGAGCGCGTCTTGCCAGGCCATTTGTTCCCTCAAAACAACAACAGAGGCCTCACTGACTTGGAGGATGTGTGCGCGATTACGGTTGTGGCATCGTTGGCGGATGTAAGAGGCACTCATAATGAGATCGTATGAATGATCGGGTTTTAAATTTGTATTATTGATCAAAACAGTCCAAAATTGCTATTCCGTCTGACTCTGAAGACACTTCAACAGCCGCAGAAGTGGTCGGGTTTGGACTGTTCCACAAATGCACGCCCTGCCAGGTGAGTGATCAAAATTATAATATCTACCCAATCCAATCATCGATTTAATTTGGTTGAGATCCGGTCTGATCGATCGGCGAAAGGTCCCTGAAGGGGGATCTGACAATTACTGATTTTGGATATTTGACCCAATTATCATCTGTCCTTTCAACTGATTATGGACCATTCAGACTTACTGTTCGTTGGTGTCCGTGACCAAACAGTTCGAGCAGCCGTTTGTCAACGTGGAAAGAGTGGCCGCGCGGCAGGCGAAGTCGGAGGCGGAAAATGAGAGGGACGCCAAAAAAGTGGGACGACACCTTTTGCTGAGGGTGATCGAATTGCACACAATCAAGATACAAGCCAAGAAAAATACTTCCATCACGGGGGGGGGGAGTGATCAATCATCTCTCGGCTTCCCGGCTTTCTGGTCAAGCAATTCCCAGTCTCAATAGCTCGAATTGAAAGACATTTATTAAATTCTGATCGCCCACCTCCCAAATCAGATCATTTTAAGCTCACCGAAGTGCGTGAATCGTTGCCCGACCTCAGCACCCTCCCCCAATACTTCACGGCGTTTGCGGAGCCTTGTGCCAGTCCGTTGCTTCAATGTTTGTTGTTGGGGGGGGGGGGGGGGGGGACAAATGCCCCGGGCATTGTCTTTCCTTTAACACTTTTTAACCCTCAGGCATTGTGGACGAATTTGTGAAGGTTCACTTTGGCATTCACGGGGTTTAGCCATCGTTTTTGACTCATTTTTGTTTTTTTTACTAAAGATGGAGACGCTACGCAATTTCACAGTCGATCTCTATGATTCGGAGGCCGGGTAAAATTTAAAAAAATGTTTAAGTTAAAGGCCAAACGCTCTCTGGACTTCTTTCCGCAGCATCGACGAACACCCCGACACTCAGTGGCGCGACTTTGCCGGTTTTATTGTCGCGGACCGTTTTCGATATTGTGAAATCGAGCTGGACGGGTAAGCACTGATCTGGCTTTAAACTCGAGAACCTTGACCTTTATTCCCAGTGAGAAAATCTTAAGGGCTTCGAATTGTTTTCCTTGCACACTTTCCTAAAATTCTCAAATTTCCCATACTTTTCAGCCAGGCTCTTCTGTCCGCTGTCGACGATGTTTCCGTCGATGTACGTCCTCCGGTCGTTGTTCAGCCCCTTTCGTCGTCCAATAGGGCGCTCTTCCACGACTACGACCAATCGCTTTCGGTGATAGGCCGTGAGGAATATTTGGACTTTTTGCTGAATACGGCGGGGGTTCGTCGGGAAAAAAATGTTTGGAAATGAATATTTGTGCCCAGATGAAAGCAATAATTGCGTTGGACGAGCAGCAGCGACAGCCGATCGGATACGTTTTGGCGTACGCAGGACGCGTGTTGCAATGCTACGCGGACGAGGAGAAAGTTGCCGGGTCAGAGGGGGGGGGGGGGTGGAGGAAACGGGTTTGGGTTACGTCACAGGGGGGAGGAAACGGGTTTAGGTTACGTCAAGGGGGTGGGGAAACGGGTTTAGGTTACGTCAAGGGGGTGGGGAAACGGGTTTGGGTTACGTCACAGGGGGTGGGGAAACGGGTTTAGGTTACGTCAAGGGGGTGGGGAAACGGGTTTGGGTTACGTCACAGGGGGGAGGAAACGGGTTTAGGTTACGTCAAGGGGGTGGGGAAACGGGTTTGGGTTACGTCACAGGGGGGAGGAAACGGGTTTAGGTTACGTCAAGGGGGTGGGGAAACGGGTTTGGGTTACGTCACAGGGGGGAGGAAACGGGTTTAGGTTACGTCAAGGGGGTGGGGAAACGGGTTTAGGTTACGTCAAGGGGGTGGGGAAACGGGTTTGGGTTACGTCACAGGGGGGAGGAAACGGGTTTAGGTTACGTCACAGGGGGGAGGAAACGGGTTTAGGTTACGTCAAGGGGGTGGGGAAACGGGTTTAGGTTACGTCAAGGGGGTGGGGAAACGGGTTTGGGTTACGTCACAGGGGGTGGGGAAACGGGTTTAGGTTACGTCAAGGGGGTGGGGAAACGGGTTTGGGTTACGTCACAGGGGGGAGGAAACGGGTTTAGGTTACGTCAAGGGGGTGGGGAAACGGGTTTGGGTTACGTCACAGGGGGGAGGAAACGGGTTTAGGTTACGTCAAGGGGGTGGGGAAACGGGTTTGGGTTACGTCACAGGGGGGAGGAAACGGGTTTAGGTTACGTCAAGGGGGTGGGGAAACGGGTTTAGGTTACGTCAAGGGGGTGGGGAAACGGGTTTGGGTTACGTCACAGGGGTGGGGAAACGGGTTTAGGTTACGTCAAGGGGGTGGAGGAAACGGGTTTAGGTTACGTCACAGGGGGGAGGAAACGGGTTTGGGTTACGTCACAGGGGGTGGGGAAACGGGTTTAGGTTACGTCAAGGGGGTGGGGAAACGGGTTTGGGTTACGTCACAGGGGGGAGGAAACGGGTTTAGGTTACGTCAAGGGGGTGGGGAAACGGGTTTGGGTTACGTCACAGGGGGGAGGAAACGGGTTTAGGTTACGTCAAGGGGGTGGGGAAACGGGTTTGGGTTACGTCACAGGGGGGAGGAAACGGGTTTAGGTTACGTCAAGGGGGTGGGGAAACGGGTTTGGGTTACGTCACAGGGGGGAGGAAACGGGTTTAGGTTACGTCAAGGGGGTGGGGAAACGGGTTTGGGTTACGTCACAGGGGGGAGGAAACGGGTTTAGGTTACGTCAAGGGGGTGGGGAAACGGGTTTAGGTTACGTCAAGGGGGTGGGGAAACGGGTTTGGGTTACGTCACAGGGGGTGGAGGAAACGGGTTTGGGTTACGTCACAGGGGGGAGGAAACGGGTTTAGGTTACGTCAAGGGGGTGGGGAAACGGGTTTAGGTTACGTCAAGGGGGTGGGGAAACGGGTTTGGGTTACGTCACAGGGGGTGGGGAAACGGGTTTAGGTTACGTCAAGGGGGTGGGGAAACGGGTTTGGGTTACGTCACAGGGGGGAGGAAACGGGTTTAGGTTACGTCAAGGGGGTGGGGAAACGGGTTTGGGTTACGTCACAGGGGGGAGGAAACGGGTTTAGGTTACGTCAAGGGGGTGGGGAAACGGGTTTAGGTTACGTCAAGGGGGTGGGGAAACGGGTTTGGGTTACGTCACAGGGGGTGGGGAAACGGGTTTAGGTTACGTCAAGGGGGTGGGGAAACGGGTTTGGGTTACGTCACAGGGGGGAGGAAACGGGTTTAGGTTACGTCAAGGGGGTGGGGAAACGGGTTTGGGTTACGTCACAGGGGGGAGGAAACGGGTTTAGGTTACGTCAAGGGGGTGGGGAAACGGGTTTGGGTTACGTCACAGGGGGGAGGAAACGGGTTTAGGTTACGTCAAGGGGGTGGGGAAACGGGTTTAGGTTACGTCAAGGGGGTGGGGAAACGGGTTTGGGTTACGTCACAGGGGGGAGGAAACGGGTTTAGGTTACGTCACAGGGGGGAGGAAACGGGTTTAGGTTACGTCAAGGGGGTGGGGAAACGGGTTTAGGTTACGTCAAGGGGGTGGGGAAACGGGTTTGGGTTACGTCACAGGGGGTGGGGAAACGGGTTTAGGTTACGTCAAGGGGGTGGGGAAACGGGTTTGGGTTACGTCACAGGGGGGAGGAAACGGGTTTAGGTTACGTCAAGGGGGTGGGGAAACGGGTTTGGGTTACGTCACAGGGGGGAGGAAACGGGTTTAGGTTACGTCAAGGGGGTGGGGAAACGGGTTTGGGTTACGTCACAGGGGGGAGGAAACGGGTTTAGGTTACGTCAAGGGGGTGGGGAAACGGGTTTAGGTTACGTCAAGGGGGTGGGGAAACGGGTTTGGGTTACGTCACAGGGGTGGGGAAACGGGTTTAGGTTACGTCAAGGGGGTGGAGGAAACGGGTTTAGGTTACGTCACAGGGGGGAGGAAACGGGTTTGGGTTACGTCACAGGGGGTGGGGAAACGGGTTTAGGTTACGTCAAGGGGGTGGGGAAACGGGTTTGGGTTACGTCACAGGGGGGAGGAAACGGGTTTAGGTTACGTCAAGGGGGTGGGGAAACGGGTTTGGGTTACGTCACAGGGGGGAGGAAACGGGTTTAGGTTACGTCAAGGGGGTGGGGAAACGGGTTTGGGTTACGTCACAGGGGGGAGGAAACGGGTTTAGGTTACGTCAAGGGGGTGGGGAAACGGGTTTGGGTTACGTCACAGGGGGGAGGAAACGGGTTTAGGTTACGTCAAGGGGGTGGGGAAACGGGTTTGGGTTACGTCACAGGGGGGAGGAAACGGGTTTAGGTTACGTCAAGGGGGTGGGGAAACGGGTTTAGGTTACGTCAAGGGGGTGGGGAAACGGGTTTGGGTTACGTCACAGGGGGTGGAGGAAACGGGTTTAGGGTTACGTCACAGGGGGGAGGAAACGGGTTTAGGTTACGTCAAGGGGGTGGGGAAACGGGTTTAGGTTACGTCAAGGGGGTGGGGAAACGGGTTTGGGTTACGTCACAGGGGGTGGGGAAACGGGTTTAGGTTACGTCAAGGGGGTGGGGAAACGGGTTTGGGTTACGTCACAGGGGGGAGGAAACGGGTTTAGGTTACGTCAAGGGGGTGGGGAAACGGGTTTGGGTTACGTCACAGGGGGGAGGAAACGGGTTTAGGTTACGTCAAGGGGGTGGGGAAACGGGTTTGGGTTACGTCACAGGGGGGAGGAAACGGGTTTAGGTTACGTCAAGGGGGTGGGGAAACGGGTTTAGGTTACGTCAAGGGGGTGGGGAAACGGGTTTGGGTTACGTCACAGGGGGTGGGGAAACGGGTTTAGGTTACGTCACAGGGGGTGGGGAAACGGGTTTGGGTTACGTCACAGGGGGGAGGAAACGGGTTTAGGTTACGTCAAGGGGGTGGGGAAACGGGTTTGGGTTACGTCACAGGGGGGAGGAAACGGGTTTAGGTTACGTCAAGGGGGTGGGGAAACGGGTTTGGGTTACGTCACAGGGGGGAGGAAACGGGTTTAGGTTACGTCAAGGGGGTGGGGAAACGGGTTTAGGTTACGTCAAGGGGGTGGGGAAACGGGTTTGGGTTACGTCACAGGGGGGAGGAAACGGGTTTAGGTTACGTCACAGGGGGGAGGAAACGGGTTTAGGTTACGTCAAGGGGGTGGGGAAACGGGTTTAGGTTACGTCAAGGGGGTGGGGAAACGGGTTTGGGTTACGTCACAGGGGGTGGGGAAACGGGTTTAGGTTACGTCAAGGGGGTGGGGAAACGGGTTTGGGTTACGTCACAGGGGGGAGGAAACGGGTTTAGGTTACGTCAAGGGGGTGGGGAAACGGGTTTGGGTTACGTCACAGGGGGGAGGAAACGGGTTTAGGTTACGTCAAGGGGGTGGGGAAACGGGTTTGGGTTACGTCACAGGGGGGAGGAAACGGGTTTAGGTTACGTCAAGGGGGTGGGGAAACGGGTTTAGGTTACGTCAAGGGGGTGGGGAAACGGGTTTGGGTTACGTCACAGGGGTGGGGAAACGGGTTTAGGTTACGTCAAGGGGGTGGAGGAAACGGGTTTAGGTTACGTCACAGGGGGGAGGAAACGGGTTTGGGTTACGTCACAGGGGGTGGGGAAACGGGTTTAGGTTACGTCAAGGGGGTGGGGAAACGGGTTTGGGTTACGTCACAGGGGGGAGGAAACGGGTTTAGGTTACGTCAAGGGGGTGGGGAAACGGGTTTGGGTTACGTCACAGGGGGGAGGAAACGGGTTTGGGTTACGTCACAGGGGGGAGGAAACGGGTTTAGGTTACGTCAAGGGGGTGGGGAAACGGGTTTGGGTTACGTCACAGGGGGGAGGAAACGGGTTTAGGTTACGTCAAGGGGGTGGGGAAACGGGTTTGGGTTACGTCACAGGGGGGAGGAAACGGGTTTAGGTTACGTCAAGGGGGTGGGGAAACGGGTTTGGGTTACGTCACAGGGGGGAGGAAACGGGTTTAGGTTACGTCAAGGGGGTGGGGAAACGGGTTTAGGTTACGTCAAGGGGGTGGGGAAACGGGTTTGGGTTACGTCACAGGGGGGAGGAAACGGGTTTGGGTTACGTCACAGGGGGGAGGAAACGGGTTTGGGTTACGTCACAGGGGGGAGGAAACGGGTTTAGGTTACGTCAAGGGGGTGGGGAAACGGGTTTGGGTTACGTCACAGGGGGGAGGAAACGGGTTTAGGTTACGTCAAGGGGGTGGGGAAACGGGTTTGGGTTACGTCACAGGGGGGAGGAAACGGGTTTAGGTTACGTCAAGGGGGTGGGGAAACGGGTTTGGGTTACGTCACAGGGGGGAGGAAACGGGTTTGGGTTACGTCACAGGGGGGAGGAAACGGGTTTAGGTTACGTCAAGGGGGTGGGGAAACGGGTTTGGGTTACGTCACAGGGGGGAGGAAACGGGTTTAGGTTACGTCAAGGGGGTGGGGAAACGGGTTTGGGTTACGTCACAGGGGGGAGGAAACGGGTTTAGGTTACGTCAAGGGGGTGGGGAAACGGGTTTGGGTTACGTCACAGGGGGGAGGAAACGGGTTTAGGTTACGTCAAGGGGGTGGGGAAACGGGTTTAGGTTACGTCAAGGGGGTGGGGAAACGGGTTTGGGTTACGTCACAGGGGGGAGGAAACGGGTTTGGGTTACGTCACAGGGGGGAGGAAACGGGTTTGGGTTACGTCACAGGGGGGAGGAAACGGGTTTAGGTTACGTCAAGGGGGTGGGGAAACGGGTTTGGGTTACGTCACAGGGGGGAGGAAACGGGTTTAGGTTACGTCAAGGGGGTGGGGAAACGGGTTTGGGTTACGTCACAGGGGGGAGGAAACGGGTTTAGGTTACGTCAAGGGGGTGGGGAAACGGGTTTGGGTTACGTCACAGGGGGGAGGAAACGGGTTTGGGTTACGTCACAGGGGGGAGGAAACGGGTTTAGGTTACGTCAAGGGGGTGGGGAAACGGGTTTGGGTTACGTCACAGGGGGGAGGAAACGGGTTTAGGTTACGTCAAGGGGGTGGGGAAACGGGTTTGGGTTACGTCACAGGGGGGAGGAAACGGGTTTAGGTTACGTCAAGGGGGTGGGGAAACGGGTTTGGGTTACGTCACAGGGGGGAGGAAACGGGTTTAGGTTACGTCAAGGGGGTGGGGAAACGGGTTTAGGTTACGTCAAGGGGGTGGGGAAACGGGTTTGGGTTACGTCACAGGGGGGAGGAAACGGGTTTGGGTTACGTCACAGGGGGGAGGAAACGGGTTTGGGTTACGTCACAGGGGGGAGGAAACGGGTTTAGGTTACGTCAAGGGGGTGGGGAAACGGGTTTGGGTTACGTCACAGGGGGGAGGAAACGGGTTTAGGTTACGTCAAGGGGGTGGGGAAACGGGTTTGGGTTACGTCACAGGGGGGAGGAAACGGGTTTAGGTTACGTCAAGGGGGTGGGGAAACGGGTTTGGGTTACGTCACAGGAGGGAGGAAACGTGGGTGTTACGTCAGAGGGGGGGGGGGGGGGGGGGGGGTAGACGGGTCTGGGTTAGGTTTGCCCTCCTTGGGCGATATCTCGGAATTTCTTAAAATATTGAGATGTATCGATGGCAAAAGCCGGGAATTTATTCGCGACCAAAAAGGACACCGCCCCCCTCCCATTTCAGTGCCCTTCTGTCCGCCGTGTGCCGTGCCCTTCACTGCCCCGCGTCCCTGTCGCTGTTCCTCCGCCTCTCCCTCGACGATTTGCCGCTTCTGTCCGCCCGTCTCCTCGGCGCCGCTTCGCGGGTCCGACGGATTCGCCGTTTCCATTCGCGCGCAATGCCCGAGACAGTGAAATGGGCCAAAGTCATGTCACCGGGCATCGGATTGCATTTGTTCTGATCTTGAAGAGAATGGGCCGTTTATTTGGGTGAGGTTTTGGCTCGTCATTCGATCAATTAGGGTTTTACTTTGTTTATGGATTTATAATTATAATCACTTTCATAAATAAACGATCGAAAGTGGTTTGATTTTCTGCCCCCCCCCCCCTTTGGACGCCTTTTCCATTTGCATTTCCCGCCCATTGCTCGGAAATCATTTGCAAAAACTAAACCCTCAGCAATTTCCCAAATGACCCCCCCCCCCAAAAAAGTCATTGACCCTCTTCCGATGATCTGAAACGAGCAAACCCTTCTCAATCCTCCCCTTATGGAGAGGGAGGGATTTTGTGCAAAGACCGTGGAGCCCCCCCCCCCCCCCCCCCCCCCCCCCCCAGGGGATGGAAATGGATTTCGCTTGAGGGTGGGTCCTTTCCCTTCCATTTGCTTGGATTGCGCTCCTACCGCCCTCCTTTTCGTCGATCAGACTGCCTTCGGGGACAATTATCTGTAATTGGGGTGGTTTGCGGGAAGCTTGCATTACTTGCAGCCTCCGCATAGTGTTGCGTCGAGAAAGGAAGCGACTTTTCCTTTCCCCGGAGGGGTAGACCGGTAAGCTTCTTCTCACGAAGGGAACATCCCTTACTGCGAGTACTCAGACCACTTTTAAACCATGCCTATCGTGTAGAGAACCCTCAATCTTGTAAATTTTCGGTTTTTGGTCCGCTCCCATAGTTAAGGGTCGAAAATGCAATTTAAATTATTGGGCTTTGTACCCCCTCCCCCGCCCCCTCTTTTTTTTGAAAGACGAGAAAAAGGGCTCCCTAATCAAACTTTCTTTATGACAGACGCACAAATATTGGGCCTTTTTCGAATTTATGCCCTCAGACTACCGTATTCCACCGCTTTTAAGTCATTTGATCATTGCGCTTTTGCTGTTTTCCGCCACCGGGCAACAACAAAGCGGCTGCGAGAAGGGCAAAGTGCCTGCCCAGCTGAAAGTGTGGCCAGATGGAAGGCCAGGTCGGCAATCGGAGGGGCCGCCGGGGGGGCCGTCGGGGGGGGGGGGGGGGGGGGGGGCTGTGCGCAAAGCCTTAACAAAGCGCATTTAGTGACTGATTATGCTCGCATACGCATATACTACTATTTGATTGTTTTTTAGCAAATTCAACTTTCTTTACAAATTTATCAAAAATTTTCCAGCGGCTTATCGCACCGCCGGACTTGGCCAGAAGTAGAAAATAGACCCCCAACCCCCCCCCCCCCCCGGCCGAAAAATAATAACTTATAAAACAACGCTCAAAAAAGCATTTTAATTAGAGTAGAGCAGTTTTGGATTTTAAGCAAATACCGGAATTAGGAAGGCCGGGAAAGAAAACCCGAGACCGAATCAAGTTTTGTAGTTGGGACAAGGTCAGGGGATCAGGGGGGGGGGGGGGGGGAAAGCATCGAAATTTCCCTAAATAGAGAAAAGACCGATCGAGATTCTCGATTTGATCGGTCCTCAAGTCCTTTCTTTAATGTAAAGTTTGTTTGGCATGCCGAAAAAAGAGAATTGGTTTTACAAGCGATTGATTGATTACATTGAATCGCGCCTTTATTGGACTTTCTTTCCAAATCAGAGCTGTTCTGCCATTGGCCGTCCTGTCATTTGTTTTCGTCCACTTTTGCTTCTTCCGCCGAAGGAAAAGCAAATGGAAATGACGCGATGGTCAGTCAAAAAGGAAATTGCTTAAAGCGGATTCAATTTACTATTAATAAAAACATTATAATCCATAAACATTAAATTTGGAACGAATTCAAAAATGCCGAAATGGCCGGCCATTCGAGTCGGCAGTGCCGAGAAGTCCAACAACAAATGCAGCCATTTAGCGCTGCAACGCCGCACTAAGCGACGCGGTCTGCGATTTGCCCGACGAATGGACCGCTGCACTCGTTGAAGTTGGCGAATTTTAAAACATTTGCAAGAAGTTAATATTTAAACTGTTTAAGGCTAACAACGGCACACACATTTCCCTGCTAATGCAATGTTGTGCCGTCGCAAATTTGTCCGAATGGGCCGCTCCGCTGAAGCAAGTTGTGCTTGCACCCGGTGAACAGTTTGGCGGCGGACCCGTGCTGCACAACGGCGAAATGGTCGGAAACGCAAATTAGCGAGAATCACTGGGATCAGAAAGCGAGAATGACGCGTTTGGGCCCAACCCCAAGCCTCGATGACCCAAAATATGATGTGACCAGATATGGCAAAGAGGGGATGGGGGGGGGGGGACTGCCCTTTTCGGCTGGGACCCTCGCCTCCCTTCACTCCCCTTCCCTCTTCTGCTTCTGATCGCTGATCGCTGATCTCTGACCATTGACCAAATTGTCTTTTAAAGGTTGCGTTCGATGTGATCAAGGAAGTTCGCAAAAAAGTGACGCCAGAAAACGAGTGAGTTACTTCACTTTACTTACTCAACTTCCGCCCATTTTCAGCAAAATTTAAATTCTTTATCAAATCCCTTAATCAGCGTCCGTTACGTCGTCTCCGTCTTCCGCGTCCTCTGCGTCTCCGCTCCTCCAGTGTCTCCTAATTCTGCTTTCTCTGCACGCTCAATTCTTACGCGTCTGTCCGGCGTGCGTTTTTCCTCAGGCGGCACTGACGCGGACGTCAATGACCAGTCGGTCGCCGCGGGAAAAAACGCGTCTCAAAACGCGTTGCCGGACGCGGCGTCGCGACGCGAAAGGCCGTCCTACGCGCTGATGCGTAAAGCGCTGCAAAAAGCCGGGGAATGGTCGGCTGACATTTAATTAAAATTAAAATTAAAATCACTAAAATATTAATTCATTTTCGTTCAAAGGCGTCGACGTCCGTTGCAACGGAAAGAGCCGTCGCCGCCAAGCGACATCGCCTCAACGACAGCGGCTTTAACAACTTCTGCGACGACGGGCAGCGGCCGCGCGGCGTCAACCGCGGCGGCGTATGCCTCGCCCGCGACTTACAAAAGTGAGCAAAGAAAGCTTAAGATTTTATTTTAATTCAATGAAATTTAATGTTAATTGAATTTCCATTCTAAAGCCTTCGGCCAACTTCTGTTGACTTCGCCGAGCGACGTCAACAATAGTGACGGTGACGACATTTCCGTCGACGACGGCGCGTTGTCGACGACGTCCGTGCGGACGATGCCGTCGACGTCAGCAACTTCCGATCATTTAAATGCTCCAAAAACCGCCCTTTTTACTTCCACCCAGCGACAGCCATTTTATGCAAAGCAAAAGTATCGCCCGTTTTGGTCGGATAGAAGCGCCGAAGGGGCTGAAAAATCCCCGGATTCCGACGACATTTTGGCCCCAAGTGAACTGAACGGCGGAGGACGCTCCGCAGACGGCCGAATAGCGCCGTGGGCGCGAGTCAGAAAAGTTAGCACAACGGCGGACGTCGTCAAATGGAGGGAAAAAGGCGGTGGACTCAAAAAGTACGCCGGCGGGTGAGAGAAAGGGAAGAAGCTTTTAAGTGATCGATTTGTTCTTTTTGATCAGATTGAAAGCAATTCGGCACCAAATGGATGGAATTTCTCCGTCGATGAGCGCCGAACGAAGTGTAAAAGCGGAGCCCAAAATGCCAAAAGAGCGGCACGGAGTGGCGGCGGTTAAGCCAAAAACATACGCCTCCGGGGTCGAAACATATGCTTCTCCACTAAAAGACATCCAATTGCTTGACGTTGGCTCAACTTCCAGCAGTAGCACCAGCAATAGTGACGAGGACAACCTGCAGTCAGTGGTGGAGCAGCACCAGGTGGTTCAGGGACAGACAGCCCACCTGGGAAGATGATTGAATTTGGACTGTCATAGTCTCAGTTCAAGATCGATAATTCTTTTATTGTGTATTTGGCTGGTCGGGACCTGAGGGTCAATTCTCGGGTCTCGTGGCGGCCATAACGCAATTCAAATTGTAATGTTATTAAACTTTGAAAGTTGGACGAGGCGTTGTTGCGTGAAATGAGTGCGGCGATAAGCGAAAAGGCAATGGCGCAAGAAATTGTCGGAAGGGACGAAATTGGCGTCAAAATGTTGCCGCAGGAGACGACGACGACGGCACGGCATTTGGAAGTGAGTTTGGCCTCAGGCGAAAAAGTCGAATTTTCTATTCCCAAAGATTCTCAATTGGAAATTTAATTTGTCAAAATTCTAGGCCGGACTGAACTTTTTGCACATTTCGTTGGATTTCTTCCAATTTTCCCCTTTTTATTCCCTCCCTCAGAATCCATTCCCCTCAATTCTTAATTCGTACATCGACCCGCCCCAATCGTTGGTTGGCGCCGCCGATTGTGCCGCCAAAAGTGTGGCCATCAGAAGCGGCAAATCTGGCGGTTGCGATGATGGCACCGCGCCAGCCGAAGCCGAACTCATCGTTAGGAGAACATTTAAGCCTAATAAACTGGGGGATGGACCAATCAATCCAGAGATCACAGCAATTATAAGCCTAATAAACTGGGGGATGGACCAATCAATCCAGAGATCATAGCAATTACTTCGACCACAAATTATAATATTATAACAATTGCGAGAGACACCCTCAAAAATTTCCCTTTCCCTGTAAGTTGTCCTGCGGCTCCTGCTCGTGCTCCCGGTGTCAGTGCTCGAGGTGAAACTGCAATTTTTAAAATTTAAAATTGAATTTTCTGTCAGTCTCCCCGAGACGTGCAACGGACAAAATTGTCCCATTTGTCCGTCGGTTTGCCAATGTCCGACTGAATGCGGCTGTGAAGCGTCGTCGTCGTCGTTCAATTCCTTCCAAAATGGCGTCGAATTGGCGGAAAGCCAAGTACTTTTTAAAGAATTGAGAATATTTGAATCAAAATAAAATTAATTTAAAATGAAACGTTTTTGTTTTTGCACTTTAAGGCCGTCCAACAACCGTCCCAACAACAGCAATATTACAACATGCCGTGGAGCGGGCAGCAATTTTACAGTGTTTGCCGTTAATTTGAATCTTTTCAGGGTCAAGAATAAGGGCCCATTTTAAATGCCTAAGGATAAATAATATTTTAAAAAGCAACACTTTCAGGGAGGTCAGGAAGGTTACGGTGCCGTCGGGGGAACTGCACTGAACGCCGCTTTTGACACCCTCCAATGTTTCAGCGGAGATCAGCTGGTCCGAACTGCTCGGGGAGCCGTCCGGATGGATGAGCTCCTGCTCGGCGACCTGGTGCTGTCCATGGACGAATCTTTGGTCAGTGACAAAAGAGATTTTTGTGGTTCCAAATGTTGTTTAGATTTTATTCTCCCCCGTTGTGATGTTTCTCCACCGGAAACCTTCGGAATCGGCCAATTTTGTGCGGATTCACACCGAACTTGGCCACCGACTACAGCTGACCGGCCTCCATCTGCTTTGGGTCGGCTGTTCGGGACGCCTGAGGCTAATTCGGGCCCGGGAATTGCGCCCGGGGCAATGTGTGTACGCACTGGACGGCAGAGAAATGGAAAAGGAGAAAATACTGTGGAGAAGGCGTGGAAACAAAACGGAGAGAGTGTGGCAAAGAGAGAGGGCAGAGCAACTAAGAATGGTAGCGAGCAGAATTGAACGCATTGAACAGGCAATTTCAATTTACTCCGACTTAGACCAAAACGTCGGTTGAAATCACTTAATTAATTACGAGGGGACATTATCGATATAATTTACAAATTAATTATTGTTAATTGACAATGAAAAACAAAAAAAAACTACTACTAATTGAAAGAGCAACTTTTGGTGTCCAATTTGACTTTATGGTACAAAATCAGGTGAATGATCGTGGCATTTACGCGCCGTTGACGGCTAACGGAAACATTTTGGTGAACGACGTTTTGGCCAGCTGTCACGTCAACATGGCCGCTCAAACCCTGCAGCAAACATTCTTCAATTGGTGGCGTGCCCTGACGGCATTTGGCCACAAAATACGGACAATCGCATTCGCCTCGGGGCTATGGAATTTTGCCGATGAGTGCTGTCGGACGGGCCAAAACCAACCTGCTGGAGATGGACAGCAGCAGCAGCAGCACAATTTTGAGGGGGATTTGCCGCTGGGGGTGCGCCTTGTGATTTCTGTGTTGGACTCATTGATGCCCGACTCAATTCTGCTGCCACCGATAAACTGATCAGACTAGTGATCAAATCACTCATTGTCAGACAAAGCCCAACAACCGTAATTTCTAATGAAGAAAATCCACGTCGCGGGAGGGAAAGGGAAAAGCGGAGCAGCTCCCCCCCCCCCCCCCCCCCCCCACCGATACCCGCCACTTTGCCCGATTTTTAAAGAGCCGTGACATACACCGTATTCTGTTTAAGTCGAACAATCAAAGAATATTTGCAAAAATAAGTGAATCCAAATTGGAGCTTAAAGAGTTGTGATATCGGAACAGAACAAAACATTCGGTTTGGGACCAAAATGCATAATGAAAATCCCTCCCGTCCCACAAATGAATGAGTATCAGTATCATAATCAAAAATCGGGCGGTCTTTTTCTTCCCCACCCCCACGGCATATTAAATTCCTTCCATCTTTTGCACGGACTGTTCAAAAAACGTCTTGCACTTGGCTAATGGGACCGGCTGAATGTTGAAGACAGTCCACTTCAGACGAGATTTGTCCTGAAAAAGTTCAAGAATAAATGCGAGAGTGGGAAACAGGCCAAGCAATATAATGGAACAGAAAACGCCGCATTCCGTGGTTAAAGTTGAGGGGGTTAACCCAATTCGTCGCTTTGCTAACGCAAAACGCGCCAACCCTCAAATTGTTTGTCAGGGCTAATTGCCAAATAGTTCAACGGTTAAACGTTTAATATTCTAAACGTTTAGCCAACTCACATTGTACATTTCGTATCTGACTCCGACGCGAAACAAAAATTCGCGGAAACGAACGATATCAAATGCGGAGTCAAAGCGAGCAGGCTTAAAAATAATATGACGTCAGCAATATTCTTCAAACTTTGGACGAGGCCGACTAAACAAAAATCAGCGCCCGGACCAAAAAGGTTAAAAAGATCAAAAATCCTACGTCCTCCCTCTGCCATTGGGCCAGCTGATCCGCCTTCACTCCCAGCAATGCTTCGGCACGTTCTTCAAAAATGGTGGCCCAAGTCTCTCCGGAAAAGTCTGCCAACTCCACCTGTGCAACAACAAAAAGTGTTCGCCGTCCCGTTTTTAATCAAAATTATGATTTTTAATAACGACTAGCAGAAGGTATTGGTCACATCTTTACAAGGGGTGGGGGTATTAAGTGAAGGGGGCCGTAGAAAGAGAAGCGAATTTTGGATGCCAATCTGTTAACAAATTCCATCAAAATTTTTCAGGCGGCGCCTATCGGCACCGCCTACCCCACCACCCATCCACCCCTTCGCTTTAAAAAAGTTGTTGAAAAATCGCACACAAAATGTGCGTGTCTTTGTACTTAAATAGCCGATCGTATAGAAAATCGTTCAGAGGTCACCTCCCCCCCCCCCCCCCGGGCCAACCGTACGTCGTATGAGCCTTGGATTTGGCCACCCCTTGTAAAGATGTGATTGGCATATTCGTCCTTACCTGCAGCATCATTATGTTTTTGTAGGTGTCGAAGGTGTTGGCGCACTTCTCGCAACGGTACTGGTTGCCCTCCATGGACACCTTCTTCTTGCAGCCCAGCTGGGGGCACGCCTGGTCGTGATTTCAATTTGATGTGCTTCATAAACCAAAGCATAACCCGGAAACTGACCTGGTACAGAGCCTGCTCACTTTTCACTGTGGTCACCATCGCTTTGACGAAGAAGAACTCGCCCTTGTCGTTGTCTCGGCCGACTCCGTCACGTCGGATGAGTCCAATCAGTCGGAAGTCACGCTCTGAAACATTCCTATCACCATTAAAATAACAGTCCATAAACACAAAAGGTCAGAAAAGACTCCCGATAAAAAGTTTAAGTAAACACCTCAAATTGATTTTCCTATCCCAAAAGTTGTTGTTCTTCACAGACCAAAAGACGCTTGTGTATCGGCGTTGGATCCAATGCTCAGCGACTTGATGTTGGCGTGCGGCTTGGAGTCGCGGTACCAAAGGCACAAACGCTCAGAAATTTTGCCTTCGGGGTTTAACAGCAGAGACGTGGCGGATGTTGTGGACAGCGAAAAGCCGGCTGAAAAACTTATTCAATTCCCTCCCGTTTAAATCCATTTAATCACAATATTTTGATTCACCTGAATTTTACGCGGTTTTTGGAATTTTAATGGAGAAATCATTATTCGATTGTGTAAATTTTTTTATTTTAATTTCATAACAAATATTGCTAAAATTAAAAAAAAAATGTGTGAAAACGTAAATGGATTGACCAAAGAAGTGTTGGAACGCGTAAAATAGTTTTGGGACGGGACAAAATGTTTCCAAATTTCTGTTGTTTTTTCTTTCGAAAAATTCCCAAACAATGGGCGGACGGACGGACCGTTAAACTCTCTGACGGTGGCCCCGTTGATGCCCAAAACTGTCCCGGGCGTTGCATGGAACGTCGTCGCCTGCTCATTCCACAAAGTTAAGCAAACCTCCGTGCCCGTCTGGTCCACCAGGAAAATGTCGCGTTTGTCAAACTGACGCATATCCTTGCGTGAAGTCACCTGAACGATGGCACAAACCACATCAGAGTTTTTTCTTCCGATTGACAAAAAATGGAAGCCTGGCCTGGTTGAAAAATAGGGAACTGACCTGGCTGACTTCGCCCACCCGGTCCACAATTGCGTGGACGTCCACACATTCGTTCACGTGGTTCGGCAAGTCTTTCAGCAAAATCGGTTTCAACTTCAACTTTGGCGCCTCGAACTGCTCATCGCAGTAGACCACCTGAAGTCGAGGAATAAAACAAAAGGTTTTAAAATTCCAAACCTCCGAGTCCCGGTCCAACACCAACTCGTAGTCGTGGCCTGTCGAGTTAAACCGTTTATTGGCCGCCCGGACGGACCGAGGCCCGCCACTGCCGCTTATGTAATAGGCCTAAATGGAAAAATCCTATTTAACTGATCAGGCCGGACGATTCGTATGACTTTCACGCATTTTGTTCCCCATTAATAATTAATTGTTAAATACGAGAAATCAAACAAATATCCCTTACCCCCCCCCCCCCCCAAACATAAAATGTGCACAAACGTTCGCATTTTCGATGATAGGAAAGAATTTGTCCGCCTGCTCTCCGAAGGCCGCAATTCGAATAGCGACGCCTTTCGGGTCCGTAACATTAAAAGAGAACAAGCGGAAAGTGCCGCGCGGACTCGTCAGGTCTTTGATAGCCGCGTCCTTTAAGCTGACCACGCCGCAAATGCGCCATCTGACAACAAAAACGACAAAAGTTTGTACATTTTACAAAACGTTCAATGGCCTTTTAAGCTCGCCCATTTTTTAAATTTCAATGGTCAGTTAGCTTGCCTGTTGATATACGGATTGATAACTTCGATCGGCGTTATGCCCATCCGTCCCATTGACCCGTAAGCCTCTCCGTCCGCTTGACGCTTTCGCAACGGCTGTCGTTGGTCCGTAGGCGACGAGCCGCGCCCTCTCTTTGCGGACCCTCCGGTGCCACCGCCCCACGCGTTCTCCGGCTCCTCCTTCACTTGGCTATTGCGCCAAAGGGCGACACTTTCGGCCGCCGTCTGCTGAGAGACGAGCCCTTTCTAAAATAAAAAAATCAGAAAAGAGCACCTTGCCAGAGCGTTCATTTACTCGTGTTAAAAACGGAGTTCATTTACCCGTGTTAAAAACGGAGTTCATTTACTCGTGTTAAAAACGGAGTTCATTTACTCGTGTTAAAAACGGAGTTCATTTACCTGAATGACGCGTCGAAAATCAGCCGGATTTCCGCTGTGCGTTTGCGGGTTCCCAATAACGGGGAAGTCGAGCGAGTACAGCGTGTAATCCAGGATTTGCAAACAAATTTTGCCGCTGAAAAACCGTAAATTTTGAGCTGAGTTCCCCCATAAAAGCAAAGAGACGGCCAAATCTCATCTAAGAATTGAAAAACAGTCCAATTCTGGAGCAAGCAAATCACCGCTTTGCTCTTTCCCCAAAAAGTCGACATAAACACAAATCTGTGTTCACATGGCTTTTACGATATGGTTATTTTGTCCAAAACCCAAGAAACAATTTATATGCTTGGTCATGTTTCAGTGCTGACCGACTTGGTATTGACACGTTTCCAGTTGGTCACTTGGATGATGCCGTTGTGGCTGTTCAGTCCGTCCTCTTGGAACCGCCGTGTCATTGTCGAAGGAATAATGTTGCCGCTGTACGAGTACAAACTGTCGCTGAGACGCGCGCGCATTTGCTGTCCCTGCGGCGTCGCCGTCGAGGAGCTAATTGAACGCGCCTCGAGCACCTGCAGAATCGGCTGGAAGTCGGACGGGACCTTCTCGTCCAAAAACATCTAAACCAGAACGATTATCTTAAGCTTTAGGGCCGATAAGCGTTGCCGGAAACATTTTTGATTTTCACGTTTTGAGAATGGCCAAAAATAAAAAGAATCTTTTACAAAAAGTAAAGAATTATTTGTTCTCAACCTGGAAAAATCCTTGAGAGAGTTGTGGCTGATCCTCCATTGTCCTTGTCGTTATTCACAATAAAACAGCGACCTCGGCTTTTTATCGGTGAAGACAATGTAAAAACTTTTGCTTTTTTAGCGAAATTCCGAATCAAAATGTAAAAAATTCCCCTTAACTAATTTTCAAAATGCACCCCCCCCCCCACTTGTTCATGGTAAAAAAACGATTCGTTCGTTACACCCTTCGAACTCTTCTTCCAACTTTATTTCGTACTAACTTTTTTTAGCCAACTAAATCAAATACTTTGATAACAACTACTGTACAAAAAGTTAAGGCCCCAAAAGGTGGAAATATTGAATAAAATAATTTAGTCTTCTGGCCATAACTGGGGTTTTTCCAATCGCTTAGCGTTTAACTAACTTTTATTCTGTGTTATAAATTGGGTGAGGATTTTTAGGGTCGAAAATCTCTAAATAGGCATCTAAATATGTAGATACGAAAAAGACCTTCCAATTTTGGTTGCAAATCTCTCAACAAATTGAGTCAAATCTTCTCACCAGCGCCTATCGGCAGGCACCGCCGACCCCCCCCCCCCCCCCCCTTTTTCCCAAAAACCTTTGAAAAATCACGCAAAAAAAGATAATAAATCGCTAATTTGTGACAGGAAATTGCTCAAATCAATTGTTTGTACTCATTTGTCAGAAATATAACGAATGAAGCGAAAATTTTTGCTTTTAATGAAGAAATGTCGAATTTACTGCTTTTTGGTGCCCAATGCCGCATCACGTTATGATGCTGCTTTTAAAAATTTTAGATCACGACCCTGCTCATATAGGCTTTTCAAAATTAGAATTCGTCACTAAAATAAAAATTATTAACGGCTTAACCATGGTTTAGTTAACCGTGGTTAACGGCCGACCCTAACCGGTATGCTCGTCGTTAAGTAAACCATGGTTAAGGCAACAGTGAAGTAAACCGTGGTTAACGGCGGCGGGCGCTTAAATGTCCCATTCCCCCAACTGAGCGCCAGACCAACATATCATAAAATTAATTTAAATGCCTCCTAATGATTATTTTTAGTTGTAAGGTTAAATAAACTCTATTTTGCCATCAAGTTTTAAAAAAACAAAACAAAAAAAAAAATTCTACAAAAAAACAAAAAAAAATTAAATTTAAAAAAAACAAGGAAAATCCATAAATATTAAAAAAACATTCAAATAAAACCAATTTAAAGATCTATCAATTTTTAACATATTCAAAATATTTTTTTAACAAAAAATCCTTAACCATGCCTCGAGTTGTGGTTAAAAACTCTTAAGAAAAAAGAAACCACGGTTAGATGAGCATAGGATTTTTGGTAAACCACGGTTAACATTCCTTTAACCATGGTTAGGGAGGGAACAAACCGTGGTTAAGGGAACCACGGTTAAGCCTTAACCGTGGTTAACAATAAGAAGAAAGCATACTGTTTTGAAATTATTAACCGTGGTTTACGTTGTTAACCACGGTTTAGCGCTTAACCACGAGACGAGCATGAGGCCCCTGAAGTCCCCGCGCGCCCGCTCCGCGGGTCCCCGCGCGCTCGGCCTTTCATTATTACACCCGGCTTTTGTTACTTAAAAGTCGTTTTTTCCTTAATTTTCAAAAATTTCAACAGATTCAAAAACCGCTTTAAACTCTCAATTTTTATTGACTCGTAAACAGTGCGTCAAATAACATATTTTCAGACTCTGAATGAATTAATGTTCCTTCACACATTCTTTTATTTCTATCGCTGACCAACTGGGGTTCGGGGACGGCTTGGACCCGAAAAAGCTCTTCCGATTTTATAATAGAACAAAACGTGCAACTCGGCAAAAAGATTTAAATCGTCATATCATAAGATTTAAACAGAAAAAAGATCAGATCAATGCAAGATTTCCCAAAGATGATGTGTTTGAGAGAGTTTCCAGATTCTAATGAAACAAATGAAAGCAAAAATAAATGAACGAAAAAATAAATATAACTCTAAAGAACAAAACGAAAACGTTCTCAAGGTCCGGGAGCATCAACACGGCGTTTGTCAACTGTAGGGACATTCTCATCATGGCAATCAACGAAAAACACCACGAAGGCGATGAAGGACAAAACCAGAAGACCGGACAGACCTAAAAACCAAATCCTAATGTAGAACCCCTAAATTAGTCGCATTGTTTAAACATTTACAATTTTGTTTTTCAAATTACTAATAAAAGGTTTGTACTAGCGAACGGAATTTTTTGAATTAAGGATAAGGGCTAAGCCCACGCCGAAATGGACTCAGATTCGTGTTCTACGTCCGTGTAAACCCATAGAAACAATTTTTCTTTTGAAATTTTTTAAAGAAAAATAGGACTATCATCGTACAACAATTCTTCTTTTTTTTTTCTCTCGGTTTGGCTCTTCAAAAGTAATCGGCAAAAACCCGGGATTCCTTCCTTACCCCGTAACCCTTATCGGCCAAAAAAAGTGTGGGGTAAAGGATGTGGCTCAATATGCTCGTCAAAGCAAAAGTGATGACCGACCGAAGCCAACATAAACGCTGATGGAACCGGAAGAGATGGCACCTTCATCCTTGTGGCCCTTCTGCTGTTGGGAATGGCGGTCGTCGGCCGACAACTCCCAGTAATCAACCGTCTCCTGTTTAATCGTCACCGGGTCACTGTTGCCCGCCTGGTTGAAGGCCTCGAAGGTGAACTCGTACTCCGTGAACGGGTCAAGCCCGACAATGTCATATACATTTTCAGGGTCTGAAAATTGAAATGCAATTTGACAAGTGGGGACCAAATGAAATTTAGGGTTGAGAGAAAGTGGTTTTAAATTTCCCGCCGGAGACCCCTCCGCTTCCTAAAAACTTGAAAATTGCCATTTTTTTTCTATTCTGGCTACAAATCTTTCAACAAAAAAATGCATCCCCTAAAAATCGATTATTTTTTTCCGATACCACAAGACAAGACCCTAAAATACGTTGCGCATCTTGCAATTTTTGTTTAAAAAATCAAATAAAGTAAGTGCGTAAACGGAATTTTATTTGAAGAATTATTTATGGCAAAATGCCTGATACAATTTTTATTCTCAACAAACTTCCATAAAAGTTCCATAGGCCAAAAAAACCGGGTTTCGGTTCGGTTAACCGACCGTGAACAACCCTACATGAAATGTTGCCCAAGTTATTGTTTAAAACAATATAGCCCAAATAAAAATATTTGTGCTCACTTTTATGACGAATCACGGACAGTGATGGAGTGTTGTTTTTCCCCAACACTTCCCATTCGCCGTCTCCCGAAGCGTTGACTTTGTCTCCGCCGTTTTGGCGCACAACGGCATCACCACGAAGTCGTTGCTGTTGCCAATAGTCACCGCTGTCGTCTCCATTGTCCGACGCCATCGCATTTTCTTCCGATGAGTCCAAATTCTATCAAAAATTAGAACCAGAATTAATTTATCAATAAAGTATCGTCACGGATTTCTAACATTTCTCAAATTGAATGTTTCCATAATTATATTTGACCTGTTTTGGCTTCTGTTGCTGTTGGATTCGTCGTCTGAGTGGTCGGTAAGTAATTTGGAAGTAAGTGACCGGCAGCAGAGCCGCCTCCGTCCGTTCCTCCACGTGCCACCTCACCGAATTGTTGGTCACCTGTTCTGCCCACACCTTCGGCTGTTTTGGTGGGTCTGAAATTCAAAATGTTAAATAATTATATTTTTATTTTAACGCCCTCCCCACCCCCTGAGTACTTGGCTTGTCAAGAAAAGCATTTTGTTCGCCGCGCAACTTTCCGTTGTGAGCGATGCACGTGTATTGGCCATAGTCTTCATCCAGCACTTTATTGATCTGTCCAATATTAATTGTTGTTTGGTTTCCCGATCAAAAGTGCAAGCTAAACAAAATCCCACCAAAACACGATATTCTCACCATAAGTGAAGCCATATTCTCCTTTTCGTCTATTTTGATTTCGCGTCGTCCGTCGTTTCCAATGATTTTGCCGTCCATTTTGATCGTAAAATTAAGGACCGGTGGGTTGGAAGAGTTGACCCTCCAGCGCAGCACGGCCGTTGAGCCCAACTTCACGTAGAAATGTCCCCCATGGTCCAAGCCGGCAAAGTGGGGAGGTTCTGCACAAACGAAACAATTAGCAAGAATTCAATAAAGGCAGGGACGAAAAGCGTGGAAGAGAGGGCCATTCCCTACATAAAAAATGAATAAAATTACCCTTCCCTAACTAAGAGAAATTTTAAATGTCTCCGCTTTCCTCTTTTCAGAAAAAGCCTCGGTGTCTCTCCTTGGGTTAAAAAACCAACCCATAAAAAAGGAGAACGCAACCGAATAGTTTTCAGATTAATTTTAAATACTGAGAAAGTATAATCTTCATAATTTAAAGATAATGACCCCAAACGTTGACGGTCAGGTTACGCTCATCAGTGTGAATTGTTGGCACGGCATCCTGTTCATCACCAATCATCTCAGTCCGAATAGCAAAACAGCGTATCTAAAAGAACAAAAGCCAAATTTAAATTTAAAACCCATCGCTTATTTAAGAAGTGAAAGCAAACTCAAAATCGGCTATTTTTTGAATTTACTTAATACCATCTTAAAAAGTTTTTGTTCCCTCCTTTTTAAAAAACAGAAATCAAATTTCGGTCGCAAAAAAAACAGTCTGGTTCCCATAATGACCAGAACAGAACACATCTCCGCTGTTTCCCCCGAAAATTTGTTAAAGAATATGAAAAATAAAACTCGCCTTCATCCCCCGATGGTTCTGTTTCAATTTCTCAATGGTCATCTCGTGTCCAGTCACGTACAATTTCTCACCAAGGGCACTCAAAATGGCCGATTCCTCAATGGCGCTACCGGATTGGTCCATAATCTAAAAAAAAATTTAGGTTGGCTCTGGGAGTTCCGAGGTTGTAGAAACACGTTCGATTTCCATTACGAACCATGAAACCGCCTAACTTGTCGAAAAATCTTTTTTGTTTGAAAATCGAGAAAACACTTTAGCCTTCGCCACAAACTTTCTGTTACGGCCTACCCCCGCTGTACAATAAATAAATAAATGCTAAATATGCCAGTCATCTGAACAATGAAATGTCTGTGCCTTTATGTTCTCATTCGGCACCCCATAAGCCCCGCAATCGATGGTCAACGGAGCGCCAATTTGCCCGCCGGGTTTGTCACTTTTGAGGCGCCAATTGATTTTCTCTTTAAATTGAAATTTCTAAAGAACAATTTTTTTCGACCAAACCAATCAGATGAATATGGACGTGACGTTCGACGCCACCAAAATAAACACAGCGATAATCACCCTTCGAATTGTCGTCCACTTGCTGAATGACCAAAGTATTGCGAACCCAATTGCCATTAGGATCGCTGTCAGATTCGGTGTACATACTGAAACGACTTTTATAAACCTTCGCCCCTTTTAGTCCGAAATTGTCTTCAGTTACCTCAACCATTTGGCTTCAACCGGAAGAAGTCCACGCATCCATTTGAGTCCATCCTTAGCAAAGTCCAAAGCCCCGTGAACGTTTGTCGCATTCGTATTCAATTCGCATTGCAGCTCAAGTCGTGAGCCGCTGTTGACCAAATAAAACGACTGATCCAAACCGACACCCTTTGGCTGAACGCTGAGAACAGCTAAAAACATAATTACATTTATAAAGTAACCAATGCAAATCCAACACCCAACCCTTAAATAAACTGTCAACGAATTAATTCTATTTTTTCTCTCTCGTTTTTATGCATGGGAGAAGCCCTGACTTTGAACATTACCAAGATTTGAATAAGATTAAGCATTTCAGTAAACACTTACATTTCGTTGCATCAATGCTCGGAAGGGCAAAAAGCAAAAGTAAAAGATGAAAGAAAAAATGAACCATCTTGCAGAGAAATTTAGATTTTAGCTAAAACTAATCGGATTGCATTATAAGTACTTTATTTTAGTAAAATGGTCAATTATCGGATAAGATTACACATTATCACTCCTAAATGTCGCGCACTTACAAAATTGGGCAGATATAACCAGTATTTCTTACACCCCGCCCAGCATAATGTGTCTTTTTTTTAACGTTCTCCGCTATTTTCTCAGCTTTTCCACGGTCCTTTTTTTGCAAAGAATTTGAATGTGCAATGAGCGGGCGAATTTTGGACAAGCAAAAGAAAGAAAATTGGTTTTGCGAGATGGGTTGGCGCTGGCCGGGCGGGTCGGACCCTAAGGTTTATGCTGGCTGTGGAGGGGAGGGCGGTGTTGGGAAAGACCAAATTAGCGAGAAGGCTAAAGATGGGTGGGGGGGGGGAGGAGGCGGCTATCGGATGTTGAGGCAGGGGGACGATTCCTCCGAGGGGCACTCCCCAGCATAAAAGTGCCGTCGAGGGGGGGGGGGGGGGGGGGGGGGGTCCACCCGCCTCGACGTTCTCCAACGGACGCCTCACTTGACTCGGCCCTTTATTCCGGGCATAAGGGGAGGGAGCCAAATTAAGTCGATTGGCCATTCACTTATCAAAAATAGTGAATAGGAGAGCGGGGGCTTCATTCTATGAACCAAAATAAAGTCGAAGAGTATAATAACGATCCTTTTTCTGAAATTAAAAAATACCTTATACTTATGTATAATTAAGCAATAAATATGTAGTACTAAACTACTAAATAAGAAAAAAAACAATCTCAATTTGTTCAATCAAATTAATGTTGTGACACTCAAAGAAAGAAGTCTTCCTTAACAATAAACAGCAAATAAATTCGCTTAACCAATTTAGACTTTAGAACGGAAGGACACACGGACACAAATTGGATGATTTGGGGTGCGCAATGGCCAAATGGCGCATAATTGCGTTCTTCGTTCCAAATTCGTTGTGCAAAACAACGAGGGTCGGAAGGACTGGTGGGGTGGGCAATAAATGGTGGGAATGAGATGAGCTCACAAAGTTTGGTCCTTCAATAAAATTAAATGACGAAGACTGAAAAATGGCGTTGCTTTTATAAGCATTAGGCTAAAACACAATGGCCTCAAAATTTGTTTGGCTTATCCATCATTTTTGCCCTGCAAAGCCTGCCAAAGCAAGAAATGGCGGACAAAGCTAATTAATTTGGCACAAAAAGCTGTAGCAGCAATACGCTGGGAAAATTTGCTAAATTTATTCTCAAATCCAGAGAATATTGGGCATGGGCAAAGCGATACAATGTAAAAATAAAAGATGGTGTGAAGAAACATTGATTTATTCGGATGGATGATGCGTCATTCGGGAGTCCATGAAAATTGGGCACCGACAAAAAAAATAGAAAGTTGGGTACAAAAAATGGATAAATTAGAGAACTGAAAAGCGGGCACCAGAGACAAACCCATTTGTTTAGGCTCTTAAAGCTGAAATAAATAAATGAAATTAAGCTTTCCTTATGAGTACATACTTACATATTACTAGGGTCCGGATTTATATTGACTAAAAAACGTGAAATATTGACTTAAAATATTGACCAAAAAACCTCAAAATATTGATCAAAAACCCCAAAAAGTGCCAAAATATTGATTAAAAAATGGGCAAAAACTGACCAAATCCAGTCAAATTTTGCATAAAAACCATCAAAATCCGTCTATCTTTATTAATTTTGCTCACACAATCGTAAATGTATTATTTTTTACATGTTTTTGAAAATTTTATTAAAAAAACCAAATAAAAAATTTTTAGGAAAAATGTCGATCTTTGGGGGTGGATTTTTTGTCAAACAAAAAGTCATTTTTAGGTGTGCATTTTTGGTCTGATTTTTAAGAGTACGTTTTTTGTTTATATTCCATTTTTCTTAATAAATTTTGAGAAAAAGTGCCTGAAATATTAAATTTCTTTCAAGAATTTTCGGAAAAATGCCTAAAAATTGCATTTTTCTCAAGAAAAAAGCCCAAAATATTGATTTATTATGAAAAAAATGGCGAAATATTGATTTATTCTCAAAAAAGCCAAAATATTGATTTATATTGACTAAAAAGTCGCTCTAATTGTAAAATTTTTCGAAATGAATGCTATTTCCGGGCTTCTCTCATGATTCCCTATTCTACAAAAAAATAGGTTAAAACCTGAAAATCCGCACCCTACATATTACTAGGGTGGGGATTTTTAGGCTTGAAAAATCTCGAAATAGGCGCCTAAATAGGCGAGAAAAAAAAAAAAAAAAGCCAAAATAGGCTCCAAAAATTGAGTTCACAAGCAAAAATAGGCTCAAAAAAATGTGTGTAAAAATAAGAAACTCTTTTTTTACATGTGAAAATTATCAATCCGTAGGGCTGCTACTTTTAGACAAGAAAATTTGCAAAAAAGTGCCTAAAAAAGGCATGAATTTTATGACCTGACAAAAAAAATTCAAATTTTATTGTATTTTTTAAGAAAATTTTTCAAAAAAATTAGTAATCTTAGCAAGAAAAATTTAAAATTGAATTTTATTACATTTTTCTTAAGGAATTTTGGGTAAAATGCCAAAATAGGCTCAAAAAATCTTAAATTACCCGGAATAGGCTTGATTTTAGGCTCGAAAAGTCCAAAATAAGCTTTTTTAGGCTCGGTCGGGATAGTCTCGTTAAAACGATAAAATTTCCGACTCGTGCATAACTCGTCAAAACAAAGTTGCAGAAAAAATAGGCTTAAGCCTAAAAATCCCCACCCTACATATTACTAATTCGATGCCAGGTGCCTAACTTTCCGTACACCCATTTTTGGTTGAATTTGCATGTCATAGCGTGGGAGAGAGATCATTTTCTGTCTTTAATTAGTACATTAGTTTTGAAGGGGAGGGGGAGGGGCAATGGTTGAGGTGTTCTGCTTGCACTGGTAATAAAGGGAGAATGAGGGAGGGAGGGAGGGAGGGAGGGAGGGGGGAGGGGGGGGGAGGAGACGGGGGGATGGGTAGTGCTGCACGAGAGTCTCGGGCTCGAGTATCGACTCGAGAAAAGTCTCGAGTTTTTCGGGGCTCGGGCTCGGGCTCGAGTCTCGCGTTTTTAGTCTCGATTTTCGAGACTTTTTTACACCCCTAAAGATGGCCTTTTTGGTGGAATTCACTTCAGATATAGAAATGATTAACAAAATTTGAAATTTGCGATTCATTTCGCCAATTGTATTTAAGTCTGTAATAAAAGAAACATTTATGTACACACAATCGCCTGAAGATGCTTTAACAATATATTTCTAATTTACTTTAAGCAAATAAAATGGAAATTCCTTCAACATAGTTTTAAGATTCCTCGTTATTGCAACGCTGATTGATCCCAGATACAAAAATCACCAGAATATTTTCAGTTATGAGGATCGAATTCAAAACAAAGTTCTTCTACAGATGGAAATTGAACTCTTTATCAATCCACAAAGGCGAGTTTCCGATTCTGAAGCAACATTAAATTACGAACCGCTGCCCACTCAATCTGACAATCCACTGTCAAATTTTCTGTTTCCAACCACATGCGGATCCGTTGACTCTACCCAATCGCAAAATGATTTAAGCAATGTCATAATCAATGAAATCGATTCTTTTTTTAAAGTGAGAATTAATTAATCGCGATTGTCTGTAAAATCTAGTAATTCAGAGTCCTACAATCGAGTTTGATGCCGACCCGTTACTTTTTTGGCGCGGGAATTCAACATATCCAAACATCAAACAGATTGTTCCAAAATATTTGGCCCCCCCGCCGGGAACAGTTGAATCGGAACGAACTTTCAGCCAGCTGTCGGAAATTTTCAGTCCTAAAAGATCAAGTCTGTCCGCGGCACATGCAATGCAGCAAATTTTTTTGCATTTTAATTTTGATGAATAAATTTCAGAAACTCATAACTTGTTTACAAGC